>JAWWEV010000001.1:33479229-33502336 GCA_035583235.1 Hafferia zeledoni | reverse complement strand
CAGGCTCGAAGGGCACACCCACGTGGGGAGAGCCCTTCCCAAATCTTCGTTTGCGAAGACTGGGCCATTATTATTATATCCCCTTTTGCTTCCAAAAGATATTGTTGAAATAACCCATCACTTGTCCTCTGGATTAATTTTTCTTTTATTAGTAGTTTTCTTTTGGGTCACTATCAGGTTTCATTGCTGTTGAGCATTCTAAAGCAATTTTGAAATAACCATGGTCCAAACCAAGCTAGTGTGAATGATTTTTAATTCTGAAACATTCACAAAACCCAACCCCACTCTCCTCCACAAAGCCACAAGCTTTTCTTTCTCATCTTTGAGCTACCTTCCATAGAAAAACAAGCAGAATTACTCCTCCTATGACGTTGTATTTCAATACTTTTAAAATTCTTTTTAAAGACTAGACATGAAGTATAATTCCTCACCAGCTTGCAGATGACCAGGACTTCTCTTTTTTCTATTATAATTTATCTAAGATATCTGCTTAGAAATTCTTACAATAGAGTCCTTCAACAGCGGTGGACTTGGGCTTCATAAGTCACTGTCCTTCCAAAGCATCTTAGCAGTGACTATACTGCCATTTTAAATGAAATGGTACCTGTGGGTCTTACCTTCACTATGCCTACTGTTGAATAATACTAAAATTGAGAGGATTTTCACCTTACACCCCTGAACTATGCATTGTCTTCTCTAGGCCAACACTTTCACTCAAAATTGTGCTTATGTGTTTCTTTCCCCACAAGGTCACCTGTATTGTCTTAGTTCATACTTAAAAACCTTCATGCATCCTACTTGTCTGTTAAGAACAAATCAAGCAGAACTTGAGAGTTACACAGAGTATAGTCAGACAAGAATGACCAACCAGCTCAAGCATGGCCAACCTATGACACATGGACCAAATCAATGCCATTAGAAGGGCTCATATATCTTTTAGTCCACTCTCTGTCCTCTTTTCTCAGTAGTGTTGGAGGAGGGAAAACTGTATCATATGGAAAAGAAATCTGCACACAACAGGTGGTCTGTCAAGGCATGGAGCCTCACAAAGTGTCTGGCTTACTTCTGAGGTAGGTCAAATGTTTTACTATTTTAATTTCTCAATAAAATTCCTCAGGAGTCTTCTTAGATCACAGGTCTGTCTGGATTAGAATGCTATGTTTCATAAATATCCCCCTCAAATTTATTTTTCTGTTTAGGTTGGAAGAGATTAAATATTTCTAATTTTTGTGGAAAAAAACCCTCAACCAACCAATGAACCAAACAAAAAAACCCTAGACTTTTGTGTCTGATTTTTAAATGAAAATTTGTAGACAAGTATTTTTTTAAAATTCTTATAATGGAAATATTTGGAACCAAAGTATTTAAAACAATATTAATCTAGAAATAAACTCAAACTTACTAATAATTTTCATCGTCTAAATAAGAAAAATAGGAAGAAAAAAAGGTAAAATATTTTGCTTTCATTACCTACTTTTACTAAGTTTCAGTGTTGTAGGTACTATAAAATCAGAAGTTCAAACCCCATTTTCAGTCTATACACAAAAGACCAAGGTGATGGTTACTGGTCACTTTGCTAATTACATTTACACCATCTTAGGAAAATGGATAACACTATTTTATTATTCATTTTAATAGTAATTAAAGGTGCATGATGGCATGTTATGATCAGTTAGGGTTTGGGATTTTTTTTAATCGAGTAAGATCACTACTCATTGCTAGTAACTAGAATAGATAGCAGTAGAATGAGATTCAAGTTCAGAAATAGTTCAACTCCAGCTTCTAAAAGGGTCTGAATGGGAAGCCATATAAGGAGTGGCTGAGGTCACTTGGTCTGTTCAGCCTGGAGAAGAGGAGACTGAAGGGAGACCTCACTGCAGTTACAACTTCCTTACCAGGGGAAGAGGAGGGACAGGCGCTGATTTCTTCTCTGTGGTGTCCAGTGACAGAACTCAAGGGAATGGCCTGTAGTTGTGTCAGCAGAGGTTTAGGTTGGATATTAGAAAAAGGTTCTTCACCCAGAGGGTGGTTGGGCACTGGAACAGGCTCCCCATGAAAGTGGTCATAGCACCAAGTTCAAGAAGCATTTGGACAACTCTCCCAGGCACATGCTGTGACTCTTGAGGCTGTCCTGTGCAGGGCCAGGAAGTTGGACTTAATCCTTGTGGGTCCCTTCCAACTCAGGATATCCTATGATTCTACAATTCTCTAAATGCATGCGTATCAGCAAGTTGGAGCCACAGGAGATATTTTTCCCCTGCTTTGATTCCCTAGTGTGGGAAAGTTGATGCTTTCTTTTTGTAAATATTAAACATTATGTTCAAGATACAATTAAGAAAAATAGAAGGCTTCTAACAATAATGAGAACTTAAAGCATTCTTGTGTTATTGAAGAAACAAGATAGCCAGAGCTATGTAACTGAGAAAGGTGATGCAGCGGGGACAGCTGAAATTTTTACTTCTGAGTTTATCTTGTTTTTAATAGATAATGAGGTACTCATATTTATCTCTATGTAAGTTTTCTCAAGTGCTTTCCAACAGATACTGTCATTCCTGGAAATTACAGTCAAGAAAATTGCTGCTTCAACAAATTAGCTGACTTATGAAGTCTTCTAGTGATTGAGTTACTTGCAGACTGACTACTGATCACTCCAACTCATAGTTTAATGGTCTGTGACCATAATAACCTTACAGATATATTACTCCAGGTCCTCCTGAAGTCTCAGACTCAGCATTGAAAGCAATGTCTCAGCAGCCAAGTCAAAAGACACAATCCACCAGGTTCCTGATGGATATCTTGCCTTTCACAGCATTTAGTCCTATGCTTGAGGTGAAACTGTGTTCCTGGGACATTTAAAGAAAAGTCAGCTACACTTTATTTATCAGAGATTTCACCCAACAGCTGAAAAAAACCCCCCTTTCTGAGCTAGAGGCTTAGGGGAGACTGCATGGACATATATCTGGTATTCATATACTTGTTATGAGGCAAAGCAATGTACATAGGTCACCTTTGGGCATACCTGGGAAGAGCAAGAAAACATGCTGAAAAAACATGCTTGAGGGCTCAAGAGTATGATCCTTTATTTAAAGAGAAGATAGCTAGGTAGCAAAGTGGGCTGCAGTTTCCTTGGCCCCTCTTCACCTTATCTACAAAAATCTCCTTGAGTCTTACAGAAAATTCTGATGATAATGCAGATAAAAGTAAAATATACAGTCCTTTGGTCTTTTACCTACAGTTTGCAGAAGTGGTGAAGAAATAAAAGAATTTGGTTTTGCTTATATTTAGCAACTTTTAACAGAGGTACAGTGAATCATCATCAGCAGTTCAGGAGAGTGTATCTGAAGTGCAAACACCAGGGTGCAACTTCTGACACTTTAATTTTTTATCAGTGCAGGAGGTGTTATTTTTTTTTTAATTCTTCTAAGCTGTGTTGATATTACAGGACTGCTCCACGGTATGATTATTTCTGAGCTTTTCCCAAAAGTCTCACTTCTCAGGTTGAAGTTTTTCAAGTTTCTTTTCCCCTTAACAGGAACCCTACGTCCTGTATTAACAGGATGATAAATTCTCTAAAATGTTTCTAGAGGATAATAATACTTAACTAGGAAGGTATCAACATATTTTTGTCTAAGGCAGTCTTTTGGAAAGTGTGAAAGAGTGAAAACTCTCATTATGATCACTGTTTGCCCAAAGCCAGCCTGATTAACACTGTAGTTAGAAGTAATGCTTATTGCTTTTATATAGAGCTGACATCAACACGCTGTAATTTCAGACTAATATGCAAAGTGCAGCAGATTCTCCTTTTCTAAAAGTGTTTGTTTGTTGCAATGCTGATTCAGCTCCTCTAATTGTAATTCAGGCTGAGTACATGCAGTCCAACTTACATTAAAAGAGTTACAAGGGGTAGAAAACAAAACCTGTAAGATTCCTACTAGGACTAATTTAGGGTTTTTTTTTCTGTGGACCCCTTAGGCTATAAATTAACACTCAGCTCCAGCTTCTGTAAAAAACACCCTATGGTCAATATGTTAGAAACACATCAACATATTATATCACTTCCTCAAATCTGTACTTGATTTGATAAAATTAGACTAGAATTTGTAGATGTTTTCAGTTAATTGCACTAATGAAATGCTGATAATATGGTATTAAATAGCAGTGAAAATGTTACTTAAATAGTTGTTCAAGGACATTTATGATCTTTTCCTAGGGCTTCACAAGACAAACCAGACTAAACACCACACTAGAATAACAGTGATTTCTTTTTTTAAAACTTCATTTTTTGGAAAAAAACACCCCAAACTATAAAATAATTTCATAGAATCATAGAATATCTTGAGTTGTAAGGGACCCACAAGGATCATTGAAGTCTTGATTCCTGGCCATGCACAGAACAGCCCCAGGAATCACACCATGTGCCTGATAGTGTCATCCAAATGCTTCTCAGACTCTGTCAGGCTTGGTGCTGTGACCACTTCCCTGGGAAACCTGTTGCAGTGTCCAACCACCCTCTGGGTGAAGAATATTTTCATAATATCTAACCTAAACCTCCCCTGACACAATTTCAGATAAACAACCAAAAGTTTTTCATAGATGTAGGATCTCCTGTATCTGTTTAACTAATGGAGGATTACAATATACAAAGGTCATTGTATTTTTAATAATAAGGTAATTAAGAATCTTTCAGTTGAAGCAGTCCCCAGAGGTATTCTCGTTCATTTCTGAAGATTTTATAGCAATCTTTGGACCCCTTCCATCACCTGGTGACTATGAGATTCATCTGGCTATTGTGTTTCAGTATTGGGTGTTCCACAAGAAAGATACTGGAAGAAATTTAGTGAAGGTCCAAAAAGATGTTTAGTGGCTCAGAGCACATGACATAGGAAAGTTGTGAGAAAAGAAAGATAAAGAAGGAAACAGCCTTCAGCTGCCTGATAGGAGGTGATGGAGAAGAAAGACCCATCTCTCAAATGCAGAGTAAAAATAAATAATTCATCAGACAAAAAGTATCACAGGGGTGGTCAAGAACTGGAACAGATCACCTGGAGAGGTGGTGAAATCCCCTTCCTTGGAGATATTCAACAATTGACTGGACAAGGCTTTAGACAATCTGATATAATTTTGAATCTGGATGTAACTTCAAAGCTGGATGTAACTTCAGAACACAAAGTTGTTTCTACTTTGACTGGGCATTGCACCAGACAACCTCCAGAGACCCCTTTAAACCTAAATTATTATACAATACTAGGATTTTTCAGAAAAAAAAAAAAAAAAGAATTTCTATTTGTCTTTTTAGCCTGAAGGACTTGAGGTAATTTTTTTTTTTTCCCCCCATAGGGAAGTGTTATAAAATCAGCCTAGGAAAAACTTTGTCAGTGGAATTTAAAATCTTAAAATATTTCCAACTTTTATTTATCGCCCTGTTTTTTTCTTTAAAGATATGTTTCTATAATAGTATCACTGGTGATGATATTTTCATAGCACAGCAAAACATTAATAAAGACCAAAACATTTCATGATTAAAAAATTACAGAGAAAAAAATAAAACCTTATCACTTTAGGCATTGTTCTGAGTCACTGGAAATATTTGTATTCAAATTTTTTAACAGTCCAGCCAAAATGAGGAAACAATGAAAAAATTATTGCATAAATTATATCATCCTAGGCTTAACATAAAATGTAAACCCAAGAAAGTCTTCTGCAGACCTGCTTTTATGAACAAAGTTTTTCAGATTAAGAGTCAGTGAATTCCATTTCTGAGAAGAAGAACAAATTAATGAGCTTGCAGGTTTTGCACCACTGCTTTTGAGGCAAGCCAAATTCTCCTCAGAGGAACAGTGGCAAGCCAGATATTGGTGAAGCAGATGCAGCACTTCCCTTAATTCTCAGATGTCCTGAATCCAGATTTCCATACATAAACTGGTGTAGAGTGTTATCATGAGCTACAAAAGCTTATTTCGTCTATTGGCCTCTGCACATTGTATATTCCTTTCTTTGTTGAAGGTTGCTCAATTCAGACTATGGATGTTAGGGCCTTTCCCACACAGATGGGAGCACACAGCACCAATTCTGATGGCCAACACAGAGCCCAGCGTGACAGTCAGCAAGCACGAACTTCTGAGTAAAACTAAACTGCAAACAGAAAATGCTAGCAGTGAAGATAAAAGTATGGACAGGAACGAAGAAGGGAAGAGCCTTGATGCATATCCACAGAATTATAATCTAGTGTAAGTGAGCCCTGTGTTCTCTTTTGCGCTGGAGCTAGAGAGCCTTGCTGAGCTATCAAAATCCACTAGTGACCACCGGTACAAATAATCAACTTTTGCGGCAGTGCAACCAAATCCTCTGTTTTCCAGATTACAAAGGCTGCCCTCCTTGGTGCAGAAAACATTTCATTGCCAACCACTATGAGATCTACACAGGAAACAGCATCAGTTCTTGTCAGAGATGGTTTAATGAACTTACGTGTTTACCTCTTCATTGTCCCAGCCACCTGACGGTGGAAGAAAACCAAAAACCTTCTGAACCCCTGGACACTGAGCTTGGCATGCCATTAATGCTAGAAAGTTTTATGGAGCACTTCCAGAAGAGCTGGGCAGAAGAGTGCACTGGGTGGTGCAGGAATGACCTCTGCTCAAGCTCAAGCTGCGTGGGGAAGAAGAGGGAGATGGTAGTTCTGGCATCTCAGGACTTTGTCCATGATTCCCTGACACTGGGCAAATCCATGTTTAAGGTGGTGACATTCAGCTGCATCTGACACAAAACTCTTAGCTTGAGTTTCCATGCACTCAGCCTGCCCTCAGTGCAAAGCCCAGAGCTCTGCCATGTGGGAAGGAGGAGCCCATTACACTGGGAAAATAATTTTCATATCTCCAGAAGCCAGCACTTCCCATGCCACAGGGAAGAGCATTAACCATATCTCTTCCATTCATTATTTTAAATAACATGGAAATGAAAGCAGCTTATTATTCAGAATCCCTTTTTTACAATTACTGACATCTGAATTGCCCAATATAAGCCATTTTGTCTAGGTTGTTGAAGGCAAAAAATTGGAAAAAAATGCATAAAATGGACATTTTGATTTAATATATGTTAATATTAGAAAAAACCCTCCTCATCTAAAAATAATGTAACAAGCTAAAAAAAAGTGAGGAAAAGAAAACATGTTTTGTTTCATGGCTTCATTGTTTTGCAGTCATGATGAGTAGAAATTCTTTAAAAGGAAAAAAAAAAATTCTGAAATCATAATATACTTCCTTTATCTGGGGAAACCAGAAAAAAAATTAAATTGTCATTGCTATGGGATAAATGGAGAAAGTAAAAAGAATCTCTTTGAGTTTTGTGTTTTAATATATTCCTTGCAATTAAACAAACAAAAAAAAAGGCTTGTCTTTGGAATGTTGTAACTCAAATGGGCCCAAGTCAAACAGCTGCTTTATAAGCTCAAAACACACTGAAGAGAGAGAGAAGGTGTACAGCTGATGTCAAATGCTGCTGGCATTCTGTCACATTTATAAGTCTTAATTTACATATATGCACCTACTTGCACTTTATGGGTGTGGAGGTCAATTATTGCAAGCATAATTAACATCTTACTGCCAAAATTTGTTAAGCTATTAAGGCAAAATGAAGATTTGAAGAATAGAACATGATAACTAGATGCTCCATTAAAGGATGAGTAATAAAATTTAGGATGTGAAAATCTTGGCTAATTTAGAATACTGTCAGTTCCAAGAAAAAATTATGTCACTTAATAAAATCAAAAGTAATAGAAATTATGGAATTTGGTAGCATAACTGGGTTGGGGAAGTGGGGGGAGAAAGAGAATGAAACTCACACAAATTAGTATGAAATAAGATTAAAGAAAATATTTCACCAAGTAGAAAAACTGATATACATCTCTGAAGAACCAGAGGAGTGGGGGGACTTTTAGGGGCCACATTTCAATCCCTGCGAGGGTGTAACCATGAAGACAAAGCCAAGCACTTTACCCAGATGCTTCATGGGAGAATAGACAACAGTCATCAGATGAACTGGGGGAGGTTTCATCTGGACAGAAAGGGGAAAAAAGTCACTATGAAGTAAATTAACAACCAGAACATGAGGTTGTGGCACCTCAGTCCTTAGAGGTTTTCAGGATGTGGTTGGATAACCCTGTTCTTATTTCAGTGTTGACCTTACTTTGAAGAACAGATTTGTATAGAGACCTCACAAGGTTCCTTCCACTTCAGCAGTTCTGTGACGCATATGATCATGGTGAAAAATAAAAACCACGCTGAAATTTCTGTATTGAGAGAAAGTAGATGTAAACTATGTGTCTGCCTTGACAACAGAAGCACTAACAGTATTTATAGCCACAACTTCTAAAGCGCTTCTCAGAAATGGTAAATAAGCTCTGTGCTTGAAAGAAGGAATAAAAATCAAAGATCTGCAACTGAGATGCTGAATGAGGAGTGGGCGTTTAGACAAATTAATTCACATATATTCATAATATAACCATATCATGTTTACTGACTTTAAAAAATCCTTAATAGCCACTAAAATCTTATAGAGTGAGAGAAAACATGAATAGTAAGCAATTAAAAAAGCATTTCACTTTTTAAAGAAACCACGTAAAGCTGAATTCAGATCTGAATAGCTTTTCAACTCGAAGCCCATTCACAAATTCAAAATAAAATTATCTGTAATAACTTGGTATTGCTACCTTGGAAGAATATTTAAGAATCTTTCACTGATTAAGTATCTTTCCCTGTCACAGGGCTCAGCTATTAGGGCAACAGGGTCTACCTGTGCTTGCAAATAAGGAACACCAGTTTTTTCATAAGCATGAAATTATATGAGGATGTCAGAAGTATGAAAACTAATGTCATGAAAAATAAAGGGTATTGCTCACTAGTCATAGAAATCAATGAATCACTACAGTTTAGTGTTTTCAGAACACAAACCATAATGGAATAAGTAACAAAGTCTGGATGAATCAAATGGGGAGATTTCTGTTCCATATGGATTCATTCAGTTATTACCAGTTGCTGCTTTGATTCTAACGTCACTTGGACTAATGGAACAGAACAAGTGAAGATGCCTCATTGCCCCTGACAGTTTTGAGAAAAAGGGCAAAGCATATTTTTATATACTAGGCATTCAAAAAGTTTTACAGAGAACTCTGAGGGTAAGAACACTAGTCACAACAGCAGCTGCACATCTTTATGCTGTTCACACACAATGTTTGGAGCACTGTAATCCATTCTACTGCAAATCATGACTAAGTATTTTCGGTCCAAATATCACTTTTTCAAGTAAAGTAAAGAAACTTTGATTACCTTCTGGCCAAAAGGATGAGCTGAACAGTTGAACTGGTTTGTGATTTCAAGAGAGAAGTAGGATTGATAATTAGTATGTCAGCTTTTGAATTTCAAATAAATAAAAAAATAAATGGCAGCAGGTTGATTACACTTATATGAAAAGTTATAACCATTACAAAGGCCATATATAGATACACTTTCCAGATAAACTGAAAGTTTTTATCTAGTCTTATATTAAGCAACTAATAAAATATTATCATTTTGAGTTAAAATTCTATTATATAATGGCTGCAGCTGACTTTCAGATTAGGAACTATCAGGAATCTTTAGGAATTTTATAGTGGAATATAAAAACTGCTGAGTACTATGTGATGGATCATAAGAAGTATATAGCTATATGGGGCCCTCCTTCAGAAATTTAGAAAAAAATCTCATTGATAGAAACTAGAGATTTTCAGTTAAATAGAAATTAATGAAAAATGTTGCTAACTGCTTGCCCTAGATTTTATGGAAAACAGGTCTTCCTAAACCTGTTTGCACGCTCTGTTGAGCGTATGACTTTGGCTGACAAAGATAGTTGTCAAATGTGAAATATTCAGGCTTTAAATGGCTATTACATACGAACCAGTTAGAAAATTAGCACTATTAAATAGCATTAAAGCATAGATGCAACAGACAAAGAACTGTCTAGAGAATAAATGTAAAAGTAGTCAACAGTGGAGCAACATGATTGGAATGAAAATGTCTCCAATGCAGATTTGTAGCTATAGCATTACTAAACCATTTCATGAAATCATTTGAAATACATAAAGGTGCTTCTCAGGAAAATTTTGGAAGACATAAGGATTGATGTGGTTAGAAATACCAAAGGCTGAATTGAAGATGTCCATTTCCCCAAAAGGGACAGGATTTCCTACCCAAATAAATGTGTCTGCTTTTGGATATTTTTCGATATCTGTCTCACTGTAAGAGCCACCTAATTTTTTCAGCCAAAGGAGAGCAATAGGCACTTTTAGATGCCTATGCTAGTTCATATTAGTAACACCCTAAAAGTGCCTATTTCTCACCTCTGATCCTAAAGAAAACACAGGGTTACTTATGAAATTAGTTGAAAGTACTCCAATATTTTTTTTTTAGTACAAAGAAGTCGTATATTTAGAACTAAAAAGAAATAGGTAAAGTCTACAGAAAGGAGGATTGAATACTGGAAAACAGGGACTCTGGACATAATTGAAGACTTGCAATAAACTCCTATTATGTTTATGAAACATGAAAACCATGACAGACTGGACATGAGCCGGCAATGTGCACTCACAGCCCAGAATGTCAGCTGCATCTCAGGCTGCATCAAAAGCAGTGTGGCCAGCAGGATGAGGGAGGTGATTGTGCCCCGCTAGTCCACTCTCCTGAGACCCCATTTGGACTTCTGCATCCAGCTCTGAGGTCCCCAGTATGCGAAGGACATGGACCTGCTGCAGTGAGTCCAAGGGCAGCCATAACAACGATCAGAGGGATGGAGCACCTCTGCTACCAGGACAGGCTGACAGAGTTGGAGTTGTTAATTCTTGATAAGAGAAGTCTACAGGGAGACCTTCTTGCAGCCTTTCAGTATATAAAGGGGTCTTACAAGACAGACAGAAACAAACTTTTTACCAGGGTCTGTAGTGACAGCACAAGGGGCAACTAAGAGAGTAGGCTTAGGTCGGAAATCAGGAAAAAAAAAATATGAGGGTGGTGAGATATTGAAAGGTGTTGACCAGAGAAGTTGTGGATACCCCAACCCTGGAAGTGTTTCAAGTTCAGGTTGGAAGGGGCTTTGAGCAAACTGGTCTAGTGGAAGGTGTCCCTGCCAAGAGCAGGGGTGTTAGAACTAGGTGACTTCTAAAGGTCCCTTCCAATCAAACCCATTCTTTGATTCTCTAATTCACTGCTTATGTTGGAAAAAATTAACTTAATCCCCAGATATAAATTTGAAAGGCAATAGATCCATTTAGTAGCAAAGGGCAGTACAGAAGCAATTTTAGTTCAATATACTGAACCATAACTCCAGTGCAGGGATACTGCATAAAATGAAAGTGATTACATTTTAATAAGGACATTGTAAATCAAAACCAGAAAAAGAAAATATTCAAAATATTGGGAAACATTTTCTTTCAGTAAAAGTTTTAAAAGCTTAAGCTGTTTAACCTTGCATCTGGTGACTGAGAAAATTTTGAATGCAGTATTTTATATAATAGAAGAAGTCATAAGAAGAACCTCTGACTGTAAACTGCCCCTGGACAACTTTACACTGAAAAGGTGGCACACCCCAATATTAGGTAAGGGAGCCATCAGAATTAACTGTCCAAGGAAGTGATGTCTTCTTTGTTACCTGATATCTTTCAGGACTGGAGGCTTTGTAAGGACATATAAGCCTTTGAAATACAAATATCCTTTGTTCCAGTGCAAGTTAAGGCTTAAGGAAATGTGACTAAGTCTAATGGTTCTTTGAGCAGCCTGCTGTTATAGCTCCTCCTGGCCTTAAACTCCCTGGGTCTTTCTTGTGGATCAATAAGTGAAGAATAAAAATGAGGTAAAGTACACATGTACTGCCTGAGTTTCACTTCTGCCACTAGATCTAGTGACACCAAGTCCCTTAATTTACATGTGAACCCATTTATTTTCAAAATAATTCAAATAGACTCTCTGACAAACTGGTACTTTAGCAGTGTGTGCCAAAGAGTGAAGTGAACAAAGGCACAAGGAAAACCTGCCATGAAGAGTATAGATGGATATATGAGCAGTGTTACGTTATGTGATCATCTACACAAACAATAAGGAGCACTTGGAACAGTGACAAGTGGGGAAACCCCCGAGTTTGCATCTGAGAAGACTTTTTAGACCATCACATCAGGAAGATTTGCAAGAACTGCCATGGAGATATGGAAGGTGAAGATCACTATTCAGTAGGTAGAAGTCTCTCCCTCCTCCATAAGTACTAGACTGGTATTTGATGTGATGTTTAGGACAGCATCATAATTCTGTACATTAGCATTGCTAAAATAAATGAATAGCATTTTCTGAAAGGTTAGGCATTTTAATTCCAGTGTCATAGGTAATACTAATTTAAAATTTAAATTTCATCATTTGATTTTCCTGTCAGTTTCACTTATTTTTATTTCTTGTTATGAGATATATGCACTGTTCAAATAGCTTATTGATTCTTCCTCAGATGGCTGTCAGATGCTTTTCAGTGCCTGCAAAAGTTTTCTATATATACTTATGTCTCTTTAAGTTCTTGTGCTGATGACATCACTAGTTAGTGTGCAGTAACTCAGAGAGACAGAAGCAGATTTCAATATTATTTTGTGCTAGGAGGTAGCCAGGAAAAAAAAAAAAAAAAAAAAGGTGTGAACTTAAATTTCACATGGGTATAAAAATCTCTCATTTCAATGAAAATGACAACAAAACTGAATCACAAAATGCTTTTGAGTCAGAAAAGACCATACAGATCATATAGTTCCAACCCCTCTGCCATGGGTAGACACACCTTCCACTAGACCAGGTTACTCAAAGCATCATCCAAGCTGGCCTTGAACACTTCCATGGATGGTGCACCTAAAAGTTCTTTGTGAAAAAAATGCATTAAGGTGAATCAGATACTTGCATATCTTTCTATGTCAGTTCTTTTCTATTGTCTATTAATTAAAGAGAAGTCCAGAAAATTTAGTACAAAGAGTTTCTCCATTTTATGGGTACTGAAAAGGAAGGTCTGTGTAGACAGGTGCCTGAGAATAAACACCAAGTTCATGGCTTTCCAGCCTTTGCTTGCAAAGATAAGCCACTTCAGTAGAAAAGCACAAGACACCACCCACTCTGGGACTCGAGTGACGTATTCCTCTTCACTCACTGCCTGCCACTCTTACTAAGAGGAGATGAGGTCTCATCAGGTCTCATTAAAAACAGTTTTTCTTTCCACTGATTCTAAAAAAACCACTCCTTTAATGCTCAGGCAGATAATTTTATGTTTTTCAGGGTGTATAAAAAACGTATTAGTTGATAGCATCAAGCCTCAGAATTCACACATGTGGGGAAAAAAACCCCATATGTATGTATATAGTTTATGCATACAATCCTTACTGTTGTGGGATCTGAAAATAATACTAATATCTCACAATAGTCTTTACAAGCAATATTTGCTCAGGTTGTTAAATCTGAAAGCAACAAACATAGATAGAAAGCTTGTTTAAGAAAAAAGGACAAATTAAGTTTATGAACTAAGAAATTGTTATAATGGAGAGAAAAATACGACAATAGGGTTAATATTTATAATATATTTTCTAATAATAAGCCCAAAACATTATCAGTTTTAATAAAAAATTGTTACTAATGATTAAAATAATAATATGGTATTATTATTATATAATAATTGTAATAGATTTTCTAAGGGGAAAAAAAAAAGAGGAAAAAAATATATAAGCACTGTGAAGAAAATATATGTCAAAGAAAGTGTGAGATAAAAAGGAGGTGAATACAGAAAATGCACTATACCATCTGGATAATGTTTGACATCAGCAAAAGCAAACAAGAATCTGAAGGAATACATGTTCCCAACTATAATGATACATCCTGTAGATAGCTCCTATAATGAACAATTCTGTAGTTGAGTTTGAACTCTAATTTCCTTGCTAT
This sequence comes from Hafferia zeledoni, assembly GCA_035583235.1. NCBI lineage: Eukaryota > Metazoa > Chordata > Aves > Passeriformes > Thamnophilidae > Hafferia > Hafferia zeledoni. The sequence continues at coordinate 33,488,363 of JAWWEV010000001.1, read as the reverse complement.
TCCCCACTTTTTCAGTTGTAACATTCTATTTCCTTTTGGCAGCATCACATCCTTCCTCTCTGACTAATACATTAAGAAAGTTCCTCTCACTGATTTCTCCTGAAATTATTTGACAGAGGTGAAAGACCCTTTCAGAAATCACTGGAATAAAGAGGTGACACTAAATGAGAAGCAACTATGCCCAATTCCACAAATATTTTCAAGGTATAAGCCTTAATATTTTCAGTTTTCCTGCCCCATAGAATAGTTACATATAAACCATAGTAAAATATCAGAGAGTTTGAGTTTATTAACTACTAGAGTTGTTTCTCAGTATTGTGTACCTGACATATCCATGTTAAAATACTGGCCTCAGTTTTTCAGGCTGTAGCACTGAAGGGAGGATGCACTGTGGCATCCTGAGGTGACCAATGGCCTAGACACACCAAAGGCTGAATGGAGGTTGATGTTAGAATATTGTATGTTTATGAAAATGATCTAAAAATTGTTAAAACTTTATTCCCATGTCTTGGAGTAGAGAACCACATGGAGTTTTGGATATATTACATAAATTGGTCTAGCCATTAGACTGAGAAGCTGTATCACTAATTTAATCTTGAAATCTCACTAAGATGAGTATTCAATCATGTCTTCTCACCAGTTCATCCATTAGGTACAAGGAAAGTAAATTAGAAATATTTTAATTGACTTATCCTTTGGGGAACTGGTAGTGTGTGGTTTTTATGAACTTTCTCACTATGAACAGACATCATACACAAGTGATGCATACTGAGTGCCTTCCCAGGATTAAAAAGAAATAGTAGTCTGGGTGAGAAATTTCAAATTAGATGCTCATAACACACAGATGAACTGCTTTGATATCTTGTCAATGTAGAGGCTAAGATGAATATTGCTCTTTGAACATTTTAATGCATATTAACATGTGTCTTCAGTGACAAATTTGGACACCATCACACCCCCCTCTCTTTTATAATATATGCAGAGGTGTCAAATAATATACAAATATCTAAATATACTGATAAAAGGACACTAAATGTGCTGGATATCTGTACAGCTATAACCAATATAAAGTGTTTATTTAGCTGACAATAAACTTGCATATATCAGTACTTAGGCAGAATGTTACCAAATGTCTGCGTAAACATAAAAGGCAATAATAAGATTTTGTCACAAGTTTTGGTCATAAGTCTGTCATAAACAATGTTTGTTATCATTTTAGTTATGGTATGTGAAACCCCAAAAATACAGCAATACCCAAATGTAATTAAATGAGAAACATTTTTCTCTCAAGAAAGATAAGGACATGGGCAATGTACACACATAATCTGGGAAGATATTTTCATCAAAATCTAAAGTGTAATTTATGAGGAAGATGAAAATCTCAAATACTGTCCAGCAGTGGAGCAGTGGAACAGATTAAATACTGTGCATCTGGCTGAAAACACAACATATTTAACGAGGCATTAAATAGAATTTCCAATAGAAATTCAATTAAGTTAAAATATTTTAGTGCATGAGATATGTGCATCTGATATGCATGCATTTCAAGTTATTAGACCAATTTTCATTAGCAGACACTATATCAGTATGATTTGGAGTGCTAGAAAAGGCTTATTCTGATTCCTTTTCTGCATCTGTATATAATTTGATGCCAGAATTAGCATTCTTTTTTTTTTTTTTTTTTTACCTCTTCACTTTCACAGTATGCTTTCACCCAGGTTTATTTGATCACCTCAACAGAGTGAAATATATATTTTGTTTACCAAGCTGAACATCAGCAATGCTAAAATAACTCAAGAATGCTGTTGTATGCTAACTAGTGTAACGAGATACATGAGTGGACAAGGGAAAGCTGTGGAGAGTCAATTTGTTCTGTTAGTGGTGTGGGAGGGGAAGTGGCTCTCCCAGCTCAGTGCCAGTGCAAACAGAACAAAGCTGTGCTGTATATACATGGCATTTCTCTCATCTTTGACTCGGGTACACAGGTTTCCTCCAGGAGACTGTTGGGAATAAGATATTTATTATGGCAACATTTTTTGAATATTATTCTTAAAAACAAACTAAAAAACATTTCTAAAGACTAATAAGTCATTTTGTACAGAAATAGAGGTGCAGTAATCACTAAGTAAATATTGAAGTCAGTGCAGTGCAACTCTGCTGACTTTTTGGAACAACCAATGTCAGCATATTAATACAAGATGAGTACAAAGGACAAGACTAGAATTAGCCATCTATTTGATGGTCTTAATCTCTGTCTACATAGTATGTATGAAAGTCTTAAGCTTTGTGACAGCAGTGACTAATTCTAAGTGAACAGTTTATGGCTGTAAACTAGCAAAGCTGCAGTGTTAGCAACACTCCACTGAACCTAGTTTAATACACAGTGTAAAATTTATGCTTACTCCACAAATGTATTTATACTTCCTTCACATTAAATACCCAAGGACCCATAAAAAAACATTGCTTTTAATCTGTGGGGCACTCCTACCTCTAAAAATACATTTGCTTCCCTGGTAAATCTGGACGTAAAGGCAAAGGTTCATAAAATTAAATTGGATTAAAACTGAATTCTCTTTTAAGACACCAACATCACTTGTCCAAAGCCTTAAGCTGTATTTTTCATCATGATGAATTGCAAGAGAATTGAGGCAGAAACTTTTGAATGTGTCTTCTACAAACAGGTTTTCATAACAGGAAACCCCCTCTTAGCTTTTTCTTTTCACATTTTCCACTATGTTAAGAAAACTATCCAGTTTCTCTTCCTGAAAAAGTAATCTAAGAAATACAAAAGTGCAAAGATGGACTAATAGAACATCTATGGCTTTTTTTACGAACTTCACCCATTTTTTTCCTAAGTTACCTCTGAACCTCCTTCCTCTGAACATACAGTGTTATGCCATTGATCTACAGACAGCCTTGGCATGTTAGGTATATACAGCACCATGCATAATTATGGTACTCAGGCACAATAAACAGATGGTTTGTGCACACACAATGTCATTTTGTTCTCCACAGTTCACAAAAATCTGGAAAGAGGAAGAGGCGTCACTATGGTTAGAACTGTTGATCAACAGCTATACTTAGCTGTGCATCTTTCAACAAAGCAAATGAAAATTTTCTCTTTCACCTGGAAGCAGAATCTGAGCTTTAGTTGGCCTAAAACATTCAGTACAAAGAGTACACACAGTCACATATTTCCCCATCATTTCCATTGCCATTTAATTCTTCATTTGATTTCAAATTTTCAGATCTGTAAGTGAAGTGCAGTAGAAAATATTTGCAATATAAGCTTGTAATAAGGATATATTACAAGCTCAAAACAAATGCTTCAGGCATCAGATTAGATGATTTATAGTAGCTAGGTTTTAATAAGATCAAGCCTTTAGTCACTTAGTTTGCCAGCTTCAAATGCATAAATCGATTATTGGATAAAGTTCAGGTCACAGTTTTCAAAAGTTCAACAATAAAAGGCTCTGGATTGTTCTGCGTTATTTCTTCTTTCATCAGATGACTGTCTCAAGTTAAGACAGTAGAGGACTGAACCCCAAGTTTGCCCTCCCATCCAGAGCAATTATGCTGAACTAAACAACTCCTTTACCAGTATAATGTTATATACCGATTTACCTACCTATTTACAATCAACAGAAAGAAGCACCCTAACTTATGAGTGTTTCTGAACAATGATCTACAAGCCTGTAAGGATACATTTTTCTCTCCACTCCTAAGAACTTTGGCTTGACATGCACTTGGATAATCACATGTATCAAAAATTAAAAAAAAAAATAAAAAAAGGCAATAAGAAGTAGCCCATCAAATCCTACTGTTTTTAATAAGCAATATTCCAGCCTATTCAATAAGGTAAAATGCAAGAAACTCTGGTATTACGTATGTGACACCCCCTAACTTCTTATAAATTCTTGCAGCACATTGTAATATGGAGCACTACGCCAAAACTGTGTCTTGTTTCAGATATTTATTTCACCAACAAAATGCTCAGTGATAGGGCTGCATGCTATTCTGTCCTAGAAGTAACTCAGGAATGTTAAAACATATTTATCTGTAGCACTTTAAGAATGTACTGCAATAGCCTGTTTCCTTACATTGGCATAGCCCATGCACTAAAACCAGACCCACTGAAAAGAAAAAAAAAACTTCATATCAAGGACATGAGTTCTCATGCACATTTAAAAATAGGAATTACATCAGTTTTGAGTCCTTCTATTCACTGTTAGTGAAGAACCACAGGCAGCTGCTTGGATAAGGAATTCTTTGGGTTATTTAACCCGACTATGAGATGTCTGGCCATGCTTACAGTTAGAAAGCAATCTGGTTTAGGAGATTGGAAAATACATAGAAGAGCAGAAACAATAAAAATGTCCTAGTTTTGGTTTGTTGTGTTTTTTTCAGAAACAATCCCTTTGCATTAATGTGTTGAGCCCCCACTTACAAAGCCTATTTTTTACTTTGAGTAATTCATTATTTGGAAAAAACATCAAAGAATATTAAAGTGTAATGACCAGTATTATATGAAGACATAGAAAGGACAAGTTACACAACACACACCACTGTAGGGCATAGAGAACTGTTTGCCTACTAACATAAACATTAAGCCAGGATGAAAAATACATGTATTGCTGCGGTTTATTGGGTCTCTTTGTGTCATATCACAGAATCACAGAATATGCCGAGTCGGAAGGGACCCACAAGGATCATGGAGTCCAACTCTGGCCCTGCACAGGGCCATTCCCAAGAGTCACACAATGTGCCTGACAGCTGTGGCGGCTGCTTTGGCAAGCAGCATCTCTGAATTCTTCCCATGTCACTTGTCCTTGCTACCACTGGGTATACACCTTTCTTTCTTCCCTTATTTCCAAGAGAAAATCCATGCTCAGCCAAGATGACTTTCTGACTTCCCTGCTTGACTTCCAACATGTGGGAATTGCTGCTCCTGTGCCCTTAGGAGGTGATGTTTGAAAAGTGACCAGCACTGATTGATCAACCATCTTCCCAGAGGACCTTCCTTACTAATGCCCTGAGCAACCTCAAGTCTGCTCTCCTCATGTCCAGAGCTGAGGTTTTGCTGGCACTTTTCCTCCTGTCAGCAGAGATTTTAAACTCAATCACTTCATGGTGGCTGTGGCCAAGACGGTCACCAACCTCCACCTGACTCACAAGATCCACTCTGTCGACAAGCAGCAGATCAAGGAGGACACCTTCCTGAGTCAGCTCCCTTAAGACCTGTTCCATAAAGTTGTCATCCAGGTGTTTTAGGAACCTTTTGGCCTGGGTTGTACCAGCTGTGTGATGCTCCCAGTTAATTTCTGGCAAGTTAAAAGTCCCCCATAAGGACAGTATCACCCAACTAACTTCTAGGATTCAGACAGCACTGTGTTTTCATGTAAAATAGCTTAATGTAACTATAAGTTTTATTTTTGCTGACTTTTTAATATCAGGTTATGCTGAATTCATGGATCCCAAGTATCACCACAGCTGAACAGATACTGTAAGATTTTATATATTGTTGTCATGTAAAATCCTGTGTCTTCAGATAGCCTGATAGATAATATAATAATAGAGATTACTGCTTGATTAGGCAACATAACCCTTGACTTTTCAAACATGGATCCTATGCAAATTTGCTGGTGCCATCCACTCCAAGACAGAAAAAACCTCAGTACACTTCTCGAGGTTTTACCATGCTAACAAATAAAAGCTATTCTTACACAGTCAGTCTTGCTGCAAATATTGTTGCACCTCTATGAAATATAGTCAACAGATAACTAAGAAAGCAAGAGAAAAGGAGCTTCAACCAGTGGACATTATATATTCTCTACTCAGCAAACAGCAGACACTTTTCCATAGGCAATTATTAACATAATTTCCTTCTTTCTTTTCCTCCATTCCAATAATTTTTTCACTGTTCACTCTTCCACATATGGTGCCTTTCTGTAGACCCATTTCATGTATGTTTCTCTAATTTTTTATCAATCTCTTTTTGTCTTCTACCCCAATATACACACTACACTCTCTCTCATCCCAGGTTATCTTAAAAAACAGATACACACACTTGGAGAGAAAAGTTATCAGTGCTGTTAGAAGGATAAACTAAGATGAGAGGTTTCACTCTGTAAGATCAACTGCTCTTTCAAAAGCTACCTCTTTCCCAGCAGCTAAAGAAGGTGAGCGCTGACATTCACAGAACAACTTTGGAATTTGCTCAGCAATTACCTAATTTAAACAGCTGAATTACTAGGAAAAAGGACAGTAAATAGTAAACTCTCAAAACATTTAAAAATATCTCAGAGCTTAAGAAATCATCTGGTTGTTTCAAAAGTTGTAAGAAGGGGTTTATACTCTATAAACAGGTAAAATCTCTACCTACTGATACCAGATTCCAAATATCTCCAAATTACGACAAATATGGGCAATGTTACTATTACTGCTTCAAATGGCCTTGTGAAAGCTAAAATAATTCATCTACAGAAGAAATTGAGATTAATTATTGCCAGAAATATGAGAACCTAGAACAGGCTTAGCTAGCACACTTTCCAGGCTGGTGCACCAGCTCTTGGCCTACCTAGGGAATATGACATATCCATCACAGTAGAAGAATGTTTCTTTCCACATAAGCTTGTGTTGCAGAGGTAAAAGCAGTCTTAAAAAATACTTCAGAATCAAAAGTGAAGAAGCTTTATCCCTTTTGTCTCAAAGTTTATGGTACATTAAGGCCATGTGAAAATGTACTTTGGCCACTTCCACTATGTACTTTTGGAACCCTTCTTTAGGTGAACACTGAATCTTTTTCCATGTTATAAGGGCTCAGATATTTCCCCAAAATAAGAATAAAACTGGATCTCCTGCAGGTTCAGTTTCCCACCAGGTTGCCAGGAATCACAGCTGAAATCTGACAGTGAAACATCCCACAAAGCTGCTTCTTTATCATGTTTCTTTAGAATAATAATTAATTAAAAAAGAGATGTTGTTGACACCCCATACCTGAAAGTGTTCAGGACTAGGTTGGATGTGGCTTTAAGCAACCTGATCTAGTGGAAGGTGTCCCTGCCCATGGCAAAGGAGTTGCAACTGGATGCTCTCTAAGGTCTCTTCCAACCTAAGCCATACCATGATTCTGTGATACTATGAGAAAATTGTTGCTAGTTGGCACTTAATAAATTTTTGTACCTTTTCTGTACTACTTCAACCATCTTCATTTTCTCCTCTGCTTAATTCAGAAACTATTTAGGAAAGTGTCTGTCTTTTTATTCTGTGTTTCAAAGGCACTATCACCTTACACAGTAGTTATCCATTTTCACCACAGATATAAAGAAAGCAAGGAAAAAATATCTGAAAGGAGTTGACTTTGTACATTTTATTAGCACTGATTAATGAAAAATTCTTTAATTGCTCAAAAAATAGATTTTTAAGTTTCCTTTTTTACAGGTTTGGCTTAGATTTTAAGATTTCACAAAAGGTTGAATTTACTTGAACCTAAATTTAGGTTACAGCAGAAAAGATACTTCAGTCAAGTTTAATCCAATTCTTGTATTTTATTGCATACATAATATCTGAAAGTGGCACCATCAGTGACATCAGTAAGATATAAAAAGTGTGTACTGTGATTATGCCAACAGGGATTTGTCAAGGTCAGGGGAAGAGAAGGCAAAGCCAAAGTAAAATGTCCAAATATTTCAGTTATCAGAAAAAGTAGCCTGTCTGGCACTGCAGGAGTGAAAATGAAACAGAGGAAAGGAAAAGCTGAACAAAACATTAAGAGTGACACAGGTGTGCCTATGAAACAGAGGGTGAGATTTTAAAATTTGGAGCCTACAATACTCAGTTATTAATGTACAATTTGCCTCTTCAGAATTAATCCCTAATAAATTTCAATTAAAGTCACAGAATCATAGAGTTATAGAATTACAGTTTGAGTTGGAAGTGATCTGGAAGCGTGTCCGATAGTCCAACTGATTCTCAATGTTAAAACACGTGTCTCAGGGCCTATATTATTTTAGAAATAATTTCAGTCCCTTATGATTTTAGAAACCTTAAAAAGAAACTGGAAATTTTCTACCCAGAAGTTTTGTGGGGTTTCAGCTGAATGCCAATTTAAGCTAAGAAAAGCACAATTCTTTTGAGAGAACTTCTAGGCAAAAGGTAAGAATCTGGTTGTTGGAAATTTAATGTTATGAGCTGAGCTGCATATTTCTAAAGGGACAGAGGATTTTGGAGGTCCCTAGAAGGGATAGAAATCTTTTGATTATAGGACAGAATTTAAAAACTAGCTGTATTTTCTTGAAACTTTAAGGTCATAAGTATGTAACTGAAAAGTTTGATCTATTAAAAAAATAACTTCAGTTTTTAATTTCCTGTGGCCAAAGTGAGATATAACTGCTCGTAGATAAGTAGAATACACTACAATTATGTGTGTGTGTGTGTGAGTAAAAATCTAAGCCAAGTCATTCAATGATAATTAAAACCTGCAGCAGCACTGAAGGCTTATGTAGTAAAGCAGCTATGAATATTCTGTCTCTCAAAAAGATACTATGGCTTTTAGAAACTCACATGATAGCCAAAGTATATTTTTCTCAGTTCTCTGCGTTTTCCCTGTTTGAATTAGACATTTGAGCAACTTTTAAAATTTTATTTAGTAGAGTTGGAATAAAGCATGTTTGGCTCACATCAGGATGCTGAACATGAAACGGTCTCTAAATTGTCTGTGCTTTATGGGATTCTAAGTCTTGATGTTGAAATTTCTAAGTGTTTAGATATAGATTAAACTAAACTTAGCCATTCTTCATTTTTAATTTAATCAGTAGCAATGTTTTTTATAAGCAAGAGAAAAAAATGCCATTTTTTTGTTATTGATGTTTGAGTGCAGGAGATATTGTAGAAAAAACTGAAGCCAAGTGAGTTAATCAGTTTATTCTTAATTTTAATCTCTTTCTTTGTGTTCTTTAAAATTCCCCAAGGTATCTATCAATTCCTATATCTCTTTTCAGTACTTTACTGAATAAAGTACCTAAATAAAAATATATTTTTACCTAGATTCCAACATTGAGACAAAATTTTAATCAAACATTTTCTTCTTAGAAACATAGGCACTCGTTGTTACACCAAGTTCTACATTTCTAATG
>JAWWEV010000001.1:33390323-33479209 GCA_035583235.1 Hafferia zeledoni | reverse complement strand
CCCCCCTTTAATACAAGTTTCCTGAAAACACAACTCTACTGTAAAGACAGCATTTTATCATGATCACTTCTACCCTGGAAAATACTTTTTCAAATAGCATACAAAAAACCTCCTCACTTGTAGCTGTAAACCTTCTATAAACTCCTTATATAAACAATCAAAAAGCTTTAAATTAGCTACAGAAAGAGCATGTACTACTAATAACATTAAATACACTGTTTATATAGCTCATATTTCTCAATTTCCTTGTGCTTTTCTGAATTGGTAATTTGCACTATTTGCACCTGTCTAAAACCATAATAGAAACAAAGCGAAAAATAATTTCAAACCCTTAGCTGGAAAATGCATACATGAAAAAATTAAATAGAAGAGTTGACTGAGGCAGCAGGCATCAATATAAAGACACATAGGAGTACATTTTAACATACAACATGCTTCTGTTTTCAGAAGGATTATACCATTGCAAAAGCTATTTTATTTTGAGCTGCAAGTTGAATTATGACTAATTTCTGAATTTATACTCAGAGATAGAAGAATTACATCAATCATTTCCAATGGTCAGGGATATCCCAAATCTCTAACTTTCATAAATATGAGGGGTTTAATGTTTTTAATCAGGAAGATGTCTCCAGAAGCAATAAAAGCTCTTATGTTTCTTAAGGAAAATTACCCTTAGCTGAAAAAATTTGAAAATATCTGAAAAGGTTGTGAATTTATTTTATGACTTCAGGATTCTGAAGTTTTCGGAAGCTGAGTTTCTACACTCCTTACTGCTGTGTAATGATGACTTTACAAAATTATTTGAAGATTGCCTAATAACTTGCAAGATTACAATGATTGCTGATTTTTGAGTCTTTGGGCTCAGAAACGCTGGGTCAGTCTTTCAGGGTTGGAAAGCACTTGCAGTTCTCATGATAGCCAGCTGCTTATTCAGCCTGAGTTTACTGTAGAATCATAGAATCTTAGAATCATTAAGCTTGGAAAAGATCTTCAAGATCATCAAGTCCAAACTTCAGCTGAATACCACCACGCTCAGTAAATCATATCACAAAGCACCATATCAACTCATTTTTTGAACACTTCCAGGGATGGTGACACCCCACTTCTCTGGGTAGCCTTTTCCAATGCTTAACCAGTCTTTCAGTGAAGAAACTTTTCTTAATATCCATCTGAACCTCCTCTGGCACAGCTTGAGGCCATTTACTCTTGTCCAACACCCACCGCAGCACAACCTCCTTTCTGGTAGTTGTAGACAGCAACTATACATAACTAAGCAATCAAGAAATCCCAAATGTTTCAGATAAGCAAGAAGTAATGGAGGTGGGTGGGCTTCAGGCCTACCCAGAGAAAACTGATATTAAAAAAAAATAATAAGAATAAATAAATACTATGTCTGATATGAGGGGGGAAAACCCCAACAACCAAACAGCAAATACAACAATAAAACCTCTCAAGGAAGTGAAGAACACTCTGATATTGCAAGTTGACTACATAAGCATGTTTATGAAAGGAAGAAAATGCAGGAATTATAGCAGGAAATGCTATTTTTAAATCTAGCAACTCTTAAGTTTTACTGTCTAGAGATAAGAAAAACATTTTCTCTCCTTTAAAAAGGCCTGACTTCTTTACACTAATATAAGCTGTCTTTCATCCAAGTAACCCATATACAGCTCCCTGACCCTTTGAGGCAGATGGTATAGGGACCACATGATGGTCCCTATGGATGTGGTCACCTTCCGGAGGAAATATGGAGAATATTCAGCAGTGCAGTGACGTTAGGGCTCACTTCAGAAACCAGGATTAGGGGACGGTCAGGACCACACACACTGCCTCTACGGAAGGCTGTGTGAATTTAAGCTGACACAAATATTCAACACTTTTGTCTTTGTTTTCCAATAATGATGGAAGTGCCTTCAGCAACTCCACAGCTATGCAGGTATGTTTTGGAGCCCTCAAAACTGTATAACAGGGACTGTGAGACTGAAGTCAGTGACATGTCAGGAAACAGCTATATACAAGTGAACGGCCTCAATGGCAAAGCTTTACCTAGTGTGAGTTAAAATAACTGAACTAAGCCTCCTTAGACTTTAAAGTTTATATAATGGAAATGGCAACTGACCCAGCACCACAGAGTACAATTATAATTAACAGGAGACTTTTCTGAAAAATGTCTGTCCTGCCTTGGGGAACAATGTAGGTCAGAGCATCAATTAAAAGCAGAACAAATTCTTCATTGCCTCCCTAACACTTAACCCCAAATCATTTTGTTGCTGTAAATTAAACAACCCATGCTGCAATACCTCAAAGGAGTGAAAAAAAAAGCCAAGAATAACTGGTTTAAAAACTTATTTCAAGCTCCAGCACTCACTTTACGCCACACACAATGGGCAAGAAATAGAGAATACTGATGTTACAACTGTTTTCCTCAGCTTTGTGGAGCAGAATCACCATCTGCATATTCAGTTTTCTTTTACATAATCTGGATATTAATGTTCAACCTCTGCAGGAAAGCAGATGAGAATTACTTAATTGATGATTAAAAACAGCAGTTACCTTTGCTACTGACCACAAAGGAGATAACAGATTGTTTAAGACTCTAGGCTTCAGTTTTGAAGCTCTAGTGAACACGTATAGGCAGGAAAATGGAATATAGGAATAAATCATTTTAGATAAAATGTATCTGCAGGGGTCACTGCAGACATTTTACCTAATTACATGTTTAATACTATAAGAAATATCAAGGATGACTGTCAATAGGAGCCACCCAAAAATTTAAGGACTTTGACTTTGAAAGAATTGTCCCCAAATACTGTTCCTTTTTCTTAACAAAAAAGACAATTTTCAGCAGAATTCAAGCCATAAGAAAGATCTTTGCTAATAAAGCTTCTCAAGTGTTGTTAACCTTTGTGTTTGCTCATCTAGAAATACTGGGCAATATCTTGGATGAATTAATTCTTTTGAAGTTTTATTATTTGCTTGAATGGGAGGGGAAGAAAATTCCTGTGCTCAGCTTCTGAGATTGGAAGGGGAACTACATTGATAAGCCACACTGCCTGAGCAGTATCTGAAAAGTCCATGAGAGACCACAAGGGAACATCAACTGACACAATAAAGACAGGAAAAATAAATTTATAAAGTGCACCTCCAACTCCTCTAGTACTCATGAGTAATTACAAGTACTGAAAAGGTACTGCAGGAAAAATTAAGCCTTCCTGATGCCTATGCAATACTTGAAGTTCCAAAAATTCTTCACAGAGAAATAATTCAATAGAGGTATAGAGTCAAAAGCAAAAACTCACTTCTGCAAACAGTGGATAAAGCTAAAAGGCTATGTTTGTTAATAAATGTCTTTCAGTAGAGTACAGAAAGGAAGTGAATCTGTACATCAGAGAAATTCCATTTTAATAGAATCAGGTTTTAAGTCTCAAACTGCCTACATTTTCTCCTGCATTTTTCAAATTCCAATGAACAGTACAGGAGCAAAGTTCCCTCTTCCCACTTGAAATGCTAAGATTATGTGAAGAATGCCAACTTTTGATTAGCCCTTTATCCATAGCTATAACATACCAGTGCCAGTGTTAAGAATGGAAATTCCACTGTTGAAGGATTTCAGCAAAGTCAGAATGAAAAAAATGGAGTGTCCAAGCTTGAGAAAATTTCCAAGCCGAGTATAAAAAAAGAGACAACAGATGCAACTCATCCCTCAACAGTTCTCATTAGGATTTCATCAAAGTCTAAGACCTCTCATTACTGACACATTGAACCTTTTTTTAGGCAGTAAGACAAAGACTTTGATGATGAATTGGGTAAAAAGCACAAAAATGGTTTTTTGGAAGATTTCACAATTGAACAATGGACCCTTCCATCCTTGCCTAACTGTAAAGGAGAGCCATTTTCTCACAGGGAATTAGAGTAAGGTAAGTAGAGTGGGAATAAGTAAAGGTGATTTATTTTAGGTGCAAGTCAAAGCAGGGAGGTTGAAAAGAAATGCTGTAAATGGAGCGTAGTGGGACACAAAACAAAATTCATTTTAATTATACTTTCTCTAGGGGCTGAAAAGTGCACCTACACACTTGTAGGCTAGGGGCTCACAGTTTCTTCTTACCTTTGAAGGTGCTAGATATGTTACCAGATGGCAATATATCATTCACTGCTCTGAGGACAGGTGCAATGGTAGTACAATAACGACTTAGTTCTATGTAAAATACATAGAAAAAGTCAAAAGACTCCAGCTACTACAATACTTCTCAAAGCCCTTTCTAAAAGAAAGGAAAATTTATTGCACTTTTACACACAGGAAAGCAAAAGGAAAGAGAATTAAATAAGCTGCCCAACAGGACTCAAAAGACTAGGAAGTAAAAAATGTCTTACATCTAGAATCTCATTTTAAAGACCACCCAGTCTTCAACCAGTTATACAACATATCCCTGAGATGTAGATGGCAGACAGACAGCACTGAAAAACATCAAGCCTGCTCAACCAAACCTTCCTGTTCCAATCAAAATTTAGTCAGGTCAGATTAAAAATCAATGAAGAAAAATTAATTCAGAAATTCATAATCTAGAAGAATTCAGACTTCATCCTTCACACATGTAGGCCAGGAGGTGGCTGTACTGAGCTTTTTGAGTGATCCAGATATAAAAAAAATAAAGAAAAAAAAGTAAACGGGGAGGGGAGGGGAGGGGAGGGGGAGAAAAGAATTTAAAAAAAAAAAAAAACAGATGAAAAAGGGAAGGGAAAAATGTATATCCAAAAAGAGCACAACAAGGCAAAAAGACGAACCTCATAACATATTGTGACTTTTTTCCCTTCTGGGACACTAATAGTAAAAGTGGGGATGGCTAAGACTGCAGGTGTCCCTTTCCTTTGTGCAAGGAGTCTCTTCAGCTAAGTGGTTTTTGCTGACTCAGAGGAAAGGACAGGCACCTCAAAGATTCAGGATTTAAGACAAAAAGCACCATTGGATCATTGAGGTTATCCTAATGTACTGCCATGCATAAAACAGACAACAGTAGTTTGTCTTGAACTAAAATATGCATATCTATTTCAGAAAACACCTAATCCTGAAACACATAATGAGATGGAGATCTACCACTTTCCTTGATGGTTTGTCCTATATTTTCACTTCTAAAAACACCTGCCTGGCCTTTGTTTCCTCTTACCCTGGTACACATTCTGCTTTTTTTCTGCTGCTGTGAAGAATCTTATTCCCACTGGAATACACTGTCATTAAGTCATGTTCCTTTCTGGAATGATTTTTCTCCATTCTAGTTCTTTTCTCTCTTTTGATATTAATTTAAGATCTTTATTAATATAGACACCAAAACTTGGTACAGTATTTCTGTAGTCTCACTGTGGTACACCCTATAAAAACCACCTTCTTATTCTTAATTTCTAGTGCATTTGACTTGTCTGTTCTTTCCTCTGGAACATTCATAGCAACATTTATTTCAGCCCCTGTGTATGTATGGCTGGCATTGCTTCCTTCCGGTTGTGTAATACTTCTATTCTAGGTAATGATAATTTTGTTTGAATGGCCTCTGTTTGCCAGGCTAGACTGTAATTGGATTGCTCTATCTGATTATTGTGTCTTGTTTGTTTCCTACTTTTTCAATCTTTGCATCATTTTCAAATTTTAACAGCCAACAATTCATGCTGCTTTCCAAATGACTTGTGAAAATATTGAAATACATTTTCCACGCTCAATTCTAAATTGTGGAAGACTATGGAGAGAGCCTGTTTACAAGAGGATGTAGTGACAGGAAAAGGGGGAATGGCTTCAAACTGAAAGATGGTAGGTTTAGATTAGATATTAGGAAGAAACTCATCACTATGAGGGGCATGAGGCACTGGAACATGCTGTTCAGAGAAGTTGCTGATGCCCCATCCCTGGAAGTGTTCAAAGGCCAGGTTGGATGGAGCTCTGAGCAACCTGGTCTAATGGAAGGTATCCCTACCCATGACAGGGGGTTTGGAACAAGATGATCTTTAAGGTTCCTTTCAATCCAGACCATTCTATGATTCTATTCTATGATTCTATTATCCCTCAAAATTTTTGTGTAAGGGTAATTTCTCATTGACCAGTACTTTAAAATGAGAGTCCCTAAAGAATGTTATCTTGATAAAGTATACTGCTATTTATTTATACCAGATACAACACAGAATTAAATTAAATGCCTTACAAAAGCCTAAACAACACCTAGGACCATCCAACAAGCAAATTCAGATTCTGGAATGAAGTTTATCTAAAGTAATTGTTTTTCTTTAAAACTATGCTGACTATCATTAGTTTATTCTCATACTTGCTTTCTTGGCTAAATCCTTATTAATATTTCCAATATTTTTTCCAAGGCTAAAATATAACTAACCTGCTCTGCAGCATTATTTAGAAAAAACAAAAAGATGAAAATAATAGCATGACACTCACACTCCATATCTCTAGAATTTAAAAAATTCTCCAACAGATCTTTTCAGCCTTCTTTTTTAAACTCTTAGGTGAAAGTTCCAAGTAATATGCCTTATGCTTTACTTATTTTATCACTGGCAGATGTTGTTTAACATACTTTCAAAGATTCAGTGCTGTTTGTACAGTAGGGACACTGGATCTCCTACCACCATATGGGCTTGTTAAGGAGCAAACAGCACTTCCCTCCTACTCTGTGCCACTCAGTACTGAAGAGGTATCAGAGTTTTTGTTCATCTTTGCATGAATAAATGACATGATTAATTAAACAGTGATTGACTGGCATCATTTCTTCGTCTTTTTAGCATTACAAAAAAGCAGAATGAATTAGCTGATCACATCCAAAATAAACCAAGAAATAAGCTTAATTAAACTTTTCTCAGAATCCTGGGAGACAGAAATCGCGTGTCCAGACATACACTTTAAGAGTTCTTATCTATTATGCTTGCCACTGAATTCATTGTAGGTTGCTGCCTTAATCACTACATATTTTTGGCCCTTACATTAATGAAAATTACCTAGATATCCTAAGTCATTATAAATTGATGTCCAGCTGACAGAGAGCTGTGCAAGATCACTCAGAATCTTCATCCGCCCTATTTATCCCAGTGTCCTTGTAACTCTGGATAACAAAGGATAGCAATTTGTACATCAACAATATATCACTTTAGACTACTTTTACCAGAAATGTCCCATTAGTGTGCATTATCTTCATATCTTAAACTGCCTTCTTTTCCTCTTGAGATTGCAAAGGAGCTAGCTGGCAAACAGCCAGAATATCAAGTTTCTCACACACATCTAATCTATTATCATAATGGCAGGAGGTCATACACTGAAAACTGAGAACACAAATGCAACACAAACTAAACTCAATATTTTGATAACAGAAATTTATGGAGGGTTCTATCCTAGGGGGTATTTTTGTACTAGTAGTTTCAGTGACAACTCCTCTATTGAAAAGCCCTTGGATCAAAAAAAACAAAAACAAAACAAACAAAACCACAAAAATACACAAACAAAAAAACCCAACCAAACAAAACCCTAAAACAAACCACAAAAACACAGACCAAAATCCACTTCCACAATGCTCTTGTCTCTCAGGCTCTTGAGATCCATAAATATATTTAGTCTTCCTGTCCAGGTCCTGCCTGCTACACCTCAGAGACTGATTGCATCTCTGCTGGACCAACAGGCAATAAAAAAAAAAAAAATCAAAAGAATAAAGTGATATTTTCCTGACTGCATGAAATATGTAAAGTCTAGACATATCTAAGTTACTAGACTATAAAGAACGTCTAGACAATGGAGAGAGACAATCATTTTCAGGGCACAATCCATCTCCATCTGAAGGAGACATCAAATCAGGTTAAAAGAAATGCATTAGGGACAAGTCTCTCTGCTGGCTACCAGCTGAGGCTTCTTAGATGCCACAGCATCTTGGCAATTAGGGAAGCACTCAGGCAAATATTTTTTTTAACTTGAAATGGGTACTTTCGGGTCTAAGGAAGCATTGGTAGAGAAAAATTGGCAAAATTATGAAGCAGCAATTCAGAAACTATTTACTTTCCTCACTTATTTTTCACAGCCAAATTCACTACTCTCACCTGTGTATTAGTCCATTCCATTTCAGGAAAAGGTCCCAGCTGAAGGCCTCTACCTGTGGGATTTTCTTCCTCTTGGCCTTTCTGGAAGTACATAGAGACATCTACTCAGGACATGTTCCAAACTCAGATTTTTCATTGTCTTTGCATATGGTGCTTAGTTGTGTGGTTTTGCTTCCCAGGCTGTTTTTTTGAGGCAGCAGGCTCACTTATTCCCTTGAAGATGTAAACTTGTGTTAATACATGCTGAGTTGCCCAGAGGCTTTAAAACAAAAAGAAATTTGCACTATATTATATAGTATTAGAAATGTGAGTGCATATTACTTGTTAGAAATATCTATGCAATAGCTATTCATCCTTGAAGGGAGAACAGGCAAGTTATGTATATTTTACAAGAATTAACACTGTACTTCTGTATTTAGGTTTATTTTTAGTATGCAACTTCTACCAATTTCAAGTAATTATTAGCAAATCAAGCAAGGCTATAAGGAATAAATAAACATTCTCTTGACAGTCCACCTCATTCTAGCTAAAATTAGAAATAATCCTGTTGCTTCTAAATTTTAAACCCTACTTTAATTATCACTATGAATTTATGAAGTTCTAAAAGTAGGAGGCTATACATTTGATGTTAATGAACATCAGGCTTCCATTTTTTGTGAAACACAAAATCTGCAATTAATTCAGTCTCCCACATAGGCATGAGTCAATGCCATTGTAGAAAACACGAGTTCTTAACAAACAACAACAATATGGAAGAGCCCTGTCAGTAAGGGGAGACATGTTGCCAAGATCTGTTTTTGTTGACAGCAAAACTACCATGTCTGTAGCTATGCATCCAATAGCATTTTTACACAATGTTTAGTACCTGAGAGACTGAAAAGTGTTTTTATAAAGGCCAAATTCATTATCATGTTTATGTAATGCTAATCCTCACCTTTTACTAAATTAGAGACATTTTGTTTCTATTTTAATAAAGAATACAAATCAAAACAAACCCCCCCCAAACACAAAACCAAACCAAACCAAAACAAAGATATCATAGAACACCTTAAGTGTGAAAGGGCCATAAAGATCTAGTTCCAACCCCCTCCCTGACATGAGCAGGAACACCTTCCATTAGACCAGGCTTCCCAAAGCCCCATCCAACCTGGCCTTCTACAGGGGATCCTGGGCAACCTGGGCACCTCACTGCTCTCACCACCCTCATAGAGAAGAATTTCTTCCCAATATCTAATCTAAACCTGCTCTCTCTGTCAGTCTGAAGTCATTCTCCCTTGTTCTATCACTACATGCTTTTGTAGAATGTTCCTACTCCAGTCTTCTTGTAGACCTCCTTCAGGTATAAACCCACTTCTTTTTATGCATAAAAAGTAACACTTATTCACTCTCACCTGCAAGATTAAGTACTTTTAATAATGAGCATAAAAACCAGCAAGCATAAAACCACTTGACTAACACATCATTCAGGGAAGTCTTGAAACACTGTTGGTATAAAGAATAGCTAATAATAGTGAAGAAGCTCAGGGTATAACACATTTTAATGTGAAGTATAGTCTAAGGAAAAGGACTTCTGGCTCTGCTTAAAAGGATTAATGCTGTCATACAACAACATTCGTAAGAACCGAGGCTTACATTGATGCTGTCAGTCTTCAGGCATTTGGATGTCTGAGCTAGGAGCAGTTCTTTGAGACATAGGAAACTCCTGAGAATGGCTGAGGACTTAAATGCACTGAGTCACTCCTTGGAGGATGCATTCCCACCTCAGTGAAGTGGGATGAATTGAGGTCTGAATATTTAATTGAGCTTATAAGGACAGGATTTTTACATGAAAAAAAAGTCTAGAGTAATTTCTTTTGCAGTGTAATGAGTGGCTGTATGTTCCCTAACGTAAGCATCAAGCCAACCAGGAGGGACCGGGAAGCATATTATGGACAAGTCCACTGGAGTTGATGCACTTTGACCACAGTAAGGTTCTGGGTAGATGTAGTTTATTTTGAATATTTTGTTCTGGAGACTTTTGTAAAGAAAAGAGTAGTTCCATAAAGTACAGACAGAAGAAATGCACACAGTGCAGTAAGCACTTCCCTGACAGAGGAAATATCATATGCAAAAATACAGACTAAGGAACACCTCTGTGGAGCTCATTAACTAAGGAGGAGTCAAGAGTGAGGTTTCATTCTAAAACGGCCTTTCTTCAAAATATGAACACTTGCTGTGTGTAAGGACAAGGGTTATAAAGGTTATTGTGCTATAATGATTGATGATGAGACACCAGCAGAACTGTATCATTCTAGAGCACTGTGTTTTAAGACAGACACTGAAAAAGCCAAAAGAAATCCACAGAAGAGGAAACTCATAATCTATGAAAGACTGAAAACAGGATATTACATAAGGATAGTGATCAGTTGTCACCATTGAGAGGGAAACTAGAGAAATCACTCTAAATTTGCTGCTGTGAAAAAAAAATCTTTAACTTCTAGAGTGCTGAAACATTGAAAGTTTCCAGTCCTTTCCATGTCCTACATTCGGTGACTCCATACCTTTCATTCATGAGAGGTTTATCCCCTAGTAATTTTAGCAATTTTAATTTGGAACAGGTGATTAACAGCCAGCTAACAGCAAAAGGCATATTCCTCTCTGCTAACTTAAAATAAACACATACTTGCTTCCAAGTAAGATTTTACAAGTGGCAGTAGGGGATGTAGTGGATGTAGAAATGTAATTCTCTTTGTTAAATAGGCTTTTGAGTGAACTCTACTCAAATTCAAGCAAGGTAGTGTTTAAAATATTCTTCATAAGCACCAAACTCTATGCTACAAACGTGACAACCTAAAGATGAGATTGAGTTTCCCCAACAGAGTTGTCTCAAGCCATTAGGTGCATTAAGGTATCATTTTGTCTCCAGCTGCTTCTTCAGAAGGGTATGAGTTTCCTTCTGTCATTTCTGACAGCCATATGCACATCTCAGATCTTACAGGACATCTAAAATAGCACTATATGCCTATCTTAGACAACTGAATCTCATTTGCATAAGTCCTTTTTATTTGAAGGAGGTCTTCCATTTTCTAGCAGACATGGCCATTTACAGTAGTTATTATTAAATGCAAATAAATAGTTTAAATCAAAAATTGGGGGCTATTGCATAGAAAATATAAATTTCCTGCTCTTTAACTAAAACAGACAAACAAACACACCAACAAAAAAACCCTAACAAACAAACAAAAAAAAAACAACAAAGGAAAAAACCCAATAAACAAACCCCAAGCTATCTTAAATGTTATGAACTACCATAAATTCAAAATCCAGTAACAGTTTTATACAAGACCGAGAGTCAAACAAGTTACAGTGTCCAAGTACTAAGTACTCCACTTTTACAAGGATTAAAGATATCTATCATCTGGAAAGCCTTGCTGATCTGTAGACTAAGGAAGGATCAATTTATTAAAAAAAATAGCACCTATTAAATACTGGCAAGTTACATAGTCCAATAATAATTACCTTCATACAAGAAGGTCATGTAGTATCATAAGAAGGGTCAGCTACACCCACAAAACTGAGGAAAATAAAGTTATCTGTTTAGAAAAAAGTCTTCAAAAGGAGATCTCATGAAAATCTACAAAGTTCCTGCTAATCTTATGTAGAGGGCATTGGAGTATTGATCTGCAAAGTAACAGTAATAAAACATTTACACAGAGAAAAAACAAATGCAAAGAAAATTGTGATAGTATTTCTAAATAAAGCAATGAAAAATTGTTGCCCTTACAGGAACTTCAATCTACTGAACAGTATCTGTGATCACAGTGCTAAATTCAAGCCTGTTCCTTATTCCAGTGATGTAATTACTATAGACAAATTTTGCAGAATTTGCACCTATACAATTAATAGTAACTTAAAGCATTAGCATGAGGAGATGAACTTTTCTAGTGAATATTTGCTTTTAAACTAAAAATTTCATTTATGCCAGACAATGAGGGAAAGGCAAGTGTCAGTGAAAAGCTCAAAAATATATAGGAGGCTACAATTTCCTTTTAGAATCTGAGTAATTCTTCTTATCAATTTACAATAGAATAATAAACAGCTGATAGCTCATTGGTGACAAGTCCAAAAATACTTTTATAACAGGCTTGTGAATGAAATGAAAATTCAGGAGCAGCAGATGGGTTTAACTGCTGTTGAATGTGGAGTGGTTTCCAAGAACATGTTGTATGTAATAATAAATAGCCAGAGACATAAAGTTTTCCCAGTAGTTTAAATCCTGAGCATGCAAGCTAAGTGAGGGCTTTCAAGCTTTGGCTCACTGCAACATCCTTACATTTTACCCTTGTCTACAGCAGCAAAAATGCCTGTTATTAACAACGTGTACCAGCAATAGATGCAATTACAGCAGCACTGAGCATAGTTTCACAGGCAGGCAGGTTTAACATGGGCTTTTTGAAACAAGAATAGTTCTTGGCTGTGCTTGCAGGTTAATCATATTCAGCACCAGCATATCCATTGTCAGCAGTGGGTAATTATGCCAGTGTACCCAATGCCTCAGTTGGTGCATATGTTTTACATAATAAACATGTTAGGAATTGCCTCCCTTTCTAATTCTTGATCTGAATGTGGAAACTGGGATGACATACTGCATTTAGGGTTTCTGCAGTCGTGATCTAACAGCCTCCATGTCTCATGCCCTCTTGGATTTAAGCAAAAGTGAAGTCCCAAAGGCCCAGGAAAACAGGCAATAACTTTTTTGTTTGTACATAAAACAGTTCTGGCTTTGTCTCCCAATTGATCAGAAAGTGGCTTGCTTTATTAAGGGGCAGCTATGACTAAGTTAAAGCTTCTACATTTGCTATTGTATTGTTATACTTGACTGACACATATTTGTGACATGGAATGAAATTGGAACTTTTAAACTCACAAAGATGCACTGAAGCACAGACAGAGAAGAGTTCAAAAGAATGAGTGCAACTGGCAGAGAAAATAAATCTATATTGGGATTAAACACAGAAAAAAAAAATCACTGCTGTTGTCTGCTGTTAATCCAATTGCTTCTGTAACAACAAGTTACAACATGTAACAACAAGTTACAGTGTTTCCTCACACGTGTTTGTGAGGAACTGTGGAAAATAGCATCACTGGATCCAAGAAGTTTTTTGGAGTTCAGACCTACACTATACTATGTGTCTGCCTACTTGGATGAATCATGGACGAATCTGGTTAGCTACTCAGTAATTCCAGTATCTGCTTAATACTGTCTTGGGAAAGGGAGTGGTAGGGGAACAAGTGATAGAAAAGAAAGGTGAGGAACCAAATGAAAGAACTGTATCAGACCAGAGCAGAGATGCCAGACCTTCATGTGGCTTACCAAGTATAAGCTTACTCTGTTGCTAACCTACTACTTTTTACTGCTACTCTAGAAAATCACAATTTCTATACTTTCATTCCATATAAACCACCTCTTTTTTCAACTAATTCTCTCCATAAAAACAAATATTGATATAACTATTGGATAAACACTTCTCTCTAATCCTTATATACTCCATTCATAAAATGGATAAAAATTAAATCAGTACACTGATGCTCATGTGGCATTCAGGGATTATTTTTCCCCAGGGATCTTCTAAGAGGTTTTTTTTATCCCTTGCCGGGTACCTTCTGCAAAGCTTAGAAATGAGATTGATCTGTTGTCTGCAAAATTCAGCTATTAAAGCAACAGTCCTCAAAGCATGCCTTACATTGCCATCTCAAAATGAATGGTTAGAAAGCATATGTGTATATAAACTAGCATAAAATATAACAACCTTATTAGAGGAGTACAGTTACTTTGTAGTTTTCCAGAGCTCTTGCTTCTGCCCAGCATATCTCAACTGAAACATGCTTATTACTGCTCTTAACTGGATGCAAACACACTTGTTTAGGTTTCTCGCTGTTCAAGCTGCTCCCCAACCTGGTTAGCTTGACCTGCTAACACTACTACTTCTGGGAATGGCTGTAACAGCAATAAAAAGGAGGTTGAAGAATATTTTCAACCCTGGATCCTCATTATCCTCACTCGTAGATGTTACATGAAGCCCTGGCTGTTTTGGATCGTTCCAACTGGCCCCCTCCAAATCAAAACTTCTCTAGAAGGAGTCCAACTTGAGAAGTGTGTACATGAGCAAGCAGACCTTCTGTTCAGCAGTGTAGAACACAGCCACTTTCTACTACAGAGGTGCACAATACCATTACCTGAACTATGAGTACCCAAGACTTCAAATGACACCAATTATGTATTTTTCTTTTCCCATTTCAAAGTGTCCAATGACTTTAGGGGTGGTTTATGATAACACAAATATATGTGTTTTCAGGTTTCCAATAATCAGAGCTACCAGCAATGACCACTTCACTGGAGCTATACTGGAATTTGAATATGGAGCTCAGTCTGATTGATTTTGCAATAGTTACTCTGAGGGTTACACTACTTCACCAGCCATTTAGACAAGGAATTATGGGGATGAGAGAATTCATGATTAAAGACTAACCTTTTTTGAAAAGTATTTGAACACATGCTGAGTAAACTATGATCTGTTCTCCACTATTACTCAAGTCACTTGTACTATCTGCTACAAAAACGGATGATATACATGAGCTCCTCTTTCACCAGAGCATTTGCTAATGCAGTAAGAATAATCAACAAGCACAAACACATGGGTTTGCAGGATTTTTCTTCCACCGAAACTATTAAAGAAATAAAGACCTGTTTTGTTTTGTTTTTTTTTCTCCCAAGGGAGCCATTTTTTTCCTAACAATTAGCATGAGTCTCTTTTGCATATTGTAGCCTTGTATATTCTGGGAGACTTCAATCAGCAATACTGTTCTTCAGCTGAAGCAAACTCAATATATTTTACACCTTCTTTCATAGGTTCAGTTTAATATTTTTTTAATATTTCTTCCATAACGTTTTGCAGGTGATCTTTCCAATGCCCTTTCTAATGGTCTAGGTATATTTCCCCAAATTAGTAAAAAGTATTAAATACATGCCACTGTCAAATGTAGTCATTTTCCGGTGTCGTCATTTGAATCTGCTCTGGAAGCCTCTGTGTATGTATCCTCTGAGACCAGACTGGTCATTAAATTTCAGTTATTAGGAAAAAAATCTAGGCTCAGGACAATTTTTTCTACTAAACCTTTGTCAAATGCATGAAAGAATTTGCCTACAAACAGCAGCTCTCCTACAGGTTGAAATTCAGTTTGTGGATCATAGAGTTCATCAACAGCAAAATATCTTTTATTTATGAAAAAGTGAGGATTTCCCAAACTATCAGTTTGTGATTAATATTAGCTTAGATTGATTTCCCAGGAACAGGGGCATGAGATGTTTGCAGCTACAATTGAAAGTGTTCTTCTGTATCACAAGAAACTGTTCAGTCTTTATCACTATTATTGCCAAAGCCATTTCCAGGCTTCACAGAGTGGAATAAGAGGATTGAAAGAAATTTAGCATTTCAATTAAGGAGATTGTAAGTGAAATAAGATCCTCTAATTCTCTCAGCTTCCCAAACTCTATAGGAAGACTAAAACATTAATGCCCCTCTGTTGCTCTTCCCTCAAAGAAACCATGTGCATTGAGGCCAAAACATGGATCAATGTTGTAAACTATCAGTACTCCCACAAAACAAATAAATAACAGAACTTAGTTGAGCTTTGACCCAGCGGCCTGCTTTGTTCCAGAGGGTATCTAGTCATGGCTTTCTAACCTTTCTGGGTCCTACTGTCCTACTATCAGAGATGTGCTTCCTGGTGAAACACTTTGGTTGCCCAACACATCTCAAATGGCAGTATAAGGAAACAATATCTTCCAGGGATGGAAAAAGCATTAATGTGCCACTTTTCTATGGTATCTATTGACATATCAAGCTCATTTTGACTGAAATGTGATTCCCTTCTTTTTTTTTTTTTTTTTTTTTCTTCCCAACCTTAATTCCTGCTTGTTCTTACAGTCCTTAGGGAAGGGATATTTTACCCCAAAGTGTGTGAATTGGGGATTGGTTGGTTTCTGTCATCTCTTCTCATGCCTCTGGATACTGTAACCATGCTCCTGAGTTGAGATGATGGTACTTATGACATTTTAGTACCAGAGAGATGTGTTTGGCCTTCAGCCATCACTGGACAAAGTCATGGGTTTCCTATAGGTGTGGTGACATATCTACCATAGACATATTAGGGGATGTCTCAGATACCCTATGACATTCAAAATGCTGATAAAATGTCTGTGGTTTTGGCAGGTTATTACTCCTGGAGAATTTTTTTCCAACCTCCACTCTTCTTACTTCATTTTTAGGAGTCTTCTTGATGAGGAAAAACATCTCTCATATTTTCCACTAGTGAAAGAGATATGTTTCTTTTAATACCATTACGAGATAAGTGTCTTCCAATGTGTTGATCATCCAGTAAGTTCAATACTTTTTTAATCGGGGATTCCAAAGCAAACTCTGTTCTTCAGAGTACCTTCACAGAATCACAGACTATTCTGAGCTGGAAGAGACCCACAAGGATCATCAAGTCCAACTCTTAAGTCAATGGCCCACACAGGGATTGAACCCATGACCTTGGCATTATTACAACCAAGTTTTAACCTTCTCCCTGTTTAGCTTTTGCACACTGATGTGTCTGTGCTTCTATAATGGCAAGAAGTGCAGCACTTAACTCTTTTACTGTGAGTAGTAAATTTATCAGCCTAGCAATGAAAATAACTATTTTTGGCAACAAATAGTATGAGTGCCAAGTCCAACTTCATAACTGTCCCATTTACTTCCAGTTCAGTAGTGTATTTATCTACAAATGAACTGCTGCTCATTGCTCCTGTGAGGATTAATCTGAGCAACACACATTTTGGCTCTTGCCAACTTTTGCAAAGTGATATAATCCATCCTCCTTCTCACATCGTTCCTTTGATGACACCTAGTAGGTTGGCTTCTGTTAACCAATTCTGCTCCTCAAGCTCCACACGCTTTTTGCTGTGGAGTTGTGATGCCATACACTTTGCTCTTTTCTCTAGTATTGAGGATCTCAATCAGGACATAATGGTCCACCCACTACTCTGAGTCTGGACTTGGTCCCTTCTTTTGTTTGTCAAATCCTTACATTTTTCCTTTCAGAATTCTTAGTGACATTCCTGAGTTTTTTTACCCTCCCAGTCACAAGAACTATGTTGGGATGTGACTTGGGCACGCCTAATCCCTCCTCCACTATTTTCTGCCACAGAAAAGCTAAGCAGGCTTGATGTTCTCTTGGAAGAGCTCCAGTGGAATGACTGGCAGAAAACAAACACAGGGTGTATGTAATGCAGAGTACAGAGTCAGCACATGTTTGTGGCACACACTGAGGATGGGTTGTGTTGGGGGCACAGCAGACTGTGCTTGTGTCTCAGCGTGTATGTAACCAATGGGATCTCTCATCAGATATTCAACCCCCCCAGACATCCTACTTGCAGTTTTGGCAGCCTTTTGTATCTCTGATTAATGTCACTATTCATATTTCACACTTATGAGGTAGAGAGCATTCCTCATCCTTCTTTGCTTCAGTTTTATAGTTTCTTTGGCTGAGGCAAAAAAAACTATCAAAGATAACAGGGTTTTCAACCCAGCGATTGTTAGAAAATAATCTGCATTTGTCTTGCAAAACTACAGTGCTGTTGTTTGCGTTATCCTCCACCTTCCTGGAGAATTCTAGCCCTGATGAGGCTGGCTTTAAAGTGTTTCACTCTCCTTCTCTCTGTATTTTCTTTGTTACTTTTAACTCCTTCTCTGCATCCTGTTCAGCAATTCCTTTGTTCTGACAGCACTTGCAAGAGTACTCTTTTATGCCTGGTTTCATCTAGCTGGGAATAACCACAGAAATCCGATATCACCTCCCATGACCCAGAGACTTACATCCTACTGACATGAGCACAGAGGTATCACACTGGTTATATCAGAGAGAACTAATCTAAAAAGGTTTGTCATTAGGTTTATTGCAAATATACTCCCCACGATTTTAAAGTTTAATTTCAAACCTGTCTAACAAAATACAGCAAATGGTACTATAAACAAAAGAAAAATAATTATGATGAAAGACATTTGGAGATTATACCAGTGCTGTGTTTTGAAGTGTCTTCAGAGGCATAAACACACATTTTAGCTTTTGTGCTATATCCAAATAAATAAAACACACCAATTCAGAAAGGTGTTGGCAGAAAATTTCTACGCTATTTAAATTTAGCAGGATGCTAAGTATTACACTTTGACCTCATGACTCACAGGAAAACAACGTACTTAAAACATAAAAATAATTGCTCTGCTTCATAATATTCCACTTTCCTGTATTTAAATGCAACTCACTGTCTGAAGATGTTCTGAAATTTAATTGTTCTAACATAATCCTAACCCCTCAATGACAACAGAATATAATTTTTCTGAGCTTTCTTTCTTCATACCTCTTAATTCTCTTTAGATTCTTAGTGAGTTAATACTTAAATCTTCTTTATATACTCACAGCACTTCAATACAGTGAATTGTAACTTCTGTCTTTAGGTTTATGTCTTGCAGACTTTAGAAACCTGCTAATCTTCCCATTACTCTGTGTGTCTGCTCAGAACATATTTATAGATACACTATGCTTATGCTATGTATATATAATGTTGTCTCTTGTGACTTTACACTACAGGTCAGCAAGAATGTGGTCATACTCAGTAGATGCAAAGATGTGTACTTATTTGTATAGGAAAAATCTTACACTTTCAGTTCTTTCTCTAAAATATTAATCCTCTTTCTGAGCCTCCACCCTGAAGAATTATGCCACTGAAAATAGAGTTACAGGTAACCACAGGGGGAAAAAAAAAAATAATAAGCTGTAGTTTGGAAAAGTGCTTTACATAATACTTGTAAAGCTCACTACCAGGAACATGCCATTCACAGAATCTCATGATGGTAATAAAAATTAATAGTTCTCTTTAATGCCTTCACCATCTAGACAAGTTTCACAAGTGTATAATATGCAGTGTTATTTTTTCACAAAACTTTCCCTTATTCACTTTGCCGGGACATAATAGCTCAAATTGCTTACAGCTGTTGGTCTCTCCCCATATAAGCATTTAACATCTCCCTTCCCTGATCATTGGTCCCCTTGCTCTGTAAGGGAGTGATGGCTGATGAGAACATTTTGGAAAATTAACATGGGCGAGGTGGGGGAAGAAAATTAAGAGATTAAGGGAATGTCTAATGAGAATGCCTCCTGGAAATGTTGTCCCTTTAGATGATATCAGAGGACTGGAGACAGTTCTGCTGCGTCACCAGGCCCCTGCATCCTCTGTAATCCTTGATGGATAGGCATAAGATGCCTAACCCTTATAAAGAAACTTTATAGGTGAAATTCTCTCAGTGGTATTAAGTGTTAGCATCACAGCACAGTGTGTAATCAAATGTTTGATACTGATGAGCTCATTGGGAAAAAAATGGATGCCAAATTCATCTTACTAGCTCTAGAGATTCATGACTGCAGGGTATCTGTCACAATCATAGCTAAATTTGAACAATGATAGATTGGATTTATGACAAGCTATGGATAGTTCAGGCATTATGTGTTAGCAGGAATACTTATCAGACTGGACAGAAATTAAAAATCTCCTCTACTTTGCAACGCTTGGCTAGAAAAATAGCAAAAATAAATCACTTTTAAAGATGAGATTTCTGGTCTGATTAACAGCTTCCTGATCAAGAAGTCCTAAATCACTCTGACCATGATAATGAATGTTCCTATTTTATACAAACATCTGCACAGATCCAGTGCACACAGGAGACAGAGCTAAGGTTACCATGGGAACTTTACCGCCAGATTTTTCGGATTTGTATAATTAAAATAAAACAAGTACAATGTTTAATAATTTAGTTTTACCTTGTAATTAATTATGTTCACATTCTCTTTGGGCAGGAACTCAGTGTATCTGATGGGTACAGCCCAATGTGATAACTTTATTCAACATTTCCAAAAGTTGGTTTTCTAAGCAGGGGATATTTTAAACTTAAGCCACCATGCAGGAATGACTACAGTGTAGTATAGAAATATCTGCATCAGGGTTAAACCAGGTGGTTCAGCTGCGGATAAAGTAACCTATGCAGCAGTAATGAACTTAGCACAAGCTCTGCAATTGCACAATAGGCTGTTCTAGCTTTGGCATAGACTGATGCTGAGGTAAGGAAAGGAGAACACTTCTGGGATCTGATTCCTCCCCTCCAACAGTAACCATTACCCCACATGCATTTAATCCACCACAGGGAGCACCAGCAGTCCCACGCCTTGTTCACCAGGATTGCCCTCCACTCACTTTTTCTTGGCTTATCAATTTTTTTCTCCTGTGTTCTTTCAGGTCAAGTCCCAACTTTTACTGGATGTTCATAAAAATTGAGCTAGCTCTGAGCACAGGAACACACTCAGACTCCTCGATCTAAACTTAGGCTCTGGTTTTCAGGAGAGGTGACCTACAAACCTCATTAATGTCAAGGACTGAAAGCGTGCAGCAGGTAGCCTTCCTCAACAAGCCATCCAGATGAGGGCTTTTGTGTCTTATGGAAGTTGCATGAAGATATCAGAATAAGAAGAATGGTCCTTGGTGTCATCTATGTTTTCAGTAAGGGGACACCCAATCTTTTGTGCTATCAGCCTCTAGAGCAAGACATACTATTTAAAAAAGCAGTGGCCTTTCCTCCACATTTAAACATATTGCTTCCTCTAGAGACTTGGACCTTGCCACAGGCTGTATGCAAAACAGAGGATATTCGCACCGACTATAGATAGATCGCTACAGATCTAATTGCAGTAACAGTGCCACTGCTGACCAAAAGAACATGAGCTTCACAGCCTGCAGTTGATACACATGTACAAATACTGCTGTCAGTGCTGCAGACATAGAAGATGGGCTTTCTAAAGAGCTAGCTGGTTTATTTAAGAGGAAAGGAACTGAAAAACCCCAAGTCTTTGTCATTGTAATGAAATGAGACCCTGCCATATATGTCTGTATTGAGGAAGGATTTTAGTTAAAATATTCAGGATAAGTCTCCTCCTTTAAGGAATAGCACTTAATACATATTAAAATATAATTGTATAATTGGAACTCAAGTGTTTGGGTTATATAAAAGGTGCTGTAGGCGTATCAGCTTAGACAGAGGTAATTAGATCTTGTATATTAACATTTTCCCCTTAAAGGGATAATCAGCAATATTTTAAGTAGTGGGCATGCTTAAACCTAGAAACTTCAGGCGAAAAAGGTGCTGTTTCGAACTCCTTATTTAGCCTTGTGTTTGCTTTGTTCCTACCCCTGTCGCTGACTGGACTGAAAGAATATTTTTGCAGTAGATTACTTGTTTAATGCAATTCCATCTGGGTGCCCACACAGTGACAATACTGCTACTGCTTTTAGTGAAATCAGCATAAAAATGAATCACCGGCAAGCATCAATCATGGTGTTGAAAATAGGACTAGATAGTAGCATTAAATAATGCAATACCTGGCATATATATATAGTAACAAGTCAAGCACTGAAGCCACAGAGGAAGTCTGTGGCAGGGCCAGGAATAGAAGAAATCAGAGCTCTAATATCTCCTTGATGGAAGGGTTAACATTTTATACAGATAAGAGTAAATAGTGACACATCACTGCTTAGCTCAGTCAGTTTGAAGGATACAATAGCAACAAATATGATTTTGCTCACAGTCGGTCAAATGACAATCAATGACACTACAGCTTTTGAGTATTCAATTGAAGCCCTTGAAAAATCAAGTGGATGTACAGGAAGATAGGCTACTATTCCATCATAGGACAAAGACAGGAAAATGTTATGGGTTTCTTGGATTTTCAAGCACATTGCAAAGTCTTCTAGAGAAAAGGAGCTGTTTACTTTGAAAACAATAAACACACTACATCTTAGAAAGCAGAACATGTACAGTTCCTCAAGCCAGGGGAAAAAAAACAAACAACACAGACAAATAAACAACCCACACAGAAGGGCTGCACAAGGTATTTCCTTATTTCACTACTGTTATCCATGCTTGTCTTTCATATACAAGAAAAACATTCCATGAAATAAATTCCAGGAGGAAAACTCAGACTTTAAGCTTCTCATTGAGAAGTTTAATCAAACTTTGGAATACAAGAAAATCTCAACTGAAATCAAGAGAAAGTTGATCCACACTAGAAACACTTCCCCAATTTTGTATTTTTCCCTCCATGTCCACTTAAGACCTCCCTATCTTTACTCTATACTACTCATGAGGCTTTCTGAAGAGGTTGAGAACAGTGCAGATCTCTTGTTTCTAGGAAAGTAAAAGCCTCTCTTTGCACCTAAAGGGGAAACCCCACTTTTTGGCTTCATTCCCAAAGTCTCAAAAGATCAGAACTTGTGGATTGAAAGAGCCGGGTAGCCCAAAAATAGATCTCTCTTCAAGGCTCATCTGCACTGACACAAGAGACAAGAAAAATGGTCACCAAGACCTATAGGACAAGGGCCCTTGTCTTCCCTTTGTTCAACCCACACCCACATATGTGACAAAAAGATGAACAGCCCATATCCAGAGGCATTTACAGCACAAATATCAAGCACCTCAATATAATTGAGGCCCTAAGGCCAGTGACTAGTTCTTAATACACTTAATAAAGGATTTTTGAAAATGCAGTTATTCAGACCAAAACAACATACAGCAACACTTACAGAGCTCCTTAAAAAATCCAGATTCTTTTTCTTTTGCCAGTTTTTCCAAGGGCATTTGTTCTAAGATGTGTTTTCATTGTGGGATTGCACCTTAACCTGATCTTTGCAGACAGCAGCTGAGCATGACAGTGCATTTTGGGGCAGGGAACAGCAGCAAGTCAATGTGCCTCTAAACAGTCTGAACCCTTCTTAGAGGCCAAGAGGTAGCTCAGCAGCAAGTTGCTAAATGGTTGTATCAACTCTGCAGGTAAGGCCAATGGGTTATCTGCAGCTGAAGAAGTGATTAAAACAGCTGTAGTTGATAGCAAACACTGCTAGAAGGTCACTACCACCTGAAGAGCAGATGTTTCCAACTTAAAAAAAATGTCAAGCTCAGGTGTCTCTGCTCATATTTTTAGCTTTTAGTGCTTAGTGATAGCACATTGAAAAAGAATAAAGTGCTTTTTTCTTCTTTTGGGATCTTATGTGTCAAACCATAAATATGATAAGTGCCTGCCTAGAAGGTCTTTCTCTTTTGGGAATGGCACTGTAACTTTAGACAACATTATATAATCATGTGTCAGACATAGAATTATTTTACTCAGAAACCATAGGTTCAGGTATGTTATTGAAAAGGAGAGAAATTAATTTCATTTTCAAAACTTCACATAAAGAAAATGTAATTTGCAGAGTAACAAGTTCAAAAACTATTCAGCATTTTTCAGCATCATCTCTTTTGTCCTGCTACAGCTTCATTATTTTCTTATATTTTGCAGTACACAGTAGCCTTTTTGAATAAAAAGAAACCATTCCATATTACACCAGTAAAATGAATTTTGCTTTGCAGCTGGTGAATTAAGATTGTCAGAAATTTTATTTATATGCAGAAGATAACAATATAATAGCTAAGGAAGACCAACAAAATGCTGTATATTCTCTATTTATCAGTTTTGCAACTTTTAGTTCATGGATATATTAATCCTCTTTGGTAAATTTTGTGCCCAAACTTGATGGCCCTAAATTCAACTAAAATCCAACAGACACCAGAGGACCACATGTAGTGTTGTACTTAATACTTATTTAATGCTTTGTGGAGGTTTTTAATGATAGGAAAAGGAACAGAAGACAATCTTCTGTAGTCTTGCACTCCTTAAAAAGGCAGCAGTATGTTTAGACCAAATAACCAAATTTCTTTAGGTATCAGCTCTGGCAGAGGTCTCAGAAAAGCATCTCAATAAAAAGCCCTAACCCTAATTTCTGACGCCAAACTCCACCAAGGGATAGAGTGTTTTTAAGTACTGTGACTTGGTCTTTAAATCAGTCATTTACAAGGTTTTACCAAATCTGGAATTACTAATACAGAGCTATGTCACTACGATATAACAGTCTTACTTTGGGTCTCTGTGTCAGCTTCTCACCATCTAACAAGTGGAAAAAATTATGCAGGAAATTCAAAGCAGAATCTGCTCCCTTTCCTTTTCTTGCCTTATGTTAATTTTAGTTCAATTAATTCAAAGATTTAAAGCCTTCTTAAGAAAGAAATACTTTAAAAACGTTAGCAGGATTTAACTTATTAGAATTTTAACAAGTCATATTATTATTTACTGCAGCATTCAAACACCTCTTTGACTTCTCACTCTTGCATAAGAAATTTGAAGGATGTGACAATGTGCATTTTCTATATAAGGTAAATAGACCTCTGCATCACAAACATTTTTGACACTTTCAAATGCAGTTTACAGCCTTAAACAGACATTCCACCCACCATCGCATCCAAGGCCTACAGTCAACAAATTTTCAGAACTGAGAGTGGGAGTATTGCTAATCTGACAGGTAAGTGCAGAGTTTAGTGACCTGTTCGTGAGCATGTCCACATAAGTGAGAGGGTATGGACACACTTGCTTATTCCTGTCCCATTTGTTCTACGAACGCTCTCTTAAATTCCCTCACCTTCTCAACCACATCCACTGACCTGGCGTCTAACAGTGAATTTTAAGTAAGAGTTAGGGACAGCAGAGAAGGCAATGTATGTATACCAGAAAACTAAAGCAAAGCGAAGCAGGAGATAAGGCATAGGCTGAATAAAGGAAGCACTGGAGAAAGAGAAGTGCTGCATGGGCAGATCCTTGGAAGGCACTTAATTGCTGTCAAAAGCCAAGGGGGTGGGTCCCAAATTATGTCGATCCTGACCTTAGAGTCTCACAAACGTTACCTGAACACTTTCAGAAACTTATTAAGAAACTGAGGCATAAAAGGTGAAGCCCTACCCCTGTGACAGCAACCCCTACTATCCTGGCCCCTGGAAACACTCCCAATCTTAATCAAGAGGCCAAATTGACTCTCGGCACATATTGTGTTGGATTAATGGAAGAACAGCGTCTAATGTTGAGAACATTAAACTTCCTTTCCCTAGTTTTAAACAATGGATTGTGCTTCCCATATTTCCCTCTTGTCTAGTTGAAGAGATATTTCACCTGACATGACTTAAAACCCAAACCATTTCTTCTGCAAAGAGTGTATGGCTGCATGCTAAATCACCTCTCATTTCTTCTGCTTTCAGAGAAATTTGGATGAGGTCATTTATAGAGGTTCTTTCCAATCAACATTTCTATGATTCTCTGATTACTTTATACACATTCTTATAATGTGAGCTGACCCGTTCCTAACAGAGCTTCTTTCTTTTATGAATAACTGAAGACACTAGAATAAAAATCATCAGACTACAGGACAGCTAATTTTCATCTAATAACAGAAACTTTATTAAGTCATGGAGCCCTACACTGTCCCTCCTGATGAATAAAAATAGTTAAGAAACAGCTGGTGTTTGCATGCAGAATGTGGATTAGTTAGAGAGCATCTCCGTTTCTCTGGCTCAGCATACTGAATGTCTTTATTACAATTACACAGGAAAGTAGTAGTTGCTAATGCTCTGTGAAAAAGCATTGCAATCCAGCATCAGTAAGAGATTTATACATCAGTTCCATTCAGATTAGGCAATTGTAAATAGCAAATTAAACCTCTGTTGTGGGAAGCTGGCTTCAGCACAAAGTGCAATAGCCTGAGGTTCAAGTCCCAGCTCTCTGAGGAAGATGATGCTTCTCTGTCCCTACAGCTGTACCTGACCTGAGGAAGGAAGCATGAAGGTCCCGCAACAATAACACTTTCAATAAAAAACATCCTTATTCATAACTAGATCTTGCAATCCTCTGAAAGTTTATCACACAAAGTCTCTATTCCCTCTCTCTCTTCTCACTTCCAACACGTTTACAGGGCTGTGATCTTCAAGACACTGGAAAGACATGCCCTTAATGCTGGAAAATTAAAGACATGCATGTCTGGAACTCACGTGGGGGTTGATGATATAGAAAAGAGTTCAAAACACCAGGGCTTTAAGGGAGGAGGTGCAACAATCTTCTATGTAATACGTACATACACACAAAATTAGACCCGCGAGTGCATTTTCTAGGTCATCTTCTTCTCCCTCCTCTGCTCTCGCCTCCTCCCCTGAGTTTTCTTAATTGTTTTGTGAAGGAATACATGTTTCAAAATGTACTACCACACTTGGTCTTATGAAAACATATTGTCCTTCTTATTTTATATCCCAAACTACTGTGTTTGAAATGATAGTGCACAGTTAACTTTGCCAGTACAAAAACATCCTATGCTTTCCTCTGCTGTCATCTGTTTTGTTCATACATGCTAATTTATTATGTTTCTTAAACTAAAGCCAACGAATCCAAGGGCAAACACTAACACAGGCAAGGGAATGTAATGAGTAGGAAAAGTATAAATTTATTTTAAAGGTACAATGCAAAACACTGTTACAACAACAGTGAAAATACACCTCTGCATATTGTTGTGTCTTGGATTTGATGAGACTCTACAGTGGTTTTCTTAATTTATTGCAGGCTGCAGAATCTGGTATTTAATGTGTAGTTTGAGAGCCATATGGCCCTCTGAACTGGGCTGAATGTCCCTCCTAGCAATTGGCCAAACCACAATTCCTGAACACTCACAAGATTCACATGATGCAGTTACTGATTTGCCTTCTTACAACAGGTGTATGTTCATCTGCTTCTCAGCTTCCTTCCTCTTGTATTCTATGACTATTTTTAAATAATCTTCACAAAATAAAACCCCAAATAACCAGAGTTCTGGAAATCGCTTCTCCCCTTCTGCAATTTTACATAATAAATTAGATTATAGTAGCACTACTTGGATGGGTGGAGAAAAGAGCCTGTCAGCACTTGTTTTTCAAACCCACTGTTTCAGGGACTTGCAATTCATCTTCAACAATTTGCTACGCACAAAGATAAAAAAACAAACAAACAAAAAACCAAACCTGAAAAAAAAAATAAAGAGGCGATGTGAAAGCTCAGCCTTATAGGAAGAACTTTTTAAAATGGATGAATAATAGTATTTCAGGGTATACTGTAGGAAATAAATACTGTAGGAAGAGGGATGGACAGAATAAAAGGAGGAGGAAATTCCATTTTCACTTATATCACTTATATCCTCTCCCATCTTTGCCTGGCCATGGCTTTATGTTAAATCTTGAAATGAATGGTGCATTGTACTTTCACTGTTCATTTCATTTCAGTACTCTTCATATACAATAACTATTAATTCTCAACATTCCTCTGAGGCAGGTATTATCAACTTGATTTTCTAGAAAGAGAGACAAGGCACAATTTTTCTCAGGCCACAACAGGAATTCTATGTGAGAGCCAGGAATAGAAATAAGGAGTTCCCATTCCCTGTCCTAAATCAAGGTCCCAGAAGCCTCTCTGGCGCAGGCTATTTTTGCAATGTTTTATGGAGGTGATTATCCTCTTACAAAACTATATTTTATACAGACTGGGATTTCCTTGGGATATATAAGAATTCCAAGTCATCTCACTGCCAGCTGACAATACCTTTCACAAATATTATAAGGGCCAGGACTAGCACAGTTTAACAACATATTTTTAACATGTGGCTGTTATAAGCCATATACCAGTCTTACAAGGCAGTAGGCAAGCATGTATTACTAATTTAAATGTCTTTATGGTTATGAAACCTTTTAATTCACTGAATTTAAACTCCTCACTTACTTGAAGGATCTGTAGCTGTAGAGGGTAAGTGGATATAGCCAAGATGGTGAGAAGTACTTGAGGGTGGAGTACCTTTCTGAGCTGGACATGGGATCTCTTGCCTTTGGCTGAGTTCAACTTAAGTTTCTTACAGTTTTGGGCTGTGATCTCACAGTACACCTGGGTATATTCCAGGTGGATTGTCACTTCTGAGGTGGTTGCAGGTCAAGAAGACCCAAGTGTGACAAAGCTGTTTTGGTCTGTGTCCTATTTGTTAGATTTTTCAATATCTGAGCCATGGAATCATGATTGTGACCTTACAGTACATCAACTATGCTAAATACATCTGTTTCTTAGCATGATCCTTGGTTCCCAGGCCAAGTGGTTGAGAGCCTAATATCCATGTTGCTACTAAAGTAGTATTTTTATTAAATGAAACTGAGATGCGTTGCAGGTTCCCAAATATCATAAAAAGGCAAGGGGCAGGAGTTGGAGGTGTTTGAAGATAGAGCCAAGAGATTTGGCTGTAGGTTGAAAGTAATCTTTCCTGATGCAGCCTCATCCACACTGCCTCTTGGAAACAATTCCTGGAATGAGCAATCCTTCAAATCATGTCTACAAATTGTCTTGAAAGAACTTAGGATCACCACAAAACACAGCCAACAACAACAAAAAAAAATTAACAATTTTGCAACATTTAATGTCAGGAGTTGAGTACTTGAGTATAATCATTAGTCCTTTTTTACTTAGAAATATAGGTATATCCTAAAATTTTCACAGCTGGCCCAAGGTCTGCAGTTACAGGTCTGTTTCAAAGGGGATGAGCTCACATCTTGCAAATAAATGATGTATCTACATTCCTTGTCAGGCAAGCACATGTTGACACAGGCTCTAAACCAAATTTGCCACATCTACAGAGCCTCCAGGTGATTCATTGTGTGGACTTCAGTGCTGACACCAGCTTACATCTTTCTGAACATTCATATTTGACATATTCCATCTTAATTACACTGAACAGCTGTCAGCATCTCCTAAAGGAAATCTCCCCAAAGCGATGTGTCAGAATTCTCAGAATAGAGGTTTCTGAAATGTCATTTTGAGGAAAAATGAAAACCAAAACTTTTCTGTTTCACTGAGAGTCAGACATTTTCCCAGAAAACCTGCTTTCTGGTCATGTACAACTTGGTTGGGATCATATGAGTGGCTAATGGGTACAATTCCTCACTGAAGCTCTATGAAGATTTTTACCTCTCATCAATACTCTCAGTACACTCAATAGCCAAATGATTCAAAAGAATAGCACAAACTGCCTTAATACTTCATCAGATCATTCTGTGCCCTCTCTCCTGGGATGATAGATCATTAACTTCTACAGGGAGTCGGACGAATCCCCATCAGGAATCTTTCTTCTCATTCAGGTTTCCATTACATTCAGCACAACTCCCAGCTAGGCTCTCCTGAAACATCCTGTCCTTAATGTTTATTAATATTATATCAAATGCTTAAAGCTGAATGAAATACAATCAGAAAATTGAAAGTAATAAATAGATATATTTTAATAATGAGAATATTTCTGACAGCTACACTGGAAACATAAAAGCTACTTTTCAAAGATCAGAACTGTTCAGTGACAGTTTTCAGTTCTATTGCTATTATCACTTAAATATATTTATATAACACTTCTTTATCACCATTCTCTTCTATGACATCTTTCACAGCTAAGATGAATGTCTATATATAGCCCTCTCTTAGTCAATAATTAGTTTGCAAAATCAAGGAGCTGAAGTAGCTGTGCATCAAGTAATTTCTATTTGAAAGTAGCTCATTTTGACTAATTATTACGTATAATTTAAAACAAAAATATAGTTTAAAATTAAGTGTCTCAGAAATTCTCTGAACTTTTCCTTCAAGATGTTCAGTAACCCTTAGTTATGTGCCTCCTGCACTACTTTTTCCATAGGTAAACTTTATTATAGTACTTATCAGCTCTTCTTTATTACTGGCTCAAAAAAGAAACTCATTTTCTACTATGGCTGTATGTTCAAAGGTACAGTACAGAGGGTACTAATAGCGTCCTTTATTTTCAGGTGAATTTTAAGTAATACAGAGTGGTGAAAATCAGACTCCATTGCTGCACTACCAGTAAATATTCTTGTTGTGATTACAGAAGCATCACAAGATGGGGCTGGAACTAGGGGGTCTTTAAGATCCCTTCCAAGAGAAACCATTCTGTGATTCTATGGTAGTAAGCACTGTGAGCCATCCAGTCTAGTCCGCAGGCACTGCTGACAGCTAGAAGATGATATTCCAGCAAAAATGTGAACCAAAGGCTAGTGAATCAAAATGATGTAGCAATTGAGGAGCTCACCTTCAACAGAACTTTCTTTCAGTGTATAAACTTTTTTTAAAAAGCCCACAAACATCTTAATTAAAAAAGCCACTTTTAGCATTGTTTTCTTAATTTAAACTGTCTCAGAGAATCTCCCATTTTCAATTTTTTTTCCATTTTCAATTTAGCCAGATGTCACCAGTAATGCTTCCTTTTCTGCTTGTCTTCTCAGGACCTTTGCCCAGGCCACTGCCTTCTCATTCTACCCCTAAGATGCTGTCTTTGTGTGATGCCTTCCTCATGCCTTTTCTCCACTTGTCCCACCTGAATCTTCCTGCTGCTGCCTCCTACATCTCCTTAGGCTTCTGCCATCCTGTGCCTCATGTAATATTGATTTCTGCAGCACACCTGCTGAGTTGATAACAAACTCAAGCTCACTTACAAAGTCACAGTCAACTGCTTTCTAGTACCAGAGTACCTCAGCAGTGCAAGGCTCCTCAGTGGTGGGGAACTAGAAGTTCTGAAGAGTAAGATGCCCTTTATAAAGTTTTCAATGCTGGGACAAGTTCCTGGCAAAGGCCTACAGCCTTATGAACTGCTATTTTGGCCTCAGAAGATCTCAGACTCTCAGGTGCTCTTTGAGTATGATGTGTAGTTCTTTTCCAACTCTCATTGATGATGGGTGGGAACTTCTGGAGGAAGTTTGTACTTGTTCTTCGGCCAGGGGTGTTAAAGTTTAGGAGGTTAGGGAATGCCTGACAGAAATAAAAAGATACTGCCAGGTAAATTTGCTTAGTCTAGTCTAGCTTAACTAGATGCAATGCCAGAGAAGAAAACACTCCCTGCCTTAAGCATTGTACTCTAACGCACAAATCCTCTGTGACTCAAGTGATCATACTCAGAGCCTCTTGCCAGTGGCAATCCTGCATCTCTTCTGCAGCTCCTTCTATTGCTGAGCATTTTTATTTTAACACCACAGTAGCCTAATAAAAATAATATGTGGAAGTAGGTTTCTCAATTCTACTGTCAATGTTATGCATAGCAAGTGGCAGAAATGTTCCAGTTGACTTACTCTGCTGATTGTCCATGAATAGGCAGCAAACTCTGTCAGAGGGTTCTGGAACCCTATACAATATATCAGGCTCTGTAGATGGATCACAGAAGTCAGCATGAACATGAATATATTGTATTTTTATATTTCTCCAGTTCTGGTTCCCCAAAACTCCCAAATTAAAGACATCAGTGGAGTCAGAGGTTATATCCACATCAGCAAGCAGGAGGGATGGATCCACAGAATGAAGAGCTGGTAAGAAGAACTCAACCACAACATCACACATATGTTTTGTGTTGCACTTTGAAATAGTGTTAATCTGTTGTTATAAACTGAATACATGTAAGATTTTGCAGAAGACTTGGTGTATTTCTGGAGTGAATTTTTCCACTGAGCTTCATCAAAAAGGCATCCTGTTTCCACACCCCAAGCCTACTCTGTAATGTAAAATAAATCACGACACATGAGTAGGGTTGGGAGATTAGTGTCAAAAATCATTTAGAATTTGAATGAATATTCTAACTAGTTGCATCCATTGTGCTTGAGTTCATGTGGATACATCAAGAAACTAAAGCATGCCTTTAGCCAGTCTGCTCTGTATCAAGCCTAGCTGGAGAGGTATTTTCCTGTCATCTCAAATTGCTGCTTCTTATAATAACTAGGTCTAGACTATCACAATATAGAGCCTATTCTCAATTAAGAACCAATTGACATATCAGAGTTTGTTAAAGAGACTAATAATGCCTCTAGAGAAAACTAGTAGTTTTCTAATAGTTTGATAATGAAAAATAATAAATATGAATGTCAAGACAGTTAGTAATACTCCTTAGTTTTTGTTTTAGTAATAAAACCTTATGTACTTCAATGTTTTTTTGAAGCATAGATGTTTTGGTAGTTGAAGAAACAAGTGGGTTTACATGCATGCTCACCTTGGATAATGGAATATGTACCTATTTGGCTGTTTCAGCTAAAACTGAGAAACAGTTGGGAAAAAACCCTACAAAAACCAACTATTGTGCTAGATGCTTGTGGTGATAGATATGCTGGGAGATAAAAAAGGAGACAGGGTAGAGAGGTAAGTATATCTTATCCCTTTAAAAAGAAATTAAATCATGCTAGGACAGATATAAAAATAAACCTAAATCAAAAGGGAAGTAGGATTTATCAAAATAGCTGGTCAAGGTCAACAAACAGAGAAGTCATTCATATTTCAGTGGAATCTCCTCAATATCTATTTTCAATACATAGAAGCAAAAGAGGTAAGACAGAATAATACTTCCATTTGAGAGACAGAAATGTGGCTGCAATATAATTTAAATAAAATGTAAGTCAATCTGAAATCCCTTCCTGGCTCTCTTAATAAGAGCAAAATGAACAGGATATTAAGAGCCAGGAGATAACTCTTCTGCAATACTGAACAAACAATTTAGCAAAGTGAGTAAGCACATACTGACATTTTAGCATGCATTTAAGTTTCAGCATCTTCTGTAAGAACCTGATATATGCCTGAGCACTCCTCTTAAAGGAGATCTGTGAACATGGATCTGTCTTATAGACAAGTCATCCTTCAATCCATGGACATGAATCTGTCCGGTAGCTGTGGAGTATCTCTGGGACTCAGAGTGTATACATACATGGGCCAACCCTGCAAGATTATGAACAAGGCAGTTATGCAAAACACCTCCTGGCACCTGAGGGTCATATTTTAAAACCTGCTTATCCCCTCTCTTCTTTGGCTCTGTACTGCTGAGATGGAAACACTGACATTCCCTACTAGAAATAGGAAAAGTATTAAAATGTGTTGAAGTACAATTGTGGCATTTCAGGTAGACACTATCCTGTATTTCAAATGAAACTACTCTGAATTATTTTCAATTTCAAGGTCAAGGATCATAAAACTGGACATCATTGAAAGGCAAGGTCCAGGACATGCTCAACTATCAAAATCCAGGAAATCAAGCTGACAAGGAAAGCTTCCTGCAGGCTCAGTAAGGGCTCCTCCACTGA
This sequence comes from Hafferia zeledoni, assembly GCA_035583235.1. NCBI lineage: Eukaryota > Metazoa > Chordata > Aves > Passeriformes > Thamnophilidae > Hafferia > Hafferia zeledoni. The sequence goes on along the minus strand of JAWWEV010000001.1, from coordinate 33,445,997 downwards.
TTTCTTTGCAACATATGGTGTAGTAAGACATGAACACTAACTCCCTGGAACCACCTGTTAGGAGTGAGAAGACTGTAAAATTATTGCTTGGGGAACAGATAAAAATGGGTGTGATTGTTGTGATGTGGTGCATTTCTCTCACTCACTTCTGTGCCCATAGGAATAGAAGTCTGTATTTGACCCAAAACAAAAACTAAAAACTGCAAATCAGTGTAAGCCATACTGCATTCCCATATCTTGCAATGTCCTTTTGAAAGAATCGAGTTGATAACCTGACCTGGTTATTTTAGCACTTGGAGATATTTGCCTGTACTTTGAATTCCTCTGTTGTCTATTCCACTATCTATATTTTAAAACTCTCCTATTCTGAGGACCTGTTTTCTCCTCTGTCACCCAGAATATAAAGTATCATTCCAGGTTATTGCTCTCCTTCCTGAGTTCAAGAACCACGTGTTAGTAGAAGTCACAATATTCTCATCATGCTTAGATCCAAGACTTCATGCCATGCAACTAAAAGATTTCCTAAAAAGAAATATTCTTACTTCTTATTCTTGTATACTTCTTAGCTTGTTAAGAATGGATCTGCACCCATAAATCTAGAAATATAACTCCATGTGTTCAAAGTAAAAAATCATGTATTTATCTATGGGCTGCAGAACAAACAGAAATGAGGAAAAAGTATTTGAAGCAAGGTGATATTCTGTACACATACCAATGTAACTCATGCATGCTTGATGGTGGAATCAAAGACTACTAATCTAACACATGTTGAACCAGCCCAAGATAAATCAGTTGGCTCGTGCTTCTTCTCATCTCTCTGAAAGTGATCACTATACCACACATCCACTTTTCATTTGAGAAGTAGTTCATACACCACTACAAGAAGATAAAACATTGACTCTGACTAACATAATGAGCCTGAAGCAGTAAAGAAAAAGGAGGGGGAAAAGTTTTAAATTTATGATTTTATTCTCTTACTTCCTCCTAACATGATCTGAAAATCATAAAAGAACTTAAGTTCATCAAAGAACGTCCTTTGAACATCATGGTTACAGGCAGGAATACAAATTGGATACTAGTCCCTAGGCCACTGGCCTACCTTTGTAGAAGGTGGCTTGTATTTAATTTCCCCTGACTAACAATTCACCTTTAATAATTAGAATTTAACACTTGAAAACAAGAGGACTGAATAAAGTAAAAAAGGAAATATAAATTAATTTTATAAAAATATTAAAATTAAAAAAGCTTCTAAACTGTTAAACTCTTGATGCTATTTATATCACTAGTGGCATCGTGACACAGCAATTAAATTATAACCCTTTCACTAATAGAACATATTTTTGCCTATTTCAAACAGAAGTGAAGAAACAAGAAACTTTAGTCCAGGAAAGTCTCAAGGAACTAGGGAAGTAGGCAGGCCATAGTTAGAGGAAAAGCAGAAGGTAGACAAATAATTTGTAAATGTTTGACAATAACCTAGTTTGAGTTAAAGTGTATTATATGAAGAAATATATGATCTATCATTAACTTCTAGTTGAACTACATTTAGGAAGCATTGGGCCATCTATAACCTATTTCACAAAGTTTCTTCGTTTTATTTAGGCTACTCTGTCACATAGGAACTCAGAAAATCATGCTGTGTTCCCTAGTTTGAGGACTGTCTAAACAAAATTTGATTTTTGAGGTTTAATAAATTGACACAGATGATTTAAAATAATAACATCACTAACTTTTTATATATCTATCTATATATATGTATATATATATAACTGCTAATTTCCTACTCTATTTAGATACAGAGGAATAGTTTTAATATCATCCAGTATTTGAGGATAACAAAGAAAGGGAATTGGACAAAATGTGTTACCCCCTTGTAAAATGATTATGATTGACCCAGTGATCCAAGAACCAAACTTGTTTACCCAAAACCAGTAAGTTTGAGGAACATGCCACACTTTTGAATTATTTCAGTAAAATAACAAACAACATCGTTTATACTTGAATGTCAAGTCATTATGTATATGGGGAAAAATACAGTCCAATCCAGCACCTTTGTTAAAAAAAGTGGGATGGGACTGCATTCCACAGCCAGAAAAGAAACTTCTCTGGCTAACTGCGCCACCTTATGATTTAAATGTAAATGAAAAATTAAATGACTGACCAGTCCCTACAAGAAAACACTTACCTAAAGATATTCCTGTAGACTTAAAAATGGGTTCAGGAGCTTACTTTGTTTCCTTCTTACAGAGAAGTGCAGGGTTGTATATTTTACTATTGCTCTTCTGATTAAAAACCATGTCAGCAATATAAATGGAAAAAAAAATTCAGTCTTGCTGGTTTGTGTTTTTGTAATAACAGTATACAAATCCAAATCAATAAAACCAGGCAAATGGCAGAGTAGTGGTTTAGCAGTCTTAGCACTGTTAGCTAAGTATACAATCAACTCTAAAACAAATGCTTTATAATCCGTTACATTCTCCCATCTAAATCTATACTTGTATTAACCTGGGAAATAAGAAAGATTTGCTTCTGATTTTTTTTCCTAACATTTAAAACATACCGGCTGTAAGCTCTAATTTATAGCCAACGGATCGTAATTTTCACTGAAATCTCTAGTCAGACATGAAATTAAACAGCACAGATATTCAAAGGAGTTACAGCATGCATTTAAATACATTAACCACATCCTACCTTGCATCCAAACATCAACGATAAAGTGTTGTTGGTGCATGCAACTTTGCAGTGGCAAATCATTGGTGTAAAGCAGTCAGGATTTTTAACAATAGGGCACATTCCTTTAGTGCTGCAGTAGTGGCAGCCTACTGAAGGCTGAAAACAAGTAGCTAACACAGCACATGGAGTGGCAACATATGCTGCTCAACAGCTAGCTTTTATCTTGCTGGTCAGAAGCAGCCTGCTTGAATCTCTACCTGGGTCCCATTCAGCCATCCCCTTCTTTGTTGATGAATCAACGACGCAGCATTGATCACGAATCTCAGGATTTCCCTTCCTCTGGGAAATTAGTTTTTACATCAGGGAAAGAAAAAAAAAAAAAAGGAAAAAAAAAAAGAAAAAAGAGAGAAATGGAAATGAGGGGGACTAGCAGGTGTGGCAGTATTAGCATGTAAAAGGATGTAAACGCCTACTCATAACAATCACATAAGATTGTCATGCTAGCTGAAGTGGGCTGAAATTATTCCATCGGAAGAAAAATACTGCAGCTCCTGATTTGGTAAAAAGCCAGTGAGTTGCTGCAATACATAGTCATAGTGTGGAGAGAAGAGAAAAAAAAATTACTTATCTAAGAAGCCAGAATCCTCAGCCTTTATCAATATGCATTCCAGTAAGGATTCCCTTCCCAGCGCCTCCCCGTGAAAAAGAATCAAATCAGTCGCAACTCTGGAGAAGAAATGACCTTTGCTTCCCCCAAAAAGATGAATCTCAGCACGAAACAAACTGTTCTGAAAGCTGAAAATCCCAGATGCTGGGAGTTTGTAATAAGAGAAATACAAGCTACATTTATCCAATCCTGGCTTGCCACATGGGAGCTTTCTCCAGGCACAAATTTACAAATAGACAGGTTGAAGGATTGCAGGAGACACTGAATAAAGATATGAAGTTACACGGAAAATGCACCAGCATGAGGCTAAAAACTCAACCCTCTTTAAACTCTGCCTTTGAGGCAACGTAACTAATGACTCCAGCTAATACTGCCATCCTACAACCTGCAAACGCCTTTGCTGTATTCCAGAAATGCAATAATTAAAGAAGTTTGAGAGCATAACGCTGGTTTGGATTCAGTTACAGCTGTCGCTGCTCCTTCAGTTAAAGCAACACCAGCTGAAAATGCATAATAAAGCACTTGGATGAGTAAATCACTAGCTGTGCTTTTTAAGAGGATTATTTATATCAAAAGTTGGATTAATATATCCTGCAGTTTTAGGTTTGGTCATGGCAGACACACAGATATAAAATGAAAAGGCTATGATATAGAAAGTAAAGTGATGTCCTCAATGATTTCACAGCTGATAGCAAGGTAAATCGAGCAGTTGTTTCACAGTGCCCTAACCCTGCTTTTCTGTGACTCACTAAGCTCTGCCCATCAAATTAGAAACTCTTTCTAAAGAAATGAGAGCAGCTTGTCTCCCTGGCAATTGCAAGTGAGTTCTTAAGTCACAACTGAAACAATTTTCAGTAATAAACCCAAAGTAGAAATTTGTTATACAACAAAACAGAGAAAATGCCAAATGGAGGTCTCTGTGTGCAGCCAGATCAAGCAGTACAGAGAGTGAATTGTACAGAATTTTTACAAAGAGTTGCCTAAACTGCAGACCCTAACTCAGACAACCTCTTCTGATAAGATTTTTTTATATAAATACAGATATGTGCATATGTTGCATATATGAATATATCTAAACTTTAAGTAGAATTTCTTCAGTGTAACTTACCCTTGCTTTGCAAAGTTCAAAAACACAAAAGAACCAGCTTCTTAAACAGCTTTTTTACTACTACTGCACCATATAATAATTTTTTTTAATCTGATTTTTGTATGTGGCTAAAGTTCAACTTGGTATAATGTTTTCTGATTATTGTTTCTCACTCTCTATTTTTAAACTTCGAGCTCACAAGAGCCCAAGCTCAGTAAAATTATAGTAGTTTCTAGATAGAAGTGTCAGAAGTGTTTCACAGTTAGAATTACAACCCAGTTCCATTTCTGGAGATTTATTTTTTGCAAATATCAAGCTCTTACAATCCAGTGTCCTCAATTCACTCAACTTACACTTTTTTTCTTATCAGCCTGTACATGAGCATTACATGCCATGGGAGTTCATTATGCAGACGCCCATCAGTAGCTATTCAATAATCTAAGTTTGTCTGACCTGTGAGTCCAAAGTGACATCGCAGCAGCACTTCTTTCTGACTTGCTATGCTGGATATCAACTGAAACAGTGACTGAGCCTGTTTAGAAACATACTATGGTGACAAACAGCTGCTGTAACATTGCTGAATCTTTGATCTGTTTATTCCTAGCTTGCCTGTCTTGTTATTAAGCTATATATTATACAGATTTTCTTTCAAGTACTGTCTCTCGCATAACCAGCACTGGTGTAAATATAGAAAAGTGTAGTTTCCATGACAATACATTCCATAGTTACAGCCAGCAGCCACTATCATTAAAACATGAATCACACTGCTACCTTAAGGTGTAAGCACACTACATCACTGGCCTTAGAAGCATTAATTTGGGATGGGGGTGGCATGGCAATATTTTTAGGAGACATTACTATAAAATGTCAGAAAACTGTGCTATTTAACTATTTTGGCTGTACTAATATCCAGCTATCTTAGATATTTTAGTGACCAGCAATTCCCAATCTGTACTAATCATCAGCATTTCTAATAAAAGAATGTATCACATCTGTACTTTTCAATGTTTTAAACCCAATGTGCTGATTGAAAACTGGATTCATAACCAAAAAAAAAAAAAGATTTCTGATTAATATGCATAGGACCTCATTAAAATCACCTGCATTATTTCCAAATTCAAATTTCAAAGAAGGGAAAGACAATCAGCCAGTCAGCCCCTTGGATCTTTCAGATCTGACTACACTCAGCTGGCTAGTGCTCTCAAAGGGACGATGTTAAAATTCCCATTACTTCCCCAGTCCCTGACACTACTGCAGATTTTCAACCAGAACAGGTTTGGCCTGTGATTTCATTTCAATATTAAGATGCAGTGAACACCAAGCACCCAAGTATTGTGCAAGGCACAAACCCCATCCCTTCACACTTAAACTAATAGTTGCTTTCAGGTGAAAAACAGTTACCTGATACACAGCCATTTGGGAAAATCTCAGAAAAGGAAGATTTATTCCAATGGCAGATTTGAATAATAACTCATTTTGCAACTGGCCAAGACATTTATTTCCATTAAGTGACAGTAACATATAGAAAAATGCCATAAGAAATCATTTGCTCAGAGATCTTTCTCTACGTTTTTTTTTAACAACACTAATCACAGGCACAGAAGTAAATTGCTACTTGCCAGGAAAGCCATTTAAATCACAGTCAAACTGCAGGAGCAAGGGTTCTTGGAAAATCTATGTCCACATTTTTGTGCTGATGGGATAAGCGGAAGAAAATACATTGTGGGTGTTACTCTATGAAGAAGAGAGTCCACAGATCTGTTCAGTTTTTTGAGCCTTCCAGCTTTCTTTGGACTTGAGTGCATTGATCCAGCTACTTGGTCACAGTCACTGCCTGTTAGATGTCTCCTGGTCTAACAGCCTCTCTGGAAGCTGCTAACCTTTCACCTTTGGGTTTTCCAGCAATGTCTGCCTTTCACTGCATTATTTTGTGGAAATGGATGAATTAACTTGGAACAACTAAGTTACACCTCCAGAAGTACTATGATCATGTTTGCATGGTACTTCCTCACCTAATGTGTATATACCTCCTCCTGCATTGGAGCTAGTTCGAATAGCACTACTTAGTCTTGCAGCTGACATACTATGTGACAATCAAGAAGATCAATGTATGTCAGTAAAAATAAAAATAAAGACCTGGAGAGTCACAATGAAATTTTAGGTATTTACCCTTGATTAAATTAGGATGCTTAATTTTCAGGTTTTTAATTCTCTGCTGTTTCTATTGAGAAAACTGCTTAAGTTTTGGTATTATAGTATAGACTTATGCATTTCCCCTTCCCTGCTTTCACTACTCAACATTTTATTCCATGTCTATACCATTACAAATTCCACTAACCCTTACGATATCCATTAGACACCAGAAGATCATGATTATCTTTAGACCCTTAGCCAAGCTATACAATTGTAAACTTTCCTCTAATCTTATGTGAGAATTCAAAATCACCTTCTTCGCTGCTGTTCTCTGATGTCCCCGAATGCTAATCAAGCCTCCAAAAAACTAAACCTGCCTCTGACAGTGATTAAAGAGAAATTGTCTTCTCAAAGAGCACTATTAGATGAAAGGAAAAGGGAAATGGCTTGTTGCACCACAGGCAGCACATACAAAAGGAACAAGAGATTATAAATATAAAGCAAACATGAAAGATCCCCCATCAAAATAGAAGTGATTGCACACAACTGTCTCACATATTCATTAAGAACAAAATAGTCTCACACCTCTAAACCAAAGTTTTTACAGCTGTTGTGTTATTTGGAAGGACTCTGCTTAGGTCATTTCAGGGACCTCAGTTATGTCTACACTTTCTGTGAGATAGCAATTTTGGGGAGTAGAATGGAGATGTTAAGCCTTTATGTTGCTGATATTTGTCTATTGGTGAGTATCAGAAGCCTGGGCTTAGTTTGCCTGTAAATCCATCTCACTTTGGAACAACTTTCATAGAATCATAAAATGGTTTGATTTGGAAGTGACTTTTAAAGTTCAACTAGTTCAACACTCCTGCAATACAGGACTAGATCAGGCTGCTCAAAGCACTGTGCAACTTGGCCTTGAATTCTTCCAAGGATGGGGCATCCACCATCTCTCTGGGCAACCTGTGCTGGTGTTTCACCACTCTCATTGGGGGGAAAAAAAAAAAAAAATCTTCCTTATATCTGGTCTAACTATAGTCTCTTTTAGTTTACCTATCACAACAGGCCCTGGTAAAAAGTCTGTCCCCAGCTTTCTTATAGGCCTCTTTAATTACTGAAAGGCTGCAATAAGGTCTCCCTGGAGCCTTCTCTTCTCCAAGCTGAACAATCCCAACTGCCTCAGCCTTTCCTCATGGGAGACACAGTCCAGCTCTCTGATCATTTTTGTGGCTGTCCTCTGGACTTGCTCCAGCAGGTCCATGCCTGTCCTGCAATCAGAACCCCAGAGCTGGACGCAGTACTACAGGTGGGGTGTCACCAGTGTGGAGTAGATGGGAAGAGTCACCTCCCTTAACCTGCTGGTCACACTTGTCTTGATGCAGCCTAGGATACTGGCATACCTTCCAGGCTGTGAACACACATCATGGAAGTCCCAGGGGAAGACACTACAGTCACAAGATACCATCTCAAAAGCTGCTATTTTGTCATTTTTCCACACCTGATGCAAAACTACATTTGAACTGGTACCAAGAAGTAATATAAGATTAAATTTTAGAAATTGGGATAAGGCAACTTTTTTGTGTGCCCAAAGGCTCGAGGACTACATAGCTCTGGGCCAGTCCTTCCATAAGAAGGAGAAGAATAGGGTCACTGGGTTGGAGGTGGAACAGAGTGTCCCAGGGACATCTGTGCAGAGACAGATTTGCCACTTCTGTGAGATGCCATTATGACTTCTGGGGCCCACTTATTCCACCATCATGGCAGCAGCTGCCTCATGTCAAACAGTGGCTTGTGGCAGCTGATTTGGTTTTTGCAGATGGCTGTATATAGACAGGGACGAGTTGCCAGGTGGCTCCTGCCAACAGCAGACCCTGCTGGTGGAATGCTGGTCTGCTTCATCTAAAGATGACAAAGACATGCGCAACTCATGGAGACAGAAAGTTCTCCTCGAGCATCCTGTAATCACAGTATGGAGGCAGATAGACAGGCAGAGGACAGATCAGATGCTCTGAAAAAAATGCATGCATCAGGAATTCAGATGTGGTAGGCAGTTTGGAGAACATTATACGACTCAATCTCTCCACCTGAAGATGGAGATAATGCCTTCCAATTAAATGCCCATATCTCTAAGTATGCAGTCCTATAAACAGTGATTTTTAAGTTAATGGGAATACTCTTACAAAAAGTACTCATGTTCTTAAGTGTTTACACATTCTAAAGTGCCACATTACCAGCATAGTTCACATTTTTAACTAGGGAAAAACTGTCTGAATTATTTATGAAAATAATTTTGATCTATTAAATCATTTACAAAATTACCAACTGCATACAATTTTTTTAAAGTAACTTCACTAACCAGGTATAAATTTAAAAGAGAAGCATGAAAGAGGGGAGAAAAAAAATACTTGAATTAAATATCAGCTTGAAGGGAAAAAGCAAGCATATTTCTGCCAGTCCTCAATAGATACAAAACAGCTCCACTTATCTGAAGATTCCTATTTATATCTTGCATTAGAATTTTTAAGGTTTTCTGTCACAAATTAAACAGAAATAAAGGCCTGATCCTGCTGACATAGAGTGGAAACATGCACAGAGCATATTCAGAAAATATATGCCCCACTTTAATGTCATTATGCAGATGTACTGATTTCATCAAGTGATTATAGTGTAATACACATGCACCTAAATGAGCCTGAAATGATCAGTTTAGCCACTACATGCTAGAGCTCACCAAGGACTACGAGCTTCAGTATTCACCCAGACTGCTGGGGCAAAAGAGGGCTTAGTCTACACAGAATTTTGTGTTAAGACACTGTTTCTAGCACTAAACTAGCTAGCACAGTTATTTCAATGTGTACTGAAGTTATTGCACCATGCACATATTTATGATATGCATTGAATAGAGGCATAAGCCTGGCCACGATCCTCCACGTGAACACCAGCTGTGCATGCATATCCTTCCTGCTGTGTGATAGTGGGACTCCCTCAGCAAGAAGCAGCAGCAATTGGTAGTAATTTTCCATTTGTTTTCCTGTCTCCACTGGAATTCGTTCTACTTCCATAACATCCTTTGGTGAAAAGTTCCTCTGGTCTTCCTATTATAGAGTAGTTGGCTCTTACTCATCCTCTCCATGGCACTCATGATTTTATAAACCAGTTCTGCATCCTCTCTGTTCTCTTTTCCATAATGAAAAGTTGTAGCCTGATTGTTGTAACAACAGCTTTTATATATTTTTAGATGATCACTGATTACCCAGCTTATTCTACTGAACTCTTTCAAACTTCACCAAAGCTCATACCCTATAAAATCCTTAATGTCCTTGGTGTTTTCCTCTAAAATCTCTCCATCTCTCTCAAAGTGTGCATCCAAACTGTGACACTGCCCTGCAAAATAATTCCTCCCATCTCTTGCTTACTGTAGTTCTCTAAATATAGTCAAAGGTTTTTATATTAGCTTTTCAATGGCCTCACATTTTTCACTGAGACTCATTCTGGGATTAATTTCTACCCAATTCCACCTTTCTCTGCTGCCTAGCTAATCAGTTTGGTGTTCCTACAATTGGATATCCTTTACTACATGCAAGACTTCATATTTGTGCTTCATGTTATTGCTTTCAGGCCATTTATTTATGCTAAACTTTACACGTGCCATTCCTCTGAAAATTTCTGGTGTGCTCAGGATATGGACTTCAATAAAAATTACTTGGAAGTAATTCTTCCTGGGATTTAGACTAACTGGAGCACAGAGTGTAACAACCCCAAAAAGAGTTTCAAAGGTAAAGTCCACTTTTCAAGGAATGTACCGCAGGTTACTGATAAGATACATGTATTGCTTAGACCTCATTGCCTTTGGATCACACAGCACTAAAATTCTGGTGGTCATTAATGGCCCATATAGATAGAAAGTCAAGAGGGGCTATACCCAAATGAAGGAAAGTAAGGAGTCTATCTTATAAGACTTATGTGTGAAATCCTGTTATGAACTAAATAAAAGTTTGGGAGACAGAAGAAATCATAAAATAAAAAACAAATAAAAAAGCAAGTAAAAAATATTACTATTACCTTGACCATTTCCTGGAAGTGTTACATAAAGGCCTGGAATTAATTTTCAAATGCGGTTCCCATAATTGGCTTTTACTGGAAAACCAGTGCCTATACCATCGTTTCTAGTACTGAGATGTTCAAACTGGTGCTGGCAGCTCCAGAGAGGAAACACCTGAACCAGTTTTCATTTCTTGTGTCATATGGTACAACTATTTAGAGAGGAATAATAAGCATAAAGGAAAAGTGCTTGATGAAAGCAAAAGTAAAAATAAAACTGATGACGCATCAGAATTCATGAGAACGTCAGACTTTTTGGAATTTTGGAGAAATGAATTTTTCATAATATTACTAGTGTTCTGCAAGAAATTCTGATATCCTGAATTCTGATATCTGTCATTAAACTGAACTATAATTTCAGGCAGACAAAACGAACAAACAAACAAATAAATAAATAAATAAGTGGACTGGGTCTAAAACCAAATCCTACACTGTAACATCTTACATTACTTGCTCCATATTACTGTATTCAAGATTTGCTCTTGCTAAGGGTCCAGACATGCATTTCATGTCAGAGTTGAACCCAGGGTGTTACCACGTGGTAGAAGAAGGAGACCACCTTTGGTTTCCTCTGTGAGACTTTTCTTTTGCTCAGAATTTCTCCCTGACACATTGAGGAGGAAGTCCTGATTAACCAGATGTTTGATTTTTTTAAATTTTTTTTTCTTTGCAATTTTTTTCTATGCATAAATGTATTGATTTTCCCCATTCCTGTTAAAAGGGAGCATTTTCTTGACAGTCAGACAGGTTGTCAGTGATTTTCCTCACATTCTTTTAACAGGAAATTCTGTGTTCATTTCTGGCAAATGCCACTATTCTCACAGCTTTTAGCATTTAGTGGTTTTTCAGCTATGAAATTCTCATCCCATGAAAAAAAAAAAAAACTGTTTCAAATGAGAGATGCAATTGTGGTCAAAGCTAAGTAATACACCATCTTCCATCAAAACTGTAGTGAAAACATCTGTATGACAACATTTGCTTTGGCTGGAATTTCTAACCCCACCATGCTCAAGACAGACCATGGATCTTGCCTTTGGATGCAGTGGACACATAGGATTCCCTTATGTGTAATCTGGGGAACAGAGATTGCAGATCCCTCTACTAGATACATCCATCCCACATCTGGGAAATAACCATTGTCAACAAGGGAGAAAAAACATCAATGTTTGTGGTTTTCTTTTTGGAGGGAGAGCTGCCCTTGATTCCAACCCACACAGAGATGCTAACTGGCTGAAGAAAAACATTTCTGAAAGACTTTTTCTCCTCTCAGCATTTCCTGTGTGTCTTGCTCTGCAGCCTGATCAGTTTTTCACAGTGGGAAAAGAGAAAGTTACCCAGTGAAAACTGGAAGGGTGTTGCTTTTGTGTGTTTAATATTGTGGTACAGACAGCAGCTTCTCTCTGCCTCCACGGGCTGATGCCCCTTGTCAAGGCTTTAAATACAAGCTGTAAAGCCTTGTGGCTCACAAAAAACAGATGGAGGAGAAAATAGTTTAATCCTGGGAATCTTATCAATTCTCTCACTCATGGGAGTTTCTGAACCAGGCACTCTCAGGCACAGGGCTCCCTTGATGCTCACGGTTCTGGCTTGACCCTCTTTGTTGGACCATGTCCAGGGAGAAGCACAGGGATAGTGATTACGATTCTATTCTGCTTCTTCCTGGTCAGCACTGACCACTGCTCCTTTAGAGCACCTTTCTCTTTCTAAAATTCCTTTAAAAGCCAAGGCAGGGATTCTTCATCCTGGTGGCACTGCCCAAGCACTCTCTGTCCCCAGGGCTGGGAGGTTATTAGCAGGGTCTATTTCTGTTGACTAGGGGGAACAGTCCTGTAAATTGAAAAGCACACGTCCAGCTCTGTGCTGGTTGGGAATGTCTCCTACCTCCAATGTTCCACCACCCCAGGGTAGGGGAAAGGAAAAAAACTTCCTAAAATGATGTTATCGAGAGGGAAGATGTCCTTCAAAGGGACCATGGGAATAATAAGATAAAATAAACTTTGGAGAGTTATGGGAATATCCAGTTTGCAGTCCTCTAAGAATGACATTTTTAATACCTCAAAGAAGAGGAGTTTAGTGGAAAATCAATGAGTTTCTGAGGGAAAGGAGCCAACACAGCCCAAACTCCTCCCGTTACTGCAGGCCTACAGGAGCCTGCAGAACCCTTCTGAGCCAACCCCTTGGCTCTCTGCAGTGACTGAAGACCACCTCCTCACCACGGATGGGGTGAAGGGTCTGCTGCTGGGCCCAGCATGGCCCCAGCATGGTCATGCCACAGGCAGCTCCCATATCATTCAGAAGTGCCTCCATGGAGGTGATGTTAACACAAAGGAACAAACAGAATCTCAGCTTTGGTTGTGGAACAGGAGACTCCCTGTCCTCCTTTTAACTAAATTTATGCCAGTCAGCAAGGAAAGGAGTGTAAGAGAGCCCTGGCCCAGGGTTGTTTCACTCTTGCTGGCTGAGAGCTGTTGTGAGTCAGCTAGAGAGATGCACGGAGGGGACCATAATTCTCAGGATGGCAGCATCCTTGGTGCTGCCTTGTCCAGGTGTGGGAATGAGCAGCTTTGGGGCAGTGGTAGCTTACCTGGGGAGAGCTGCCCTCCTGCTTCTGCTCAGTCTGCAGTGTAGCTGACTTGTCTGGAGCAAGCTTCCAGGAAAAACAAAAAAAGCAGGCTGGGCAAAGTCTGCTCACAGGCTGTGCTGCAGCAGGAGCATCCATCTTAGATCCAGTGGAGGAGGAGAGCTTGGACAAGCTCCCTTTTTAAAGCAACAGTGCTCCTACTGAGCATGGCGAGTAAGGGAAGTGCTATGCACCAGCACTGGTTGCACTGGATGTGTGCAGAGCACTATATAGGTATAAGCTATTCAATCTTTGCAAACACCCTCTGCACAATTAAACATCACCCCTCCAGTTTTACAGGTGCAGAAGATAAGTTGAACTGATGTTACCTGGTGCAGAAGTAGCCCATGAATTTAGGATGCCTGGACCAACAAGGCTTTTGGTCTGATTTGGTTGGTGCAGAACATCTGTAGATTTGCCTCACTCTGACAGCACAGAACATCTGTAATCCACTTGTAAATAAGAGTGAACATCTGTTTTTAAAAGGCAACCAAAGGGGTATTTCAAGTTGGAAATGCCAAAAAGCAAGCACCTCAAATCACTAAGCCTTAGGATAATGGTGACTTTTATATCTAAAGATAAATAAGTTGAAAAGTTTAGAGTCAGGTTTAATCAGATTTTGTGTCTCTGCTTCCTTTCTATGAATCTAGACAGGCTTTTTCCTGTGCCCTCCCCATCGATTCCTGTGGACCTATTGGAGGAGAGTCAGAGTTTGAGAAGGAAAATTAAACTTTTCTTCTCCAGGACCACTTATTCTGCATGAACTGAAGGACAAGATGGAACACCCTGTCTGGATCCACCGCCACCCTTCACAAGCTGCCATTAAGAAAACAGGACAGCTGTCCTGAGTGTCGCATTTATCCTTCCACGACTGCTGGTCACTCTAACTGTGTTGGTCTTACAAAATGGAGAAAATGGGGAACACAGCTAGAAATCAGAGACATGCCACATAGCTGGAAGCAGGTGTTAACCAAGTAGTTCAGAGCATATTTTTGTTCTATGGCAGACCCTTAATATACATCACACTATTACCTCTAAGTGTGCTTGACCAAATAGCTATAAAAGAGACCTCAGAGACTGACTCTCTCCCAGCTTGCTGATGCTGTAGCAGTACTCTACCAAGGCCCAGACTTTTAAAGTTAGATAGATGCCTCGTGGGATTTTCACTTGTAGGCTGAACAAGTTTGGAATTAAAATTAAAAAACAGGGCAAGTAAGAACACCCACTAGTGCCTACTTGTGATTGTAGGTACATAAATAGATTTTGAAATCTCAGGTTTCTCTCATGGAGGGCTTCAAACTGGAGAATTCTCTTCCCTTACAGCTATAAGACAACAGCTGAAACTACTGTTGTCCTTCAAACTGTGCTTCAAGGTACTTCCATGTATTCAGGCAGCCTGTTTTTTTCTCCAGCCCTTCCAGATGTGTGAGAGCTACAAGCTGAATATTCTCCAAAGGGACAGGCCTGAAGGAATTCAAAGTCCTTTGTTAGGCAGTCTGTCAGTGTTGTAAGCATCGCTATTTAATTGATGCACTGTTTTTATTATACGTGCCCTAAGGGAGTGTGCTGACCAAAGCCTCTTGTAAATTGAATAAATAAACAAATAAATAAGCAAGCATCTTGGCCTTGACCAGCTCACGGTGTGACAGAAAAGTCCATGTGGTTTAATGTGGTTTTACTCAACAATCTAGCGGGTTGGAATGGCTTGTTTGATCTTCATTAAGCCTGGCAGGCTCTTTCAGCTCCTTCCCCCGCCTCAGCAAATAGAGAGGATGCCACTCTTCCTTTCCAGATTTCTAAGGTCACTTTTCTGATTAAATATGTCATTTTAAAAGCTCCCTATAATGTGAAAACTACCTATTTCCTTCGTCTGGAAAATGGGTGAAGAATTTTGTCATTTACTGTTAAAAAGGATGAAGCAGTATCCTTCTTCTTCCGTTCCTTCCCTTTCCTCTGTTGTCCACCTGCTGCTTCACAGCCCTGTAAAGTCATGATCTCCCATTTGCTTCTTACTTGTATATTGTCTGGACCAAAATACTTCTCAAATTTGTTTTTTAACAAAACCTTAGAAAGTACTAGTCAGATCAGGACTACAATTAAAAAATAAAGGGTAGAAGCTGTGGAGATAAGCTGGCTATATCCAAGTATAGAAAGCAACATAGACAGGGGAACCATTCCTCAGTGAGAGCTGGCCACCCAAACACTTGCATTGCTGCTTGAGCGAGTTTTTACAACCTATGCTCATCGTTGGGCTGTGTCAGCAAAAGCACTCTCTGTGCCCCAGCTGGCTTGTACACATCTACAAGAACTGCAGCCACATGCTGACTGCAGTCAGACCTTCGTGCTCATAAATGTTATGCATGTGAGAGATTTTACAGCTGTGAGTCATCATCTTGCCTACATTCATACGTTCCTTTCCACTCTGGAAGAAAAGCGCTTTCATTCATGAAAAGTAAAAAATAGGTTTCAAGACGTATCATGATACAATCACACTCTTTTATAGCATTCAGCTTCTTGTTATGAAATATGATTTCCCTGGCACAACTGTAGTTTGGAGTGTGGAAAAGTGAGTTAAGTCATGCCAGCCACGCCTCCATGACTCCCAAATCACTTCCTCTCACAGTAGACTTTCCTCACTGATTTGCTTAAAATTTGCAGGACAGTTATTCTATGTTGTCTTAACACTGAAGTATGCTCAAAAATTATATTTAGTATAGAGCTTAAGGAGACTGAAGAAATGAAGATGGACTGAACTAGAGACTGAACTAGAGTCCATTTGTATGCTCTGGTGTCCCAGAGCTCCATGTTCTTTCCCCTTAACCATATTGAAGCAGTGGAGGTGCCATAGTCAGGCCTTTATGTGAGCCAAACAAAAAGAAAACAATCTGCCCTATTTCTTCCAAATATTTGAGGCCTCTGTTGTCCTTGGGGTAGATGTTGGCCAAATGAAATTGAGGTAAAATCAAAATCAGGAAAAGTGTCAGAGAAGGGATATTTCTCAGGGGATATTTTCAGAATCCTTGAATTGGACATATTCCTAAAATTGTTTCAGAATAGGAAAATCAGGCAGGATGTCTACTGCTCTCCTATGAGAAACTGGTAATGTTTGACCTTAACATATGATTAGCTGTTAAATGACTTTCAAGGAGACTTTCCTAGGATAATCTACTTAGCCTTTAGCATCCATTTATCACTTCATGGTAGAGATTAGGGTTGATTCTCAAGAACAGCATTACTCAGTCTCATCTACATTTTTCTCAGTTAAGTAAATTATTCCTTTATGGGAATAATGAGAAAATTGTATGTCCTCTTTTCCTCTATTTAATGTATTGTTATGGAATAGGTGACTATGAAAGTAATTTAAGGAATGACTGTAAATGAAGTACTCTACAATTCAGGAAAAAAAACAATCACCAAAAAACCTGAAGGATTTGTGGTTACCCCAGAAGGTTCTTGAGATATTTCTGAATTATAGATGTGATGGTCACCATATAGCTGCTACCAAATATTGATCTAGATACTAGTTCTAGGTAGAAATTAAAGAATTTAGATAATTTTTTAAGAAATTAAACCAAGATGAGACTTGGTGTCTGGACAACAGAAAAACATTGTGATTAAGTTTATGATTTCTAGACATGCTCTAGACCCATAAAAAAAATATGTGTACAACTGCATCTACCTGAGGCCGAGAAATACAGCATACCTTGTACTGAAAACTGTTCAGAGCTCTTCTCATGCAACTCACACAGGCCACATCCACAGTATACAGCACTTGATCTTGGGTTTTCATGACACTGGAAATCTGTGTTGCATCTGTGTGTGTCTGAGGATATTAAATATCCTGAGATTGTGCTGGAGGATTGCATAGTTTCCAGACCATGCACTTTCTTCTCTAGTAGTTCTAGTATGATGCTTCATCAAGGACCTTCCCGAGCATGTTTGTTTTACCTCAAAAAGCCAAAGAGTGAATTAACATGTACACAATATGTACAGCCAGAGGACAAGGCCTTTGGACTGAGCTGGGAAGTTAAAGATGTACACAGAGAGACTAACAGTGGATTTTTATAAAAATGGGTCCTCATATTAAGAAGGAATTGGAATCAAGTCCTAGGGAGCCAGCTGAGAGATGGCACCCAGAATCTCCAGGCTTAGAGAATGGTGCTTCTCACTCATCCTTTGCTCAAATGGACATAGGACAAAGGATAATGGTTTTAAATGAAGGAGTGATGGTTTAGATGTAAAGAGGAAGATTTTAACAACAATGGTAAAATACTGGCACACGCTGTTCAGAGAGACAGCAGATGCCCCATCCCTGGAAAAAATCAAGGTCAATTTGGACCGGACTCTGAGCAACCTGGTCTAGTTGAAGATGCCCCTAAACATTGCAGGGGTTTGGTCTAGATGGCGTTTAAAGGTCCCTTCGAAACCAACCTATTCTGTGATTCTACGACATGACTTCAGTCTCACTCTGGGACATTCAAGCACCAAACTCTCTCCTTGGTACTGTTGCTGACACCTCATTGGTAGTTTGCCAGAATACCCTGTTGTGACTGGTTACACATTTTAAGTCTGAAAACACTCAGTGGTCAGATTGCCAAACTACCATAATTTAACAATTGATTTTGCCTCCAGTGAATTGTGGTAAAAGTCCATATGTTTACTGTTAATATATGGAAAGTTCCTCTTTTATTGGAAATTAAATTAAATTGCATTACCTCATATTTTCCATCGGAAAAGAGCACAGGCAAAGTCAACCACATGCTCAACAGCCATGTGACATCACTTGACAATGAGTTCAAAGAGACAGCTGAATGAGCAGGATTGTGGTATTTAGATTTTTTATTATTAACTCTGTTTCAAGATTATAAATTTAAAATTCTTTGTCCTCTGATAAATACATCTCTCAGGTTACTTCTGCCACTTTCTACTACATAAATTTTCCTGCACTTCTCAATGGTGAATGTTACTGTACATCCAGCCTATGTTAGACTCTCAATGACATTTTCTCTGTCTGTTATTTAGTGATTGCTGCAAATGAAATTTGTACTATACTCATAAGAGATCACAGAATATGCTGAATTAAAAAGGACCCACAAGGATCATCAAGCTGAACCCTTAGCCCTGCATGGGACTATACTCAAGAGTCACACTACATGCCTGAGAGTATCATTCAATCATTTCTTGAACTCTGTCAGGCTTGGTGCTGTGACCACTTCTCTGAGTAGCCTGTTCCAGTGCCCAGACACCCTCTGGGTGAAGAACCTTTTCCTAATATCCAACCTAAACTTCCCTGACACAACTCCAGACCATTCCCTCAGGGCCTGTCACTGGTCACCAGAGAGAAGAGATCATTGCCTGCCCCTCCTGTTCCCCTAGTGAGGAAGTTTTAACTGCAATGAGGTCTCCCTTTGGTTTCCTCTTCTCCAACCTGAACAGACCAAGTGGCCTCAGCTGCTCCTCATACGACTTTCCCTCGAGGCCCTTCATCATCTTTGTTGCCCTCTAATAGCTTCATGTCTTTCTAATATTTCATTAACCAAAACTGAACACAATATTCAAGGTGAGGCTGTAACAATACACAGTACAGTGGGACAATTACTTCATGACAATACCACCCAAAAGGCTTAGTAATCAAATTCAGACCACTGAAAATTTTTCTAGAGAGATGGAAAAAAAAATCTATAAATAACTTAAAATTTAAATAACTCATCTGCAGACATTATTAAAAATTACAGTGTTTATAGATAACAATTCTTTCAGCTGTTAATATAGATACTGTCTTATTTTACTCCGGTTGATTAACAGAAATAGTGAAATGCTGGAATTCATTGTTTTAATATGAAAACACTTTTCTGAATAAGATAAACTGCCAGCCACAATGAAGAATTGTACCTTTTTAATTAAGGTTAGGTAACAGTGGTGTCTGTTTTAGACTATTGCATTTTCCACCATTGGAAGGAGCTAAAGTTACATAAATTTCCTGGAGAAGTACTTAGCTGTTTACCTGAAATTGTGTTTGTTCCTGGCATCCATGTGATACACAAGTTAATTTATAGTTGTGACAGAGAATTAATAAAGAAATTGTTGAACTATTAGTACACAATTTATATACCTTCAGATGTACCTCAGAAAAAGATGCTTTTGTATTCTTTGAAGAATATTGCTAGCAATAACATCAATATATGGCTTCAGTTTTACTCCCCTCACTGTACCTTCATGTTTAACAACAGATTTAAAGAATTTAGTATATGAGAATAAATATCAACAAGAAGCATACTTGCAGCCCCTCAGTGTTTAAGGATGCTCACACGGTCAAATTCTCCATCGATTTTCTAGGGACAAACACAGCTACACTTGGTTTTAATGGGAATTACTTATGTTAATATTCCATGTATCAATGTCAGATTGGAGCTGTGCTGTCTAAGGTTAAAGGGTGCTATTCTATAAAGTGGAGTTGTGAGGCTGAGCCAGGTGCATGCTGGAAAACAGACAAGAGCCAGAAGGTGGGAAACTGCCTTACTACCAAGGCAGAATTGTAAAACAACAGCTGAACCTCCCTCTAACATCTATGGAGGATTTCTGGTTACTGGTGAAAATTATTTTTCTAGGATGAACTGGTTACATCTAGGATTCACCACCATTTCATCTTCTGTATTTGGGTAACAATCATCAGGGAGATCTTTACATCCATAAACCTGAGCTGTCTTTAAGTTAAGAGAACTCTTTGCAGGGCTTCTGTAACTGCAGGACATGTGTAACTGCAGGTAATGGTGCAGTCACATGAACATACGATGACATCCTGAGGCTTTGTCAACTGTTCCTTCCTGCCACCTGTACCTATCCCTCCATGTCCCAGGCAGTCTGCTCATCCCTCTCTGCTGGCACATGCCATCAATGCCAGAATATCATGAAGCTTGTGTCACATCTTGGCACCAGAACATAAAGAGGAGAAGCTGAACAGGATTCAGTAGCTGTGGGAGAATTATATCTACTACTGTGGCTGCTGATCCATTATGAGTATCACAACCAGAAATGCCCATCTGGAGTCCCCCACCAACTGTTCTTGGGCAGGCATCAATCTGTTTAAACTTGACCCTACAGAGGAGTTCAAGTAGAAGTGGAAACTCTGCCCTCTTATTTGAGATACTAGGATATGCATGGGTCATATATTAAAGCATTTCTCTGCCCTTAAGTGAATTAGAAACATCCTACAACCAAATGAGAGTTAATTTTAACTTCCACAACTTTGTTCTAAGGAAAAATAAACTGAAAATATCTTAAGACAGAAAAACATAGTTTTTGTGAACTGACCATTCCTGATACTTGATGTTTCTGTAGATTTCTTACAGCAATTTTGCACAATGGAATAAATTGCCATGTCTCAGTGCAGACACATTTTTCATACTGTGAGAAAATCTGACAGTTCTAAAAATGTTTCTTCTTCTTCTTTTTTTTTTTTTTTTTCCTTAACAAAAAGGAAGACAGAATACTGGGGTGTTTTTACTTGGAGCAAGGAATGTTCTATGCCATGCATTATTTAATGAGGAGAAATTTAGATCATAGAATCTCAGGATAATTCATGCTGGAAGGCACCTCAGGCAGCCTCTTGTCCAAACTTCCGCTAAAAGCAGGATCAACTATGAAGACGGAAGAGGTTTCTCAGGAGTTTTCTAGTTAATCTTGAAAGATCACAATGATGGAGACTGCACTGTCTCTCAGGGAAACCCAACCCACTGCTGGGCTGTTGCAGTAGTGAACATTTCTCCTTTATATCTGTTTTGAACCTCTCATTTCAATCTATGCCAGTTACCTCTGATCCTTCCACCACAAACCACTATGAAAAGCATGGCCCTACCTCCTCTAGGACAAACTTGTAACCATTCCACTCTGTGGTTAGGTCCCCCTTGTGGCCATCCCTTCAAAGGCTGAATGAGTCTCAGTCCGTCAGACTCCCCCAGGGAAAATGCTCCAGCTCTGACCATCTTAGTGGGCATCTTCTAAACTTCCTTGTATTTATCGATATCTTCCTTGTGTTGGAAGATGCATGGAGTCTATAAAGCTTTGATAAGAGGAAGGTAACCATTTCCCTTAACAGCCTGGCTCTTCTGTTCATACATTTTGAATGTAATGAAGTTTCTGTTGGCCTTATCCTCCAGACCATCCAGGTCTCTGTGGATGGCAGCCCCACCCTTGAGCATGTGGACTTCACCCCTCATTGTGGTCTCTTCTGACCTGATGAGCACATTCTTGTCAACTCCAGACATTGATAAAGATCAACCGTTAAAGAGGAAAGGTTCCAGAATAGCTTTCTTTGATACACTTGCCACCAGTCTCAAGGCAGAGAGTGACCCATTAACCACTGCCTTCTAAATCTGATCATTCAAATAGTTTGTTCCTCATCTAGCTGTCCAGTCAATAACATCCCAACCTGGATATATGAGGAGGCATGTCAAAAACTTACTACAGTCGGAATAAATTATGGCCACAGGTACTTCTCCCTCACATGGCTATTCATTTTATCATAGATTTATGGCAACCATAGCCTTGTTTGATGTAATAAAAGCAATACTATTGACACCACTGTACTTTAGCAATAGTTTGGAAGAAGCTGGATTAAGAACAGAATGGAACCCAGGATGAATTTGTAGAGATCAGGAAGATCATAGAAAGCAACCATGGTCACATGATCTCTCCCTAAACAAACTGTCCTACTGTTATTGCACCATAGAGAGCTACCAGTAAGAGAAAGGATAAAAGAAAAGAAAAATGAGAAAACCAGCTGACTGGGACATGCTAAAGGCACAAGTGAGAAAAGAAAAATGGTACAAGTGCCACACAATCAAAAGCATAATGGTAGAGAACCAGAGGGGCAACCTGAGCAAAGCACTTGCAACACCAGTCTGCTCTCCGGAGATACTCAGAAAACCAGTGGACAGCACTCCCTTGGGCACCGCTCACAGGTGAGAGAGGGAGAGAAGGAAAACAGGGCTCAACGTCCATAGGGTCTCCATCATCAAATTCCCTTTTACATCCAATGTGTATGCCCATGGCTGGGGAAGATGGTAATGATGTCCAGTGTTTCCTTGGGGCCCTGGTGAGGAGAAGTTCTGCATCCAGGGACAAAATATGGAGCAAAGGAGGCACTGATCCATAATGCTCAGCAGGGCTGCTAAACTGTTTTAAGCTAAAAATCTAAACCCTACAACTTTGAAAAATCACATTTGTTAAGATTTTAAGTTTCATACATTTTTGTTAAGCATAGACTTACTAAAGTTACTACAACCAAAGATGTAACAGCATATTGCAACAGTGATTCATTTCCAGATTTTAATGAGTTAAGGAGTGCTACCTTTTTCCATAATGACACAGCTGAAAATGAGAAATTGCTGGGTTTTTTACAACAGCTCAATCTTCATAAATGTCACTTTGCTATGTACTGTAATTCTTACAAAAGACTGAATGCAAATATTTACATGTTTTCCAAAGGCCAGTACTTTCTGCTTTTGTTGTGTAGATAAGCATTTGCCTTCATTTCTTTAATTTCTATTTATTATCAGATGCAGCAGGAATATTTTCTTCATTTGAATTATCTATTGAAATCTGAGAAAATGAATCAGAAATTAACTAGCTGACATGCTGTTCTCCTCTTACAATTTACCAAAAAAAAAAGCCAGATAGGAGAATATGAGAGCTACAGTAACTAAAATTTGAAGAACACATGACCAGCTTCTTAAAGTACCTGAAAACACGACACTTTGAAAAATATCTACCAAGACTAAGTCCTAATTCTTCTTTAGATCAGATACACTGAAATTATTGAAAGTGAAGTGCTCGGCTACATAGTGGTTTTGAAAATCCCACTGATTACCTCTTTGCTCTGTTGCACACCAACACATCAGATTTTCAACCATCTTTCTAATTAATTTAGCAACTGGTTCCTTCAAATGCAATGTGAAAATCCAAAAATTAAGACAGAAAATATCTTATAAATTATAATATTTAATAAATGAATGCGTAAGAGTCCCACACTTTTTCAGTGCCTTCTTCCCACTAGGAAATAAGGAGAATCAAGTTTTTATTTAAAGCTGGGTCTGTGTGCACATCATCACAATAAGTCACTGGACCAGTCATTGAGAAAGATTCCTTATGACATAAAATGCAAACAAAAAAATCACAGTTTAACTGAAGATTTCCTGCTTTTGATTTAATTCATGGTTATAATCAGTAATTTAATTCACTTTGATTTAAATCGATCTACATTGCCTTGGGTTCCCTATTTATCTATTTCACATTTGTAAAATGGGTGATATTAGGATGAGGTTTTTTTCCATTAGCCAGTGTGCCTCATTAGGAAAAGTGACGTCTTTTTCTGCTAAAGTGGATTTTGCTCTTCTCCACAGTCTCTTGGTCCTTTGCTGATTTTTCCTGCAATAATCAGCCAGAAATACAAGTTTTTTGTGATGTGGACACTTGTCCACTAGATGCTGCACTAAGCCCACCTACTTATTTCATACCTCCATCCTGCCTGAACCTGAACTTCTCTGAATAATTCCTTCAGGTATTCAATTACCTTGGCAAGACATGGGGTACATGAGTCGGTAAAGACAAGGAGCCTCCATTCAGTATTTCAGCTTGGTTACATCTTAGTCTTGGACTGGGTGATGTGACTTGACAGAGCAATTTACAGGTTAGTGATGATGAGTTAAACTGTCTTATATACCTATATACTCATAACAATTCACTTTGACACACTGTATGAAGTTTAATGTCCCTTTCTGCAATTTTGACATCTATTTACAGGGGGAATGCAGCATCTCCTGGGTTCTGGAGCATGCTCTAGTAACAAAGATATGAAATAAAGCATTGTTGCTGACTCTCTTGTCTGCTCCTGGGGCTCAGGAATGCTGGGGTGAAGCCCAGAACCAGCAGAGCAGATGATGCTGTGGCTCACTTTGTAAAGGGGAGTGCTGATGCTCTGCTGGAATGGGAAACTTTGGATTTGCTTCTCCCCCCAGAATTTTCTACTACTGAGTTCAAACAGCAGAAGACAGCCTACTGTGGCTTTCTACCATCTAATTCTTCCCAGTTAAAACACCCAGCCAGCTCACATAATTATTCCAGAAAGGGAAGATGACAAATATTTCTAAAATGACACAGAACAAACAGTTCTTTCCCCAAACATTTACTCTGTGTAAGTTTTTTCTTTACACAACTGCTAAAGGAGCCTATTCCTTCTTGTCCCTCCCATATTGGTTTCCCAATCCCTTGAAGAAGGTGTAAGTTTCCTGCTCAGGCTCATTTCAGCCCATGTGTCCTTATTGGGCTAAATCAAGCTGTCATAGGAAGCTTAAATTTTAACTAACTTTCACTTTTGAATATCTCTAAGGTGATTGAAGTTAAAATCTTGACAAGGTTAAAAAAATTATTCTTTATCTACTTTAGCCTAAACAATGACTGTCGAGAAAAAACACTGTGATTTTTATATATTATATTACAATTCTAAAGTATAACTTGCCTTGGTTCATCCTAAAATGGAACTGGTTATGCTGAACCATTACAATTTTCTAATAAAATAATACACCAGTGCTTGAACTCCAGCCTTTCCCTTCCAAAACACATTGCCCTTTATTTTGGAACTAATTCTGTCATTCAAATTCACAACCAAGTAGTGATTAGAGAATGAGCTGACTTCTCAAACTGCACTTCCTTTCTTGATGGAGAGTGGGAACAAAGGTGGGTGAAGGCATTTGACTGCAGTACACCGTGACACAGGATCATGACAATATTCACAAACTGTGAGATTGCCACTGCTCTTTGTGAGGGCCAAGAACTTCTGCCCACCACTGAGTTTCTCAAGTGATCTGGGAAAGAAAAACAAAACCCAGAATATAGAATCATAGAATCAATTGGGTTGGAAAAGACCTCCGAGATCATCAAGTCCAACCCTTGGTCCAACTCCAGACCATTTACTAGATCATGGCACTCAGTACCACATCCAGTTTAAAAATCTCCAGGGTTGGTGACCTAAGCAATCTTTAAATGCTGCTTCTTCCCCAGCTGCTTGTCCCCTGCATCCACGTAGGGAAACCATCAACACTTGCTACTTCTCTGCTACTAAATACTTTAACTCATCTGCTCACTTGCTGGTCCCAGATTGTGATTTTATAATGTTTATATCACACAGCATTTTTGGGAGGGAAAAAATGAAACCCTATTTGTTCTCTTGCTGAAATTTGAGTTCCAGCTTGGGAAATCTTAGACAAGGTCTCCAGCACTATGCCAAAAGGATGTGTCCTCCAGCTCATCCCATGTGGTAAGCACACCACACACAGACTCAGCTTTTGGCTGAAGTATCAAACTGCTGGATCACAACAGTGCGTACACTAGCATTTTGTACTGAAAAAAACAATAACAAAAGGTGACATTGTTTTAGGTCTGCAGAGAAACACCAGGTCCAGAAGGTTCCTTGGTGTGCAGTGTGGGTATGACATACCTGCTCTTGGGGAGTCAGGCACTATGTGTCACCAAGCCTGGGAACAAAGGATTTCCTCTGGCAAGCTTTTCTTTATTGGGTAGGTATAGTCAGCATGCTTAATATTACAGTATCTAAGGACTTCCCTACCAAAATAATGGTAATTATATACTGTAATGGCAGACAAAGACAGCAATAAGAAATCTTACCCACTTATAGGCAGTGGTCAAATTGGCACTAACTGTCCCAGGGGTAGATAGGTAAATCTCCTTCAATGATTGATAGCAGGACTTGCCCAAATTATCATTAAAATGAACCCCAAATTCAAACTCCATTGTGGTTATTGAATTATATATTATGAATCTAAAGATTCAAGCACATTCAACTACATGGAAAATCTGAAAGAAAAATATCCAAAAAATTTTGAGAAAAGTTTGATTTCAAACTGAGTTAGTCACAGAATAGAAACAAAAAAAAAAAAAAATTGACATTGTTTTTAAAAGTTTGCAGGAAAATTCCCCACAGCCCACTTGAAGTTCCTTCCACTTTTGACTTTTCAGACCAACCTAATTTGCTAAGGTGAAGTTCTATGTTTAATACCAGAAGGAATGATTAGACGACTCAGACTAATCTCTGTGGCACAAGACATTAATTTTCTTCCATTTACCTTGTACTGAGCCCAGTAATTTGAGCTAAACTACATAATTTCAGGCCATGAAAAACTAAATTATTAAGTGCCATAGGCAGGGAATAGAAAAGAACAAGGTGTTACCTTGGGCTTCAACAATAACAAGGAATTGATATGTGAGAAATGATCCATGCTCCAAGCTATAACAAAGCCTGAAAAAAATCCCAAGGTTCCTTCTAATCTGACTTGTGGAAAATTCAGCCCTGTCCCCAAGTCTCATGATAAATTTAATCCTCACTAACTGGCTAAGATGTACCAGCCAAGCATATAGAACAGAGGATTCTCAATATCCCTTCAAAGTGCTGGCCTATTCAGTCTGGCTTGTCTTCTCCAGGTGCATCCAAGCTTGATGTTTTAAGGGAAGGGAAAAGAATTATTAGTTCCTGAGTATACATATTCAACTTATATTACAAAGGACAATAATCCTTCCTGAACTTTGTGATCAACTGGATACTCTTAAAATATGCGGTTTAAGGACAGAATGGCTACTTTCCTGGATAACAGAACCACCTAATCTAATCTTCTAGTTCTGACAATGACTACTAATGAATATTTGTCAAGGATTTTGATATATATAAAATACCTATATATATAATCTTTCTTTTTGGACCACTGTCTCAGTTCTTACAGAATAATATGTTCTTCAACTAGACACAGTATTCACACTATTGTGTTTAACATCCTTCAATAGATTTATCCTCCATCAATGCAAAATATTCATAATGATACATTTATGCAGGATAATCACACACTCTGCAAGAGCACAGGTTCTTAGTTTTAAATATGGTACTTCATGTTTTCATAAGGTGCACATTACATTTTGTAATGTGAAAAAACCCAAAGACCTGATCCCATTTGTAGAATCATAGAATCATAGAGTGGTTTGTGCTAGAGTGGACCTTAAAAATTACCTAGTTCTGACTCCCCTGTCATAGGCAGGAACACCTTCAGTGTTATATATATACATATGTATTTTATATCTATACACACACATAGATATACAAACAACTAATTATAGCTACTGACAAAAAGTCATTAAGACAATGATGAGAATCACTATATTCATACTGACCAGGAAGCATTAGGAGCATGTTGAAAGCAATGCTCTGTTCTGGCTACAAACCATGAAACAAGCAAATGAGCCATGTCTTTCATTGACAGCAAGGTCAGAAGGAACACAGCAGTCACAGCCCTGCAAGTGCAGGGCTCAGGATGTCTCTCAGGGGTCATATTTAAGGCAGATCTCTAATGAAGGTTATCTTATCTCATTTTAAGAACTGGTAAGATGCTCTAATGTTTACTCTCACTGTGAAGCAGTGCTGACTTATCTGATTTCTGCTTTCATCTCCTTGGCTAATTTTAAACCTTTTCTAGTGAGTTGGAAAAACTCCTCATACTCCATACATGGAGGAACACAAGCCCAGTAATCAAATCACCTCTACCCTTTCACCAAATGGAGTAGATTGAGGTATTTTAATCTGTTTAGGGAAGGATTTTTTGTTCATCTTCTTTTTCATGCTCTCCATTGCTTACATATCTGTCTTAAAATAGAGACTTAGAAAAAAATTCTAGCAAGTATCTGATTACATAACTACATAAATGCTACATAAATGTTATATCACATTTCTATTTCTTTCTATGTTACTTTTTTTATTTACCCAAGGGTCACATCACATTTGCTAGTCCCAGTATTACACTCAGAACACCATTTAGGAAAAAATGCTTACAGTGTTATTTGAATTCTTCTCTGAGATTCATATCCATGTATCCAAAATAGGACATTCCCTTGTTGCACAGCAGATCCCAGTGTGTAAAAAGCACTTCCATCTATTCACATTTTGCCTCTCATTGGAGTCATAGATACTGTGTTGCTGCCTTTAGCTTCCTTTAACAACAATAGTTTTATATCTTTTACATATTTCTTGACTTTTATTCCATACAATCTGTAACACTACTGGCCTACAGCTTTACATTCCCATTTAGTCTATTTGGATGGGTTGGCTGACTTGCTTTTCTTTTCAGCAAAGAAATCTTTTCCACCACGTTTCCTGAGATGTGACTTTGCAGACAGTCAACACTGCCAAGTTATGCTAAAACTTGCTATTTGAAGGATATTACTTTTTCACAGATGTTCCAGGAGTTATTTTAATCTTTGACAAATAATGCATTAAAAATAATTATTCACTGATATTACATTCTGTTTGTATAAATTTAGCCAGACCATTATTTTTGCTACCAAGGCAACTGGGTTCAGCAATTAACCATTTGTGTGTCACAAAAACAATCAACAATCCCGTGTTGAATCACAGAATCATTAAGGTTGGCAAAGATCTCTAAGATCATTGAGTCCAATTGCTAACTCAGCACCACCATGTTCAAAACTAAACCATGTCCCAAGGTGCCACATCCACACACATTTTGAACACTTACAGGGATGGTGATTCCACCACTTCCTTGAGAAGTGCCTGATCACTCATTCAGGGGCGAAGCTTCCCTAATACCCAATCTAAACCATCTCTGCCTCAAATTGAGGGCCATTTACTCCACGCTGCCACTTCTTATTGGGGAGAAGAGAGGGACTCCCACCTGGCTACAACCTCCTTTCAGGTAGTTGTTGAGAGTGAGAAGGTCCCCTCCTTTTCACCAGACTAAAGAACCCCAGCTCTCTCAACCACTTCTCATAACACAGTAACTTGAGTTCCTGGGAAGTGAACAGAACAAATTTGGAAGCCATCACTTCCTGCATGTATAGACTGAAATGGTGCAGCTAAAATTTGCACTCAGGCATCTGGGCATTTTTCTGGACTAAAATGCCATGTAACAATGCCTCCTAATTTCCACAAAACACTAATGCCAAAGTCTGCAGTTTATTTTAATTTCTGGGGAAATGCTATCTGATTGCAATGTCATCCCAAAATACAGAAAAATCAAGAAGAAAAAAAAATCTAAAAATACTAAAACATTAGTTATGGTAGACAGTATATTATATTTTCCCACACAATGTCTGTGATTGTACAAAAAGCAACACTATCAATATCTGTTAGTGGTTTAGGACTTGCTACATGGGAGCCACAGGGAAGCAGTGCCTGGTGTGCAGTGCCAGCAGAAAGCTGCTGTTGTCCCTTTATAATCAAGGTGACAGAATCACAGAGGCCCCTTTTGTCTGCTCACTGCTGCAGCAGGAGATGTCACTGACACCATTTTTACAGGCTATTCAATTGTTTAGGGACAGGCTGTAAATAATGGAAAAAGTCAGCTTACCCCAGGAAAAGAAAAGAGAAAAGGGGAGAGGGAGAGGAACAGACTGCCATTAGGAGAATGATACTTAACAATCAGAAAGGTTAACATTTACATTAAAATAGAGAAATGGGAAAAAAAGTAGTTACAAAAGCAATCTTGCAGACACAAGGTTCTAGAAATCCCTCAATAACTAAAATCTCAATTTCATAAGCAAAAGGAGGCAAAGACACCTTGACAACAGATTCACAAAGGTGGAGGCTGGTGGCTTGGAAGTGGATGCTTGTTTTATTTTCTTTTCTTTGATAAAGGAATAGCAAAAATGGATAATTTGATGTCTAAATCTTGCTACCAGCTGCAAGTTGTGCTTCCAGGGAAGTCAGTGCCAATAATCCAATGACTCAGCTCCTTCACTGAAATATTGACAATACTTGATGAAAGGGGCAAATGTCAAGCAAAAATTCCATGGTTTTTCTTCAAACACGGAATTCTGAACAAAAATGGAGAACACAAGATTTTTAAGACAAATTCAAAACTCAATTCCTCAGTATCAGAAGATGCTAAATATTGGGATTGGCAGTCCTTCATGATTTCCAAAGCACTTGCTGTGGTGTGACTGTGTCACAGCTGAAAATGCCACTCAGCTCAGTAAGTATTCCCAGCCTAAGAACGCTCTACTTTCCATGTGTTCACTTCTTACCAGCTCTCACAGAATGTAGACTTTTGCAGGGATGAAAATTGGTAATATTCCACCGTATCCTATGCTCTGACATTAAAGAACTGCATAAAGAGGGATCTATGCTTTCAGAGAATGGTTTGGCTTGGAAGGGATCTTAAGGTCATCCCCCTTGTCCTATCACTATGTGCCTGTGCAAAAAGTGACTCTCCCTCTAACTCCCTCTCTCTCTGTTTTTTTCAGTTACAAACTACATCCTTGCAAATGTGCCAACAGAGCTGCAGACTGAGCTGGATTTGACCCTAGAAGGAAAACACTGGGCAAATTGGCTTTCTAAGTGACAAAGGGAGATAATTAATACAACTGCAGTAGCAGTTCACACTTACCTGTGTTACTATGTTAAATGGGATCTTAGCCTAGGTCATTGCTGAAATGCATGAGATGTTGTAAAGCCTGGGTCCAAGCCATACACTTGCCTGGGTGGTTTACTTATATGTAAGACTCCAAGAGTTACACCCACACAAATTCTTGCAAAGCCTTTAAGTTCTTTGATACCTTGAAGCGCATAAAGAGAAAAAGCTAGACACTTTTTTAAAGAGAATTCTTATAATTTAGTGAAAAAAATAAGCATTTTGGCAAAAGGCTTTACAAGAGTAACAAGCATTCCACAAAGCACCCAGCAAATACCATCACCATGCAATTTAGTGAAATACAACCCATGTCACCATGTTATCTCTTAAGTTACCTTTAAGAGATTAAGAAAGGAAAGAGCAAAGAAAGAAAAAGAGAGAAGAGAAGAGGAGAGAAAAAGAGTTGACACCAAGAGGTCACATGACAGCAGGTTCCAGCAGAGAAGGCAGGACAAGGCAGAGGCCCTGTGCACCTCTATTTATGTGGCCACTCCTCCCAGGCGGAGCATCCAGCTCACTGACCGCTCAGTGCCCTCCCATCATAGAGAGGGGTGAGTCAGCCAATCACAGCCTCCAGGGGGTGTTGTGTGGGCAGGCTACCAGGCGGGCCTTATTTGGTTGACAGCCCAGCCAGGTGGCTCCCGTTCCATGTGCTCTCCATGCACTCTTTGATGTTGGCTCTTGACTTTACCATGTGCCCTCCAACACTGAAGGCCTGGCCCCTTCACTCCCCACCCCCCACCCACGGACAAAACGATTCATTCGACCTGAAAATCAAACAACCCAGTGAGATACAAATCCAGTCTCTCATGATATCCTTCATCAGAGAGCATGGATCTCACTGCTGGAACAGCAAGCCTTTAAAGATGATTATGAGGATTTCTAAGGCCTTCTTGAGACGCAGGAGTGTCTTAATATAGCCCATGAGCTAAGTGAAAATAAAAAATTCTTAACATGACTAATTTAAGGCTTATAAAGCCCTTACTTACACTGATTGCAATTATTACAATGCAAAAAACATCAATTACTTGGAAAGAGCTACAAAACAAATTGGATACTATCTATCAAGCTTCGAAATAAAAAATGTGGATAGTGTATAACCTGGAAACTAATGAAGTATTCTGTCTGAATTTCCCTCCATTTCAACATATGTGGAAAATCCAACATTCACCTTGGTTCTTGCAAGAGGTTGTTTCCTGAACAAAAGCTATCTGTGTATTTTTTGAAACCTGAATTTAGAAAGAGCCATTTGCTTGTGCAGCTTTAATTTCTTTCTCACAATTTTCAAACATTTCTAATAAGTTTTGTCCAAAATGTATGATATCCCTTCCCTTCATAAATTTTAGTACTTTCATACTTTCAGAAACATTTTTGTTTGCTAAATTTCATACAGGAAAGAGTCAGTTTAGGAGCTCATTCAGACATTCCAAATGTGTAATAAGTGAGAGTAGGCAGAAAAAAAATCAAGCATCACAGATAGTGTTACTAAGAGGGCAAATTTTTTGAGCTATTCCTTCTCCTTCCTTGTGTAATCTACTTCTTATAACCATTATGTTCCTCCCTTGTAAACCTTTCTTCTCAGAGAGGGATGACCCTTACCCTGCTCTCCCATCATTCCACTTCCACTCCTCTTTCCATCTGTTCTGGTAACCCCCTTAAATCTGCATTAAGAGCTGTGAAGAGAAGAACGTTTGACAAACTGACTTGACTGCTGCTGACTCTGGTATCATCTACTGTCATTTGCCTCCATTGCTGTCAACTTTAAAGGTCAAAGTAAAACATAAGTGTGGCCCTGGAGGGGCAGTGGTTCTGGGCAAGAAGGTTGGCATCTTCCACCATTTATAGGAGCTTGTTTGCTATAATGGCTTTAAAATGTTCAAAGGTTTTTCTTTCCTCTGCCTCTCAAGCTGGAAAATTGGACTCAATCTTTCACACATTTTCGGTGATTTTTTCTGCATTAATGGTTTTCATGCAGAGGAAAAGTTCTCTAAAGCTTTAATTACAAATGAATTTTGAAACCCAAATTACCTGTGCTCAGGAGAATGAAAGATGCATAAGAAGACACTGTACCAAGCACTGGTACTTAAACACAAAAATAGTCTTGTCATTTTTACAAGATCTGTCAAGAAAGGAAAATTCTTGCAATTCAGAACTATAGTCCATTAATTGAAATGGCAAATAGACCCATGTTTTAAACCAGAGTAACTGAACCTAGGTAATTAACATTAGTTTATCTGCTGAGGTGAGTGACAAAAGATTTGTACCTAATGTATTCATGTTAAAAGACTTAATCACATAATCTTATGCACAGACATTTGAAATTAGTCCCTGCTTTATCATTATTCCTATACACTCACACAGACAATTAATAGAGACTGAAGGTTTAATGTCATACAACAAATTTCCATATGACACAATTTACACAGGGAAGACTTTTTCTATAGCTTTCCACTTCCTGAACCTCAGTAGTGTAAAAAGGAAATACAAATGTACACAATGGTAGGATTTTTTCATCAAAGGCCTCAGTGACTCCAGTTTCACAGAGGACAAAGTTTAAAAATAGCAAATGTTTGTCTTCCCACTTCTGTTCCTTATTTTTCATTTGCCTTTAAGTTGCAATCCTTCCCTTTGATTTTCTATGAAAACTTCAGTAAAACATTTTTTTCATTTTTCTGACATTTCCAGAGTATGCTGTTTCTTAGATCATTATTCTGGTTATCTCTTTCCATATAGTCTTTTCTGCAATGCTTGCCATTTTTTTTTTTAATTTACTTCCTGTCAATCTGTTATAAACTTCCTGAGAAGTTGCATTTGGCACATGATATTTTTTACTATAATTTAAAACTTTCAAATCTTTCCCATCTGTTTCATATGACAGTAATGAGAGTCTTAAAAAGGGACTCTATTTTTGCAGTGTTCCAAAAATGCCTTCTGCTCTGTATATTGTTAAGCAATACTTCTTGCATAGTGCCATTAATCTCTAAGGGTCAAATGCTGATAGTGGGTCTTAGTGCCCTCAACCTCCACTAGAGTCAAAAAAGAGGAAAGATCATTCTCTTTCTGTGGGATGTGATCAGTGCTTGGCAGAAGCAGATACTCATTGGCCCATTGAGAGGAACATAAATGCACAGATATGTATAATTTGGCTTGGGTTTTTTTGAAGACTAACTATGGATTAACCTCATGGTTTGTTGGAAGTAAATAGCAGCTGCCATTTGTTTGCTGAACTTTTATAGCACTTTACCCAAAAGCTTATCTTGTTTCAATTTTCTTCACTGAGAGATATTTTTTTTTCAGTAATACAGATGTATCCACTGAAAGAATGAAAGTGAGAAAACGTACCTCTACACTTGGAGCTGTGAAGGTAAAAACATTACCAAATTTTCAGTCTCTAAGCTATAATCTAGACACTTATTGGCTTGGCTGTTTTCTGTTAGGCCAAATGGAGAGTATCTGTAAACATTCCAAACATAATTTTTCTTGTAAAAAGGAAACTTGTCCATAGGCTCCACAGCCAGAAACTGCCCCTACACGTCAGTAACCTGAATAACATGGAAAAAGAACAAATTCTATTTATGTGTGACTGTATTCCATAATAATAACAAACCAACTCACCCATTGGTAAATACTTAAGCACAGATTTGGTCTCGTCTCTCTAAATAAGATGAACTTTTTTAACTGAACTTCTTTTAGTAAAGTAGAAGTTTGCTAAAAGAGTTATTACAAGATGAGATACATCTCTTAGATCTTTGTGAGTCTAAGGTATTGTTTTTCCTTTTTTGCTGGTCCATCCATAATGTTTCTGGCAGTCCATGTCTTCCACTATCATGCTTTTCATGGGGGAGAATCAAACTGTACAATTCAGTTTTACAAGGTATTGCTCCTGAACTGGAATTAGGAGGTTTTAAAGACTGATAAAGATGAGACACAGGATGAGGAGTACTGAAGTACTGGGCAATTCCACCTTCTGAGCTACTCTGGGCTTCCAGGCATGACATGGGAACATTTGTCTGAGCTTTCAATTCACACACACACAAAAAAACCCCAGTGTTTCCATCCTTGCATGGTGATAACATTCACCTCTAGGAAAAGAGTAAAACAAATTAATCCATTTCCACAGACACTAAGGGCCAACTGGAGAGAGGTTTGTTTCTACCAGAGACAGTGATTATTCATTATTTTGTGGGATTACTGACATGATCCCTATCATCTATGCTATATCATAGTGCTTCTTGTACAGCATCAGCAAAACCTCAACAAATTCTTTTGTAAAATCTTGCTAGAAGCAATGAGAGAACAGGTATGTCCTTGAAAGAAATCTTTGCACTGGGCAGCTTCGGCACCTGATGATTATTCAAGAAAAAGAGCCCAGTTTGACTCCAAAGACATATGCTGAATAGCTTTAAACTATATTCACAGGGCCACATCCCTATTGCAGTTGTTAATAGCAAAATTAACCTTATTTAAATCAACTTCTTTAAAATAACAATCTTATTATAAGTCATGTTGGATACATCCTCATGAGCACATTCAACAGCTCTACAAAATTTTTCTGGGAGATAGAACACAGTTGACTTTGTTGACACATTATGAAAATTTCTAGTAAGGTTTTGATCCATGTTGATGAATTGGCGTGGACAATCCCTAGGCATAGTTCAGTAGATAGAACAGACCAAGTCCCATTCCCAGTAGGCAGTTTAGATTTATTCTAGTCACTTTGGTCATAAGTAGAGCTTCACAGCATGGCCATAAACTTTTCTACAGCTTGGAGCTCTGGGTCAAAGAACAACCTTGGGCTGCTTCTTTAGTTATGTCTACTCTCAGGTCGTCTAAAATCAATGAAGAGAAAGAGGCACCTCCAGAGGGCAACTTCTCCACCTAACTTGGGCACCTGTTTGAAGTATAAGCACGCTTCTAAGATGCCCTTAATTCTCTCTCTGTATTGCCACTAACTGCAGACAGATTCAGATATTTATTATTTAGACAGATAACACGAACGCAAATCCCATCTTAAACACTAGTGATAACAAAGCCACTCAGGGAATGGCATTTGGGCACTCTTTTCTGTAGATCTGCAGTCTAAAAGCAATTGGTGCAGGCTCAGAAGAGAAACAGTCTCGATGTTATTGTTTTTCATGCTATATCTGTTATATAAGAATTATTTCTTATTTCTTCCACATTGCCTTCTGACTCTTGATGAAGTTGAGGCTCCACTGCACCATGCAGTGTGTGAAAGTACAGGAACTAGGTCTAAACAGGACTACAGATGGAAAAGTGGAGACTCAGTCTCAGGCTACACATTAGCAAGTGTAGACTCAGAGGTAGACACTCAGACACAGGGAACAGCCAGGAGAAGACAGCTTTTTCAAACTTCAGATATTTGATGCTCACTGAAATCCTCACTGCAAATGGGTACTCACCTTCTGCCACTCCAGAAAAGGTTTTGCACTGAGTTTAGTTAAACTGATACTTGCAGACAGGGAAAAATGCAGCTTATTTTTACCTTTTTGACTTTGCCTTTTACCTTTTTCACTTTACCTTTTACCTTTTTCACCTTTTTCTTTCTTTCCTCCTCCTGCATCCATGAAGAACTGAGCAGCTGGAGGAGAAGTAGACTGGGGTTCACCAGGGCAGAAGGCAGCACAAGAGACAATAGGGTGTCTCAGTGAAACTTCCCTGTGCTGCGCCATTACTATACCAGGTGTTGATCATGCTAGAAGCAAGAAATATGAGTTTACTAATTCACCAAGATCCATGGCCTCTCCAGATATAAGGGAGTTTGCAGACAGAGTCCTCTGGCAGTGGTCCACAGGGAGAAAGTCCAGAGGGGATCCTGTTCTATGTTTGGGAGAAGGCTTGTTTTCTTTGTTAATGAAGCCAAAGCCCTTAAAAGAGAAGAACTAGTTATTTGCTAAATGGAAATTGTATTCTTAAAGTGCTGGCACTGCCAGTGATGTGTCAGATCAGGTATTGTCCTGCAGAGATGATGTGGGATAGGACAGCAGGGAAAAGGAGCCAGTTGAAAAACGCAGCGTAAACAACTATGTGGCTTTTAAAGGCATTAAACTTAATCTACGTTATAGTGCTTCTGAAAAACATTTAAAATAAAGCATTTTTTTTTTTAATGCTGATCCCTTGCAATGTATGAAAATAATAGAAATCAAGTCAAAATGGGAAATACCGGATACAGATGAAAATGGAATACATCTTAGGTGTCCATGCAATTCATGGATGAAATCTGATTAGTTCATATTTTATATTCTAATGCAGTTGCTTGCTGAAAAAACTATTTTGGTTTTTGCTATTCCACATCACCGTTCTTGAGACGCAGCATCAGCTGCTGGAAGTTCAGTGTCTTGAATTCATCTTCCACTAGATGGCAACTGCTGAGCTTTCCCACAGCACTGCAGAAATCTGTAAATTAGCAACCGAGCTTCTTGTCCAGACAGACCACTTGAATACAGCTTCATACTATTCATTTGCAGCTACCTAAAGATTAGCAGCTAATCATTTTGCATATTTGCACAGGACACATCTATAAAAAACACATTATGCAATTTAAGGTAGAAAACCTGGAAACTGCACATTAGGTAAGTGGGGACATGGCTTCTTTAAAGGTCACTCAACCCAACCATCCTGCTACAGGCAGGGGCATCTTCAACTAGATTAGGTTGTTCCGAGCCCTATTCACCCTGGTCTGGAATTTTCCAGGGATGGGGCATCCACCATCTCTCTGGGCAACTGTTCCACTGTTTGACCATCCTCATTGTAAAAAATGTGTTCCTAATATTTATTCTGAATCTACTCTCTTTTAATTTAAAAACATTACCCCTGTTCTACTGCTATATTCCCTGTTAAAATGTCTATCACCATCTCTCTTGTATGCCCCCTTTAAGTATTGAAAGGCTGCAATAAAGGTCCCTTCCAACCCAAACTGTTCTATGATTCCATGATTCTAAAATTTTCAGCCTTGGACCATTGCACTGGGGTAGGGGATGTAACCAATAACTGCCAGGAATCTCTTATTTTATTTCCATTAATTTGTTTTGTAGGGGTAATAAATATGGAGCACTTATTCATCTTCTTATCATACAAAGACCAGCATCTCACAATGAAATTGACAGCCTTAAAACAGAAAGTCTTTATTCTCAATAATTTCCCTTTTTGCTTATAATTGTTCACTGAATTTAAGTGGGATTTGTGTGCAGGTCACATTCAGAGCCTTTCAGAAATTTATTTCAGAAAATAAAAATGTAAAAATAAATACAGTCATAAAGCCCATGCAATAGACATAAAAAAGAAAACCATTGCCTGTTTGGAAAGGTACATCCTGACTGAGACCTCCTTCCACATACTCGATCTCTCTCTGAAAGATGTCTGCCAGACAACAGAACCTGCTTCTACTTTTGGTTACACCAGCATTATCTGATATAACTCTGCTGCTATGATTTGACTCAAACTGATATAAATTGTATTGTAATGAAGTACAGTATTTCCAGACAAATAATAACACTCACCATAGTCTATAATCTTTTCTTTTTCCATGGAGTTCTTACTCACAAGCAAGAACTGCAAGAGATCTGTATTTTCTTACTGATGAATTGACAGGGTTTAGCAGGATTTTTTCCTTCTTCTTCTTCTTATTGAATATATTATCTAGCACTTGCCTTACTGATATAAATTGTATTCTGAGAAGCCTTTGAACCAAACTTGGTGACATTTTTCTCAAAGATGTAAACCCCATACTAGATATTATAATAGCCTCATTAGTTAATGTCCAGTTATTTACTGGAAATCTGTCCTTAAAAGGTGTGGTAGGGCAAGAAATAGCTCCTTTAGCTACTCTTAGAGATCTCTTTCTTGATACTCATTCTCCCACTGAATGGGGAAATATTATTTCATCTTCACATATACTGCTTCCATGGGATAGGCACATATTTTGAAGCCTCATCTCTTCCCAAGTGGCATTTTTACCTAACTGCCTGTTGCTGTGTCTCTATGTCAGCCAACTGTACCACCCACAACTTCTTTCTTTCCCTCTCCATGTTAGTCCTTGACCTCCTCATTACTGCAGTCTTTTATCCATGTCTCCTTAGAGAGTGTGGATAGGTGACTCCCATGAACCTCTTCAAGAGGAGTGAGAAAGACAGAGTTGTGGAGAGTCCACCCTGCCATATGTAAGAAGAAATTTTGATTTTTATATTTTTCAATTAGTGATCTCTAAGAGATTAATTAAAGTTTTCTTGTGTCACATGATGGCTTAGCCATTCAATACAATTGAGATTGATGGCATTGGTGAAATTTTGCAGGTTTAAAATCTTAAGCTGTGGAACTCTACTCTATGCTCTTAAGCATTCTTGGTGGGGGGAAAAAAAAGGCAGTTTTTGCTACCCCAGTATTAGAAGTCTAAATTTTTGATAGATACATTGTTCCCCCTTGAACTGTAGTTAAACTGGGTTATTAAGAACTGTTTTTCTTATAATGCATATATCAAAGCAGCAGCTGCTGGCAATGATGGTGTCACAAATCCCAGGCAGAAAGGTGTCTCCTGAGAGGACAAGAAGTTTAGTGAAATTTATCGTTAGGGTTACACAAAATGTTGTTTGCAACAGCAGAGCACTGAATTCACTGGACTATCATCAGCAAATCATTGAATCATAGAATTACAGAATGGTTTGGGCTAGAAGGGACCTTAAAGATCACCTAGTTCCAAACTCCCCTGACATGGGCAGGGACACCTTCCAATAGACCTGGTTGCTCAAAGCTCCATCCAACCTGGCCTTCAACACTTCCACGGATGGGGCATCCACAACAACTCTGGGCAACCTATTCTAGTGCCTCACCATCCAGCAGTAGAGAATTTCTTCCTAATATCTAATCTAAACCTACTCTCAGTTTAAATCCATTCCCCCTTGTCCTGTCCCTACATACTCTTGTAAAAAGTCCCTGTACATCTTTCTCGTAGGCTCCCTCTAGATACTTCCAGGGAAATTGTGACTCTTGGGAAGGACATCAGTTAGAAGTGGTAGAGTGCAATTTTATCTGCCCTGAGTTTCCACACTGGATATATCATGAAGTACAGGCAGCCAGTGGACACCTTTGGACTGCTTTAGGAAGGATGTGCATGGGAATTTTTTAATGATCACATAAGTATGTTGTACACATTTTTTACACTTAGAGGGGACACAGAAAACTTCAATGGAAAGAAATAAAACCCCAAATACCTTCTCAAGTGGAAACCCTCACCTAAACAAAACAGGAAAGAAGTGGGGCAAACCATAAATCATAGGACTAGACCAAACCTCAGAAAATTTTTGAAAGCAACCAGAAATTCCCACCACCATATTAACACCATAAAAGCAGCTCATAGCAGAGACAAACAACCTGCCTCAAGCAATAGTGGCTGGAAAACATGAAAAGAGCAACGAAGTCTTGCAGCAACATTGAAACAGGAATTCTGGAGGTTTAATGGATAAAAAGGCACTGGTGGCTGAGCTAACTGCCAATGCAACTTAATTTAAATATTTTTGGACTATGAGTTGTTACACTCTTGGATGGTTTTTCAAGTTTCCTAATTTGGACTGACATTTCTTGCATCTCCAAAAGCATTTACATGACTAATAAGTTGGCCAAAGTGACAAGTTTTCTGCCTGTGAATCATAAAATTAATATAGTTGCAAAGGGAAGATAAACAGCCAAATTGAGACAACTTTGGAAACATAAGCATCTTTAACCAAATAGACATAAGATTGTAAATAATAATAAAAAAAAGAGCTATGTGCATTTGTTTACACTTTATCTGTGATTATCCTGTTGAGTATAACCCAACTAAAATTACCACAATCAATTTTTTTCCCCTAGGTTGTATTTAGACTTCAAGTAAAATTTTCAAAAACAGTAAAGTAGCTTAGAATCTCAGAAAAAATCTAAAGCCATGTCTAAATGGTGGACTGAACTTCAGACATGGTAGCCAGGAAACCAAAAGGAAGCTGACAGCATAAAACTCTGAGCAAGTTAATTTCCCTCGTCAGGAGAGAGACATTCAGGGGCCAAATCCCATTCACTTGGCTATTTCTAGGATTGTTGGTTATTTTTTATTTTTTCCATTCATCTCCACTTCTCCTAGCTGTGAGTGTTGAGAAAAAAATACAAAAAAGACAAATTATAGAAAGCATCAGTAACTCTGCCAAGTTGGAAATGAGTAGCAAAAACTGTGTACCCCATATACTACTAAGGAATTGAATCACATAATGGTTTGGGCCAGAAGGGACCTTAAAGATATCTTGTTCCAACTCCTCTACCACGGACAAAGAAACCTTCCACTAGACCAGGTTGCTCAGGGCGCCATCCAACCTGGCCTTGACCACTTAAAGGGATGGGGCATCCACAAATTTTCTGGGAAACCTGTTCTAGTGTCTCATCACCCTCTCAGTTAAGAATTTTTTACCATCTAGTCTACATCTACCATCCTTCAGCTTAAAGCCATTACCTCGTATCAAATCACTACATGCCCTTGTCAAAAGTCCCCCTTCTACTCTATTGTGGCTTTTTTTAGATACTGAAAGGTGCTATAAGGTCTCCCCAGAGCCTTCTCTTCTCCAGGATAAACAGCCTGTCTTCATAGCAGAGATGCTCCAGCCCTGTGATCAACAGTGTCTCTCTGGACTTGCTCCAGCAGGTCCATGTCTTTCTTGTACTGAGGACCCCAGAGCAGGACCCAGTACTCCCAGTGAGGTCTCGTGAGACCAGACAAGAGAGGAAGAATCACCTCCCTCAACCTGTTGGTCTCACTTCCTTTGATTGCTACCATCCTGTACATCAGTCACACACCATGACAGATAACTTGACTGTCTCTTCCAGATACCCTGCAGTTGATTTTTTTATCTCATAATTGTAAGCAGAGATTGATGAGAATTTAAGGACAAATTTTAGGCCAAGCTTTACCACCATAAAATATAAAGAAATCCAGAAAAACTAAACTATTTCATTTTCAAGACTGCAGAATAAAGGTTGTTGGATTTTGTTATGAAAAGCATGTATTTTAGTTGCCAAACTAAAGTGTAAAACAGCACTAAAGACATTTGATATGTTTCAGTTTACATGAACAATTTTATTCTGCTTAAATCATCATTTACTTTGTTTTCATTGGACAACAAAATTGAAAAGTCAGTTACTCACACTGTTCTATGTGAAAAACTGGGTTCTCAAATGGAAGAAAAGGGAGAGGGTGGGTAACAATCAGTCAATACATTGAAATAAGACCTTTTAAATGCCATGATAAGTGTATTAAATAGTTCACCACCCAAATTTCCATTTCAATCACTGAAATACTGATTGTGTTTATTTTCAATACACCAATCTTATGTTACATAATGTTATTTGAATATATTCTTTGAAATATTTATTTTTATTTTGTGATGTTTCCAAAATGTATAAAGATTAAAGTGGAGGGAAAAGAGTATTTTGTGCTTGTGCAGTAAGGATCCAGCAAGCTTACTTCTAGGAAGATTAAACAAATATTAAAAGGAAGTCAGTTAACATCTAAGGAATAAAGAATCAGCAGAAATAAACAGCAGTGCTTTATAAAGAAAGAATTATTCCATACTGGTCTGCTATTGCCACGGTATCACATTCAGTCATTTGCTCACTAGCAATGTGTCAGCAGCAAGACACTGATTTCTTCAAGATCACTTGCAGTTGCTGAGGCTGGTTCTTTCTGCATTTGGAACAGTCATCAAGCTTTTAACAATATACAGGTGACTTTGGTAAGAAAAGAAAAATGTAGAGCAGATTTAGTAAGTATTTATCCTGAACTAATGGGAACCCAGGACCATTTTGGAAAATGGAAGCCAAAGATTTGAATTCCTACTCATAGAATTATAGATTAGCTTGGGTTAGAAATGACCTTTAAAGATAATCTAGTCCAACTGTTCAATTACTAGCTAGTTAACTATTTCAGCTAGGTACTTAGTTACAGCTGGGTTTTGTCTTCATTCCTCACTCCCAATGTTTTATTTTTCCTCTTTTTCACTTAGACAAAAAAAACTGTGCATCATCTGAAAGAGTTTTGGGCATCTTCACAAGCAATGAGCTCATTCCACTAATGATGAGCTCCAGACTCTGGCCTCCTGCAGAACTTCACATCAAATTAGAATAGTGTGATAGAATCATAGAATTTTTAAGGTTGGAAAAGACTTCCAAGATAAAATTCAAGCTGTAAAGGTTAATTTTTAATGTCCTCTTTAGGGGTGACTTTAAAAAATGTGAGAACCTCCTCCAAGCAGAGCTCTGCCACTGGTAGCTTCAAAGAGGACAGATATAATGCCATAAACATTTTGGCCTTGAAGAAGAGATAGGAATGAGAGGTGAGAGGTTCCCCCTTTCTTCACTGAGCTTTCTCATGGCAAGTCCAAAGAAGAACAAAAGAATACAGGAAGTAAATTATTCAAGAAGAAAAAATTGTGAAAAGCAATATTAAATAACATTAGGCTGCCTCATGGAAAGTAGGAAGCCAAGTTTAGACATCCAACTCTGTGACATGATTGTCATTTCATAAATGTACAGTGTGACAATGTGCACAAAGGATCATCACTCTAGCTTGTGTCATGGGCTCCCCCACTGCTGCTCATCAACAAACTTTTGGTTTACACTGCTGAAATAACCTGTGGCTTTTCTGAACAGCCTCTGGTAAGAATAAGTGGCCTTTTTAAAGGGCTGGCAGATTCCAGTTTACTGGAGAGCCAGAATGTGGATAGATGAGTTTTATGAGCATACTGTTTTGCTCCTTGCTACAGTTACTACTGCACTATGCACTTTTTCAGTGTTCTTCACACTTATTCTTCTCTTCTCTCACGTTCTATTTTCCAATCCTCCCTTATCCATTTCTTTGTACTTTCACACTTTAATTACAGTGGTGTATCGACAGGATCTGTAGTTGAGAACCTTCCAGCACATTTCTATTGTCTAGTGTCAGTATTTCCATAATGAAGCATATTTCTGGGGGACTAAACCCACTTTTTCATGTAGCCCTGTCATCTCAGAGTTAGGCTGAGGCTATCTCTAACAATTGAGCTTAGTAAGCTCATGTGGAGTTTCATGTCAACTTACCTTGCAACATGAAGACTACAGTGCATAATCTAAATAAGTAATTTCTGTTCATATCTAATGCAGAGATGAGGGGCAATGTGCCAGGCCTTTGGAGAAGGTTGGAGAAGTAAGTTCAGTCTTACTTAATCCCTTTGTTAATTATACCTGGAAGGGTCATTTAAGGCACATAAATAAAATTATTCTTTGGGAGCAACTATAAATATTCATACTCCAAGATATAATAAAAGGAAGCCTGAAGAAACTAGAAATAAAATTATATTTAGCTTGGAAAAAGGAAAAAATGAATGCAACAGAGGGAAAACTCTGAAACCTTGGCTTAATTTTAAATAAGCATTTTAATAAGCTTGTGTTAATGAAATAAACTAGA
The DNA here is from genome assembly GCA_035583235.1 of Hafferia zeledoni. Lineage (NCBI taxonomy): Eukaryota > Metazoa > Chordata > Aves > Passeriformes > Thamnophilidae > Hafferia > Hafferia zeledoni. Next base: position 33,401,762 of record JAWWEV010000001.1, on the reverse strand, counting down.
TCAGAATATTTTCTGTGGAACAATGAAAGTTCAAACTTCCTAATTTTGCATATTTTAGCCTATGCAAACATCAGAAGCCCTAAAGGGCAAGTGGATATTCTTCCACCTATTTGCAGACAATCCTATAAGAAGCCTTTGCCAAAGCTCATTTTCAGTTCAATCTGATTTAAACAATCAAAAAGCAGATGAAAGGAAAACAGGATTTCGTTAAGTCTGCAACCTGTTTGTTCATTTCTGAGGATTTCAGCTGTAATCTGTCTGTTCCCCTCCTGCTGCATCATACCTCCCTCTCATTCACTCCTGCAAAATAGCTCTTGTTCTGGAACCTTTTGGCACCAGCATCACTTCAATAGCAGACTGATCCCCTCCTCTGCTGCATGCCCCCACATTCAATTCATATCTCTAACCATTACACACATATACAAGATGCCTACAAAGCACAACACAGATTAATTCTGTGTCCCACCTAGGCTAATATTGTTTCTCAGCAAGTGCATTGCTCTTTGCTGCATATAGAAAGTGTTCTGCTCTCCTCACAGACCACGGCATCTGCCCATAGCTGATGCTGTAAAAGGAAGCAGAGGGAGAGACACTGGACTGAAATAAAAGTAACCCCATTGTCTCACTTGTAGATTTCCTCACTCACAGAAAAGGGAAAATACCTGTCCCAATATTTAAAATTTGCATAAGAACATTTTCTTTTATATGTAGATTCCTCATTTGAACCTGTAAATAGAGCACCTAGATCACAAGCCAGTGGAGTAACCTATATGCAGTTAATTTATACACATCTATGACAAATATCTCCCAATACTCTAATAGGAACAAAAGAATATATTGCTAACAGATTTAGGTCCCTTTGCTATAATTTTTATATCACAGTCATCAAAGTGAACAGTCTGCATGTAAGCCCTGCTGCATAAATTTTACATGTTCATTAAATTAACTTTAAAATTCTACAATGCTCAAATAAATGTCCAAGATTTGGTGTCATGTATATCAAAGCCACTCTTTCTACTTATCAAGAAGCAGTGATAGGACTAGGAATGTGACGTCATGTGAACACCTCACTTCTTAGTCCACAGATTCTGCAAAGAGACTTCTCAGGCAAAACCTGCCAAAAAAGTTTGGCAAAATTCTACATGGAATTCTTTTGCGAGTTAGAATTCCACTTCTATGTTACAATTCCATTCTCAGAAAATTTCAGTTTCAATTCCAGATATACTATAAGTTTAAAATACAGGTCAATGCCTTTGACACAGTTTAAGAAATATGACATGACAATACAAAAGTTTGCAAATTCATAGAAACATTTCCATTTACTGATTTTATCAATCTCATAGGGAGGAAATTCAAACAAGAGAACTCAAATTTAATCTTGGTCAAAATTTTCCCACTGATTCTCTGTGAACTCTGAACATTCATTTTTCTCCCCTAATTTGGTCCTACCATAATTTTCTTTTATAATTCCTATAACAGTACATGCAATTTATTAGCATGGACAATCAGTAGTACAGAAAACATTTTACATAAAACTTTTGGCAATAGATTGAAGACCTTTCCAGCCGTGCCTGTTTTATCAAAACTGGTATCTTTATTGGCACTCAGAAAAAGTGTGCTGCAGTAGCAGCTGCCTTAGGCTACTGTGATATCTATCCCTCAGCCACAGATCTGACCTGACTGGTGAAAGAACCTCAGCTACTCTTGATGAACCTACACAACTTGTATCCTAAGTATATCTCAAGCTGCTTTCTTGGATCTCCTCTCTCTTTTCAGCAAGACAAGAGTTTCCATTTTTATTCTGCTATAGTTAGAATAGAACAGACTATTCCAGCCTTAAGGGACACACAAGGATTATCTAGTTCAACAGCCTAACCAATCCAGGGCTAACCATCAACAAAAGTGTGTTGTTAAGTCAATGCCTGTCCAAATGCCAGTCCAAATGCCTGTTGAGAACCGACAGGCTAAGGGCATTGGCCACCTCTCTAGGAAGCCTGTTCTGCCATTTTCTGGCATTTGAGCACCTTCTTGGTAAAGAAGTGCTTCCTATTGTCCAGTCTTAACCTCCCTGCTGCAGCTTTGAACCATTGCCACATGTCCTCTCACTGAATACCATTCAGAAGAGATCAGCACCTCCCTCTTCTCTTCCCCTCCTCAGGAAGTTGCAGAGAGCAATGAGGTCTCCCCTTAGCCCCCTTTTCTCCAAACAGACAAATGCAGTGTTCTCAGCCACTCCTCACAGGACATGCTTCCCAGGCCTGTCACCACCTGTTCTGCCATTCTATGAACATATTCAAGAACCTTCAGGTCTTTCTTTAAATCATGGGGCCCAGAACTGCTCACAGTGCTCATGGCAAGGAGTTTTACCAATGATTGAAGTATGAGCTGGACTCTTGCCTTCCACAGCCCATTACTAAGTTGTTAATTCTGTTAACGGGTTACACAGGGGCAGCCCTGTTTACACACCCCTACTCCAAAGATTAACAAAATCACTGAAACTTAGTTGTGTGTTGCAATATCACATTTTGAGCTACAGGATATATGGAAATTACTTTCCATACTTTAAAGCACGATATGTGTTCTTCTGCTTTTTGTTCTTGCAGAGCTAATTCTACTTTTATTGGGAAAAAAGGCAAGGTTTCTGAGAGATTATTGTGTTTCTGGCAAGTTTCTAATGTGAGAATGAGCCGCATGTCTCCTACCCACATTACAGATGAAATTTTCAGAGTGAACTTTTATGCCATGTTTTACATTGTTTTGGAAATTACTATGCAGAATTACTACTAGTGACATTTTTAAAAAACTAATGTGATTTTAATTGTGCTAAGTTTCACAGAGAGCAGAGTTTCTCAAGCACTGCTGCTATGGAGTCCTTTGTAACTAAAGCCGTAGTTTTAATTATCTATGGTATAGTTATTCAATACTTGCCCTTCTGCAGTTTTTTCAGAAAATGTGCATTAACACTTTTTTCCCCCCTCAGCTACAAGTGCTGATTCAGAGAGACAGTGATTTATTAGCTTCGCCTTAGAAGGCATATTTCACAACTGAACCATAATTCTGTGTCTTAAAAGTTGGTGTACTTATTTCACTGTAGTTTAAATCTGAAAAAAAAATTCTTAAAAAAAAATTATGCACACACAGAGCTAAAGGGAAAGGGTATTCAAGTGAGGCAATGTTTAAGCACCAATTCTTTAGGAAAAATCAGAATTGGCATATCTAAGTTCAGTTTACACCCATCAGACCTTTGTACAGAACAAAGAAAACATAGAAGGAACCTAAAGGATGCCCATAGAAACAGCATACATATGTTCTTTGAATATCATGCTTTCCTTTCTGAACTGTGTAGTTTCCTTGCCACATCATTAATTTTTGCACAACTCCAAAAATAAAGATGCCAACAGTGACTTTCTTCCATAACACCTTGTAAAATGTATGTGCTGTTTTATAATATCTTCACACAACCTTAAACCTCTGCTTGCTTTTGCACAGAGCCTTTGTTACTTAGCTTTGCTCTGTTACCAACAATAGGAACAGGAGCCTGTGTGCTGCCTGGTTAAATTTTTAATGAACTAATTGGGAATTTACCCTGGGATAAAGGCAATTCAGTCCAAGCATTTGCATATTCAGTTCCTGGTAGACACAGGCTATATTCACTTAAGTTTGTCATTTAATATGCAATTCTTGTGCACAGCTCTGCATGAATGCCATATGTGACTAGTTGCCACAGCCTTCACCCAAAGCATCCACTAACCATGGCAACATGGGTATCAGATGTTGCATAAGCAACCTGACAAAGGCTATATTTTTAAATTTACACACACCACAGTTTCAAAGCCAAATGCCTGCACATTTGGAGCTCCAGAAAAAAAAAGAAATGAAATAAGTATTTTAAAACCACAGTCAGCATGTGGGTTTGGACATTTTGGACCAAATGTTTGAGCCTGAGTTCCCAAAATTAAATGCCTCAATTCACATATTTAAGTAATTAATTAAGTGGCCTAGTTGTAAGTGTCAAGCACTGAGTGCATCTCTTCTGTTTACTCCAAGGGCTGATGCACTCTGCAAACCTATAAGGGTGGAAACAGAATACCATGACAGCTCACCTTGAAGCACTGAAGCATAGGGCATCTTTAAAACTGCATTTTGATTTATTGCTGAGTGTATCTGTGATACAAAACTGAAGGTGAATAGGCAATGCCCATAAATGACACCTTCTGAGACAAAGCCAGGAGGATTCCTCATTGTCTCATGGCACCTCTTGAGGTGTCCCAGGACACACATCTGCCTTGTGTGAATGCTGAAGTGCTTCAGATCACATCTGGCACTGGGAGTTGCCTGGGTTCTTATGTAGCTGTGAGATGCTCCTGGTGCTCAGCTCACAGCTTGCTGCTTCAGTTGTCTCCAGCACCATCCTTGTGTAAGAGGAGATGACATTTTATCCCAGTGCACATCAATGCACCAGGATTGTCTGGGGGTGCTGGAGAGGCAAACTGTGTCATTGCTTCCCCTAGGACACAATTCCACCCTGAGAGGGCTGTATAGCACTGCAAACTTTTCCCAGTTCTGATAACGTATTCCTACACAGGGAGATGAGAGAGTCAAAATCCCCATTTCTTCCTCTGTGCAGCACTTTGTCCAAGCGAAAAGCCTCTGCCCCCCTGGCAGCCATGAGAGCCATTCTGGTATTTTTATCTGCTAATTGAGCTTAGAATTGAGCTAGTGTGGCACATCTCTCCTAACCAAAAGGCTCAGCTGTTTAGAGATACTCAGCTGTGAGTAATGCCTTCAGCAGTCACAAAGGCTGAGATGCTGAGCTGCCCATCCTGTTAGTGAATGCTCTCAAGTTGGCCAGATCCAGGCCTTGAGGGAGTAACTCCAAAAAAGCACAATGCTGTAAAAGATGGCATTTTTCTAGAAAGTCTTCCACTTTTGATTGCCAGTAAGAGCTGTGTTTTGACCTGGAAACCTACTTCTCACAGGAGGCTGCCTAAAGCTAGAACAGGGGTCAGCGTGGTGCAAGCTGCAAAATGAACCAAGCAAGATATAAAAATTCAGAGAAGCTGAATCAATGCATTTCTAGTGCAGAAATCATTAGAGAGACTAGAGGGAGTCCACGCTCCACTGCTTAGGAAATGGAATGAGGCTCAATTGGCTTTGAAACAATCTTGGTCGTCCTAGAAGGTACATGGAGATAATAAAGTGTGACCGTGGGCAAGACCTGGAAGACACTCCAGCAGGCCACCATGTGTTAACACAGATCACAAATGACAGTCTCTTCAGACTCAGATATCATTTTATAAAAGAGCTGGAGTTTGGAAAAAAGACCTTCGATGAATCCAAACTCAGAGCAGAACCAGAAAGAGGTGAACAGGGTTAAAAGTAGCAGTGGGATCAAGGGATATGACATGTTCTTTCTGAAGATTTATTTTGGCATTATAACCTTGGCAGTAATTTCTGTATCTTCATTAAAGATCACCATGGCTCGCCTTAACCACAGTGATCTACCTTATATTTTATATTGCTGTCCATCAAGCCCTATCAGAGCTCCTGTCACATAACACTCATAATGATTTTAATATTCATGATGGATTTTAAGAAATGGCTGGCAAATCTCCATTTCAGTAATAAGAAATCTGCTCAGGGCATGCTTTCACATTTGGATATTTTGCATTTTATATTTTCCTCCTTTTTGCCATTGGCTAAAGCAGAGAATCAGTGCCATAACATTCTTCTAGTAAGAGGGTTTCTTGCCAAGAGGATTCCCTATTGTTGATCAAACTCATAGTTTTCCTGCATACCACCTCTGTTCCTTGGTTCATGACTAGACCACATAACCAAGTACCCTCTGTGCATAGCTCACATGCACTGTGGTCTACTGTTTGCAGTCTGCACTGACTGAAGAAGTGTACCTGTCACAGTGGTTCATCCATCAGCATCAACTCTTTGATGTACCAAATGACTACTTCATTAATTATTACAACAATCAGGACAGAAACTGGCATCAGAAATTAACTGAGAAGAATATTTTGTATTTCATTTAGATCTAAAGGTTAAAGAAAGTAGTTGTAAAATTTGATTGTACCAGAGCATCTCCCTTTAGGGGAAGATGGGAAAATGTGGGAGACCTTCCCATTAGTTCTAGCAGATTATGTTTGCTACTGTAGTAAATATCCTCATACTTTGTTATTTGACCTGAAAGACTCTTTTAGCATGACATGTTTTTACACCTTGTGTGGAAACTTTTATTTCAGTTACTGGAGTGTTTAAGCAACCGTGCAACAAATGACAATCAATCTGTTTTCTAAACATAAGAGATGTTATGGCGTTTGTTGGAAATAGTTACAAGCCTGTAAAGACAACTGTTGAAATATGTCAGCTATTTGGGTTTTTCCTTTAAAAAAACCCACACACAACTGGTCTCATTTATATAGCCTGACTGGGACCAGCTCCAGTCACAGACCGCATAATCAGCTGTTAAGGACAACAGAGTGCCAACAGACAGCAAAATAACCATGACCCTGCTATTTATTTTGACCAAGCCAAAGCTCTAGACATCCAGGCTGGAAAATACTTCTGCTGAGAAATGAAAGCTATAGCATATTTAGTCTATCTATGGCTGCTGCTTACCCTGGCTAACAGGAAGCTGAAACTCCAAATCTTGTAACTCTTTTCTCTCCTGTCTCAGTCCTGCTGGGCTCCCCAGGGCACGAGGACAAGATTTCAGCTTCCCATCCTTAAGCCAGGAGGAGATAATGTTCAGTTTTGCCTATGATGTTGATATGCTTTTAGTGGCACTTAACAGTGATCAGACATGAGAAATGGCTAGTTTGCATTTTTATTCTATCAGAGGATATGTTTACATAGACAAGGGCAGGCAGATGTGACCTCCCTTTGCTATGTCTGATTCAAGCCAGCTCTGGTTCAGGAGCTCTGCAGCTGCAAGTGGCTGCAGCATCCTGCTTCTTGGCAAACACAGGCACACAACAGTGGGAGGGAGTTGATCAATGACAATCTACCCCGCAGCCTGCAATTCCCATCACCCCTGGAACTGGGACCTCAAAACCTTGCATGTATTTGAATTTTAATACAGGGCAATATATAACTTGAGCTAATCAAATTCTAGCATGTCCCAGTCAGCCGTGAAGAAACCTTATTTTCTGTGGAAAATTTTCCTTCTTGCACCTCTTGGTTACATTGCTCAATGTATCCGCTGGTTTTGGCCCACTGTTAACATTAAAACTTTTGAATCAGAGACCTCCTTTTACTTACACCTTCACACAATATGCAGTATTTGGGAACCTTGGAATCCACTGTATTACGGTGGGAGCCAAAGAATAGCTTAGTTGATTAATGCAATTACTATGGGCTATTTCTCACGAGTTATTCCATGTGATTATTTGCAAATCCCTGTTTACTGCTTGATATACTTGACCTACATTCTGCAAAATTGCAGTGCAAGAGACAGAAGAACTTGTTGGCTTCAGATAAATTAAGGAAATGCGTTCTCTTTCATTAAATATAAACAATACAAATAGTAAAGTAACTGTCTTATTTAATTTAAGCTTGTTTTAGGTTACTAGCCTTTAAAAATTTTATATTTCTAGATGGTGAAGATTTTTTTTTATAAAAAATGCGTAAGATAATTATAGAACTTGTCTGAGGGATGCCACAGGCACCAACAGTTAGGCAGGAAACTAGTGTTTCAGCACTTGAAATGCATGGGATACATAAAAAGTATCACACATATTAAAATTATTAATGGTGGAACAAACAGCCATGTGGGAGTCTGACAGGACAGAGTACAGAGGTCAGTCACCAAAGATTGGTAACATATACTTACACAAGGAGAAGCTGCAGTTCAAGCCCTCTGTCTTTTGATGCTTCAATTCCATCCCCTGGTGAACAGGTGGAAGTGGAATACAGAAGGCTGGGCCTAACTCTCAATAAAGTGGCATTTTTCCTGTTACTTTTGCGGCTAGAGGATATTTCTATTTACTTTGCTGAGCGACTCAGCCTGCAGCTGTGATGTATTGGACGGATCATTCCTCTGAGCTGCTGTGTCAAAAGATTTTGTTTTATGTGATACTTCTAGCAACCTTCACCTAGTTTATGTACAGAAGGCATCCTTTGGAGTAAGCTGGACCAGAATGAGGTGGGAAAATGAGTCCCTTGGTTTATGAGATAAAAGCTTGCAAGGACCAGGAAAGACTTCCCAGGGCTGAGTGGGGTCAAGAGCCAACAGGAGTCCAACTCCTCCAGGTCAGCATAGTGAGTTAGGAAGAAATTTCTGCAAATATTTACCTTAGGCAGGGATGCACTAACTACCTTCAACTGCTATCTTCCAAACTAGAGAACTGAAAGCAAACGTTTGTTGTTCCCCAAATTTTGGAGGTGACATGAAGGCACAGGAGACAAGAAGGCTTGCAGAAAAGACAGAAAAGCCAACCAAGAAACTAAGAGATTTGATCATGCTCTGTGTTTCCTCACCTAGTATTACACATCCTGTCAGACTGTTTTTCATCACTGATGTCACAAGTGAAATCAATAATAATATGCTTCAAGTACAAATTATTCACTGACAAGCTTTTGGAGATCCATGTCATTTCAGAAAGTACACAGTAATTGTTGTATATTCATGAAAACAAAACCTGGCAAAATTTAGCTTGCCACATTCAGACCTCATGTTTGCTAAAATATTTGTGAAGCATTTGCTTTGTTTACCTACTGCATGAGTAAACAGGTCTCTCTAATTCATCTTAAACTGAACGATTGTATCAGAAAAGACTGAGTACTAATCAAACAGCAAAATGAATTAATGAGATCAAGCTTTAGATCCCACATATCAGAAACTTATTCATAAATTTAGAAAATGGTGTAACACTTGCAAACTCAGACATAGACAAAATTCAACACCGGAATGTAGCTAAAAGGAGAACCATGCCACTCCCAGCCAGTAAAGTGAAGGTATTCATGTTTTTAAAATCACTCCCTAAAGCTCTTTCTTCAAGTCCATAAGAATTCTTCTCATAAACATGTTTATCGTTGTGCAAATTCACATTAATCTTTTGGACATGCAGCTGGAAAGTCCACTCCAGCAGCTGGAAAACGAAGAGCATTCTCTTCAGATTTGTTATGATATTGACTCCAGTCACAGACTCTTACAAATAAGCTTTGTATGCAGAAGAAATTACCCATGAACCAAAAAGATTCAGTGTGATCCCTACCAGAATTCATTATCAGTAAAGCATCCTATATATGTTAGGGCTGAGAGGGATTTGCATGCCTTTACTTCAATTTGTTCTCAAATGTCAGTCATATCCTAAGTGTCATTAATGAAGAACAGCTATTTCCATTTGAATCTTTTCTTTTGGGCATAGTGTACAAAATGCACAAGGAAATCTATAATACTCATCCCATATCCTTTCATACATCTTTCAGCAAGATATAAAACTTTGAAGTGCATTAATTGCTTCTTTTTATTTTTTTTTTTTAACATAAGACTAAAGTCTAGGAAGAAATAAATCTCTTAGAGAGATTGTGTCTGACATGGACAGGCTTGACACAAGTTCATCTCATAACATTTACCTTTTTTGTGGATTTTATTATACACATATTTTGCTTGTCATTCACAATGATCCCCCGGACAGGAATTGCTTTGATATTGATGAAGATGATAAAGCCCTCCAGAATTTTCAGGTTAGTCTAAAACTTAGATTTTTTTTTTTACATTCCCATAATAGGAAAAATTACTTTTTCTGTAGAAATGTAAATACTGTTGCTTAATTATAGTTCTTTTTTCTCTTTAGAGCTTCTGTGCAAGAAGAATAGAAGATAGGCAGAATAGAATCAATAGAGTTTCTGTGATAAAGTTGAAATATTTAAGCAATAGGTGCTTTTTTTTCCTTGTCAAAGACAAGGCAATTTTATCTTTATGGTTCAAACATTTTTTTTAGTCAGTCTTGTCTTTGCATCTTTGAAATCTGTTCCACTTTACTGTCCAGCACAGATCAGAGCACTGCTACAGTCCATCTGCTCTGAGACTGCTCTTCCACTGGGATAAGACCTGCTGTTATGATTTTGAAGCTTCAGAAACAGAAATAAGCCCTCCATCTTTCTCTAAATATAACACTGTTTCTCTGTAATCACTTCATTATTCTGTGTGTCAAAGATAAGAAACACAAGCCAAATTCTGGTCATTCTGCTGCCAGCTAGCACTTAAAATTTCATAGATGGCCTATGCCATGCTAATTGTGAGCTTAGCACAGATGTTAGACAGAAAGAGGTAATGTGCAAGAGTTGCCAAATCTCATTCTGAGTGCTAAACCAGTCAGGCTGTGACTGCTGAATGCAGATTCAAAAGCAATCAGACTAGGTGAGGCTTGGGTAAAGGGACATGAGGCTGCTCACTGGATGAAAATCCGAAAAATGACATCTGAAACTGATCTGGAGGGCTGCTGCGAAGTGATTGCCTTCAGCTTAATTTCTTTTTCATCTCCTGGAGAAAAAAAAAAAATCATAAATTCTCCAGATAATGGTAGGACTGGTGGCATGTACAAATACAGATTTCATATATTTGCAATACTGTAACAAATGTAACTTTGCTAATCTTGCATTTTGCATTCCTGGTTATTCCTCTAATGAAGATTTGGGGATAGCCTTGTTCCATGCTTCCAGCCCATGCTTCCAGCCCAGCTGTGAGCAAGACAACTGTCAACTCCTACAACACAGTGTACCTACAACAAGTGTTAAAATAGCAGAGCGATAATTTAATGAGGAAGACTGAAGTGAAGATTTCAAGGGTCATTCATGCAATTCTCAATCATATCAAAAGCATCTGTAAAACAGACTCACAATAGATACCTTTACAAGTGAAGATAAATTATTAGTTGTGCTCTCTCTAACCAGGTCCACATTTTCGACAGAAGAGCTTTAAACAGTTGCTGTAGGATGACATAATGGAATAGTTCTCAGATGGATCACTAAAGAGGAGTCTGGATGACTAAAAAAACTAGAGATAAGCTCAGTGCTCTTATTCTCTAAATACAAATGCAAACCATCTAATGTTAGCTTCAGGAAAGAAAATAGTTGAGACAGTACTGCAAGGACAGTTTCCACAAGATCCTGGCAATAATAAAGGATCTATCATCCACAGAAAAACTAAAACTATTAAAAATAATGGGGAATTAAACTGGAGCTGTGGAAACTTTCTCTGTGAGGTATTATCAAGTTAATAATCTACTCTTTTATCCCCATGCCCTAAATATGGAGAATGGTTTCAGTAAAATCCCAGTTCAATACAATTTGTGAAAGCGCGGTCCTGTGGTGTAAAGGAGAGCACTCTGGACTCCGAATCCCAAGGACTCTGAGTTCGAGTCTCAGTGGGACCGTCCCCTGGCAGTTCAAGCCTCCCTGCCATCCCATCCCGTCAGATCTCGGATG
>JAWWEV010000001.1:33349948-33390223 GCA_035583235.1 Hafferia zeledoni | reverse complement strand
GCCTCACCTAAAAAATCCACTGTGCAGGCTGGAAGGGCACACCCACGTGGGGAGAGCCCTGCCCAAATCTGCGTTCATGAAGTCTGGCCATACATACACAATTTGTGAATGTGTGTTCAGTCTTATTACATATATTATGTTCCATAACTGAAAATCATATTTCACCTAATATACACTGTGCCTAGACTTACTGATTAAAAACTTATTAATAAAAATATTCATATTATAGAAGTAATTTTTCTTTGAAAACTTTCTATTAAAATATTTTAATTTTTATTAATTTCTCTATTTTGTGTCTTTAGCAATGAACAGAAAGACTGGGAATGCCTCAACCCTGGAAGTGTTTCCAGCCAGGTTGGACAGGTCTTTGAACAAACTGGTCTAGTGGGTGTCACCCCTGCCCAAGATCTTTATGGTTCCTTCCAACCCAAGGTTTTCTGTGATTCTATGATAGTAAAAACAAAAACAAACACACAAACAAAACATTCTAGAAACAGCTTATGGATAATGATGCCCATAAGAAAGGTTTTTGTCATCTTCTCTATGTAAAAGACAGAAATCAGCTGATACTCTGAAGTACGCAGGTCTGCATTCTTTTTTAACCTCTTGATATCTATTGTTGGAATTTTCTGAGGAAAGATACTTAGGTATTGTTCAGAGAAAGCAGTATTTCAAAAGGCAGACTTGCTGTTTGATGGTGGCACAAGACAGAATTAAAATTATAGCTGATTCTAAAGCATTGTACATTGTATCACACTTACATTATTGAGTAATGCCACAAAGCATGGGATGCTGGCAACAACAAGGTCATCAAATTGGAGAAAGGGGAAAACTTCACACTACCTGCACCTTGGCCTCCATGGTGAAACATGGACTTACAAAACAGAATAGCAACATTCCCATCTAACTGGTATTTCTATTTTTATACCACTTTTATGATCTTATTACTCAATAATAGAAAAGTATTTTCTAATTATATAAATCCTATATCACAATTAAGATATGCTGTGTTTATTTGTTTATCTTGGGCAGGATATATAATCTATAATGTATACTAAAGTGTTTAAGCATTAGAAGAAACTAATACATTCCCTGTATGCTCTTTTTTTCTAGTCTCAAAGACTGCATAAAATAAAATTTAGACAAAGAAGAAAGAGCTTTTTACAAGCGAAGAGTGTTTTACAATTAAATTATTGCACATCTTGAAATTTGGATACTACCATCCTTGCTCTATTATTTACATCATTATTAGATACTATTTTGGCCAATGTTAAGAAAGCAACATAAGAAAAGTATCTGTGAAAGAGAACAATAAACAATTAAAACTTTCAGTGAAACCCCACCTCTTACTTCACTGATGACTAGAAAAATCAATGCCTTTTTGGTTTTGCTGATCCATTGCTGAGTCATACTCCTAAAATAAAAATAATTTCCTTCCTGTCTGTTCTAGAAACTTCAAAATTGCCTCTTAGCCACAAATCACAAATGATAGAGTCACCTCGGCCATTTAAGAGATCTTCAGAGTGATTGCAATAATCAGGCAAACTTTATAATGAAGTACAGCTGGAATGAACACTCACAGTTGCAATGCAGAATTTTCCACTGGGTCAAAATATTCCCCCTTACTGTAAGTTTTGCAGTAGGAAAGTGACAGCAGAGTTGGTCATGTTATCCTCTTTGCCAACAGTTCTCCACTCAACTAATCCTCATAAATCATGCTGTCTGAAGATTGATGGAGACCTAGGCAAGATGCAAGTCCAAAGCTTAGGAGATGAGAAGCTCTACTGTTGACTCCATGAAATGGCAACTTATACTACCAGGTTTGTGCCTTTGCTCTTCTGTTTTGTGGCCTGAAATAATCATTTCTTCTACATAAAAAAAAAAAAAAAGGGAGGCATGAAAACGTGTAGATGTGGAGCTTAGAGACATGTTTTAATGGTGGACCTGGCATTATTGGATTAATAGTTGGACTTTATCATCTTAGAGGCCCTTTCCAACCTTAACAATTCTATGATTCTATTCTATATGCATTTACACCAACCTTCATTTTAGGAAGCCTTCATATCCTGCCATATGTTAGAAAGATTCATTATGCTGTGGTTCCAGGATTTTTTATATCTCTATCCTCTTTTCTAGTATCTCTGAGTATGCTCACCTCAGGTCTTGGCCTCTTGAACTCTAACGTGAGGTTAATAACCTCCATATCAGCTTATTTCACTCTCCTGATCCAACCAGTTTATCTCACTTCACTTTTTTCCCTTCAGAAGTTTGAAGCCAATTGAATTTATAGCTGCCAGACTCCTTTTTATGTGTGTATATATGTTTATATGCATAAATATTTATAAGGTCAAATGATAATAAAATAATTTATAATAAAAGTTTATATATGTACATATTTATATTTTTAGCTGGATGAAAAATATTTACAAGTTAAAAAAAACTTTTCTCTTACTGAGTTTCCTGCCTTTCTGTAAGATCACCATGTGTCACCCACAGCAGGGTGTGTGTGGGTGCCAACAAATAGCTTCTGTAAAAGGAGTACCCAAAACCTCGCAGGCGTTTGCCTGACAGTGATCATGTGAAGGAGGAAGAAAAGGATTTACAAAGCCTTTTGAAACAAAAGAGTCATATAGAAGATTAAAAGAAGCATGGAAATCCACAACAGTGGTGAGACAGCCATGGAGACAGACATCAAACAAAACCGGATTGACACTGACAGATGTCCCACCAACATGCTAGCCTCCATCTGTGCTCCTGCAGAACATCCTCCTTGCTGAACACCATGAAGTGCCTGCACCCAACTATGGGCTCGCAGTGCAGTGCAGGTGCCCGCACCTGGGATGTGGGGGTATTCTCAGGGTGTGTGTGGTTTTCCTCACTGACTGATAGATAGCAGATTTCCAGGGAAGCATGGCTTGCCATGAAGCTGAAGGACCCATGGTTTAACAGAGAGCAAGGAGGAAGATGGAGGTGGGTTGCTTTTTGTGGGTGCATGTATGGGACTATGAGTGAGTGTGCGTGTGTGTGCATGTGTATGTTTATAGAAATAGTTGCAGGTAGAAGGTAGGTAGAAATTTCTAGGTTTATAGTAATGTTTCCTAAGTCTCCAATACTGTGACTTATCCATACACTGCTGAGAGAGATCCTAAATATATCATTTACTGCTTGCTAGTTAATTAAAAAACATTAACACATCAATACACCACTTCAAACCTGATTTAATTTATTATAGGTAAATTTAGCAGTTATCCCTCATGATAGTCTTCACCTAGACAAGACTATATTCCTCAGGCACCTACCAATCCTTCTCCTTGTTTTTCTGTGGTGGTGTTTCCTTCACCAGAAAACAATATTTAAAATCCCACATCAATTCTTTCTCCTTCTTTGTCTGCTGACTCAACTATTTCAGAACATCTTAGTTTTGAAGATTCCCTAAAGACCAAACAAACCCAACCACTAGCCCCCTGAGGACCCTAGATTGCTCTGAAGGGGTGGTGAGAAGCATCTCAACTCATTCTTTTCCCAGTTGTATCTGGACAACACCTTGTTGGGTAACACAACATCTTTATACTGTAGACGCAATAACAGAAATAACCAGGGCAGCATATGGTACTCATAAATTATTACAGGAAAGTCCTATATCTGTCACAGGCAGTCAGTGAGCAAGTTCCAGGGAAAGGCACCTGTCCCCTGAGTTACTGGGTTCTAACAGAAAAGGTATTTTGACTTATTCATAGAGAATAAAGACTGAAATCTTCTCTTTCAAAACTGAAAAATTGCATACGTTCCAGACTTTTTTTAGCATGTGTCACTACTCACTTCCCTTCCTTTCTTCATCTTATCCATTCTTATCATCACAGGCTGACAACATTTAAACCGTGTATATGGTGGAAACCTTTGGTCCAAAGCCTAGGCCCAAGTAAAATTCTTGAGACACTTATTGTGTGGATTTAAGAAATTCCATGCCAGCTGCTTTGATCTTCCAATCTGTTTGTAGTGCTCTGAATTGCTAACACAGACCCAGGACTGACTCAATTTTGCAGAGATGCCCCCAAGCTCTCTAATAATCTAATGCTGCATAGTAATTTCTGACACCTGTAATATTACATGGCTTTAGTAACATGTGATGCTTTTGTTAAAGCTAGCTCCTGGAAATGCCTGATTTTTGAGGCATTTAGGCTTTCAGCCAACAAAAGGACATATTTTATAGAGCTACTGATTAAAGAAAAAAGCTTGAAAATGTGATATGAAAGTATTACACCAATTCTTAACTAGCATGCAAATGGAATAATCTAAAAGTCTAATGTTTCAAAAGGCTCTTGTTTTGATTCTGAGGGTGAATGTATGACTTTGATTGCTTGTGAGCAGGACTGCAAACTAAGTACAGTGGAAGTGACAATACATAAGAACTCAATCTGGGCAAAGTAAACACATTTAATTACAGAAAACTTTTTTTTTCTGTTTTTTCCACCTAGGTGTAAATAATAAGTGAAAAAAGCAGAAGGTACCTCTTTGTATCTACATTGAATTTTGCAGGCTGGTTTGGTTTTTTAATAATGAACTTCTGAAAAAAAAATAGTGACAAGTGCTAGCTCTCACTGGCACTCACTGAATGAGGAAAGAAATCAACTGATGAACTGATGTCTCAAGGAGGAAAGTCACTGCCAAATGCTCCTAGTGCACTGTCTGATAGGCACGAAGGCACACTGTTGTAAATCCTCACAAATAACAAAACAAAATATTGTGCTTCTGAGAGAGAGGAGAACACTGTTGTGCAAAGACCAGGCTTAAGTGGAGCACAATAACAGGCTCTGCAGAACCTCTTGGCATGGCCTCCCTTCCCTGTAGTTCGTGTTTCCCAGGGACCAGTTTGAGGAATTTCTCCACAAGCCTATGCTGATTGCACAGACCTGCAGCAGCAGAGAGTGCTCTGACAAGGGCAATATTCTTGGGATCCAGGAGCTACCTTCTTGCCCTTCCCATAGTGATCTGTGATGGGGTCACCCTGCATTTCCTTCGTGGAGTGGATGCTTCAAACCTGGACATCAGCACCAAGAAGAAAGTAGACTCCCGGCAATGTTGCTGCTGTGTGTACAGCACATCCACACAAGGACAAGGGCAATTTTTTATTATTCCTTTATCCTATTAGCATCTTCTTAAGCCTGTGCCTGTTAGTTTTTTGGCTTAATCATCTCTTCAGTATTGTTTAATCTTCTTGAATACTTGATCTCCAGAAATAAACAGCTTGCAATAGAAAAATGTCTATCAAGGTTTTATATTCATATATTCATATCCTTGCCACATTTTATTAATGTGTTTATTTTAATAGATAAGATCCAGCTTATGAAACCAAATTATAACACACATTACCATGTTCAAAATTCAAATATTGACGTGTTCTGATCTTATCATGCAGAGAGTTCATTTAATATCCTTGGTTAAATGTTTTCTCTCATTTAAGGAAGGAACTGGATTTGAGAAATACTGAAAACTCAAAATGATTTGAAAGTCAGTGAACTGCAATAAATATTACTTTATAGTTAATCTGGCATTCATTCTCTGACTCCTCTTTTGCCTACAATCTTTTGTCTCAAGGAAATAAAATTATTAACAGCAAATGACTTCTTTTACGTTTTAGTTCTACTGGTGAATTAGTATTTGGCATTATCTTGTACTGCATTTTATGAAAGTGTTGCAATGTAATATTAAAATGCAGCTGTAGCCTGAAACAGAGTCCTCCTTTGGAGAATTCTGATTTTCCCATCTCTTAATAATTTTCATCCTAGACCTTCACCATTTAAAGCCAAAGGAAAGAGTACTGTTTTCCTTCTTCTATCTGTCTTGAAAACCAAACCAGGAAGTAGAAATTCACAGTGAATTCCCTGAACTTAAAGCTAGAGAATCACTTTAACTCAGCAATCAAAGGTTACAACTACCAAATGGTTAATTATGAAGAAAACTATGAAGAATAGCAGGCTTTTATTGGGGGTGAAGCAAATCCATCCTGTCACTGGGTTCACACCTATATAACATAACCATTTTGATCTCACTACAATAATGTGTGAATATATTGATCCTCATGATGCTGTCTGAGTTTGGGAGCTAGTGATGTTTGTTTCACAGGTTGGGAAGACAAGTACTAAGAAGCCAAGTAACTTGGTCAAGACTCAACAACAAGCAGGTAGCACCTGCTAAATCCTGCACTCTTGTCCTAAACCCATACCCCATCCACTGGATAGTCCATTGTCTTCTCTGTCCTATAGAACTGGATAAAATAATCAGATACCATAGGAACATGAACAAGGTGATGCTGATTGCTGCTTTAAACCATGGTCATGGCTACCTCTCTGTTAACGTGTGTTTTTTTATGACAACATGATCATATAGAGAAGGAGACATAGCATGTTGGTTTTTCAGGGTTTTTTTGTGAACAGTATGGTTAACAGCTGACAAACACAACTGCCAAGAGATCTTGAGCTATTCTTACTTACAATATTTCTGATGAAAATCAAACAGTTTAGTAAACCTGTAATTTTGCTTATTCAGTCCCTTGCCCTATGTAGAATCATAGAATGTCTCAAGTTGGAAGGCACCCATAAGGATCGAGTCCTGCCCCTTGCAGGTCTACCTAAAAGTAAACCATATGACTAAAAGCACCACCCAGTTACTCTTTGAACTCTGCCAGGTGTGGTGCCTACTTTCCTGGAAAGTCTGTTGCAGTGACTGACCAGCCACTCAGTGAGGAAGCTTTTCCTAATGTTCAGTCTGAATTTCCCTGGACACAGCTTCATTCCTTTTCCTCATGTCCTATTGCTGATCCTATTGATAGAGAAGATCAGCACATCCTTCTCCTGCATTGCCTCACTTGAGGAAGTTGTAGACTATGATGAGGTCACCCCTTAGCCTCCTCCAAGTTGGACAAACCATGACCTCAGTCACCTTTCAGGTGTCTTGCCCTCACAACCTTTCACCATTCTCTGGACATACTAATAGCTTTATAACCTTCCTTTATTGGGGCACCCAAAACTGCACACAGGACTCGAGGTGAGGTCCCATCAGTGCAGAGCAGAGCAGGACAATCACCTCCCTTGACCAGCTGGCGATGCTTTGCCTGATCCCCCCCAGGTCATAGTTGGTCATTTTCCTTTTGGCTGCCAGGGCACACTTGATTCACATTCAACTTGCCATCAACTCAAATCCCCACATGTCTTTCTGCAAGCTTGTTCTTCATTTTGAGGTTGGGGATTGCCTAGTCCTCTGGTATATCCAGATCTTTCTGTAAAGCCTCTCTACCTTCAAGGTAGCCCAAAGTTTCTCCTAATTTTGTGTCATTGGCAAACTTACCTAATTCAGTTCCTGCATCCAGATAATTTATAGAATCATTAAAAGCTCTGGCCTTAAAAAATTGAGCTCTGTGGAATCCCACTGGTGACTAGTCACCAGCTTGATGTAATGCCATTTGCTGTAAGTCTTTGAGCCCAACCCATCAGCCAATTGCTCACCCATACGGATCCCTACTTTTCTTAGTCTTACATGTTTCTTCCTATTCTTTGCTGCTAGCAGGTATTTAGAGTGCATTCCCTTGCTTTTCATGAATCTGAAAATTAAATCACTTTTGAGAAACTTGGATGGGTTTCACTGCAAATAGACTTTTTGTCAAGTGCATGTTTTTCTTAATGTGGTTATGTCACAAATGCTCCCATCCACTGGAAGAATGACTTTTCCTGCTTTATCACTCCACTTGTCTTCTGCCCTTCCAGGCCTACTCAGCACTTAATCCTCCAAGACTTGCCCATGGAAATTAACAACATTCAGCCTGTTTCAGAGATATCCTGACCTTCCTTAAATCCCTTGTGTCACACAGATGCAAAGCCACCTAGTCATCAGCAGATCCCTTGCTGGCAGAAGGATAGAGTAGATAATAATATAGCAATAGATCACAATGAGAGATCACTGCAATGCAAATGTTCTGAGAAGTGACTTCAGCCACCTGAGGAACACACTAATAGTCAAACTATGTACTACTTTTGAAAAGCCAAATTGCAGTTACAAATTCCCAGAAGATTTCTAAAAGATGCTTATTTTATTGTAGTGTTTTTGCAACACGTTCCTCATTTCCTAATAATAGCTCAGCAAAGTATAAACTAAAAAGGCTAGTGAGACAATGAATTGAGGTTTGCTGCTTTTTCTGCACTTATTCATCTATCTAATTTTTTTTTTTTTTTTTTTTTTTTAAAAATCAGTGTTCCTTCCAGGGTTTTTCTGGTCCTTCACAGATCAGATTGCTGTGTCAGCAATGCTACTTGATCCATATACTGCTTTCAATATTAATATTATACTTTAACATGGAAATCAGATTTCTGATTGTATTTTCACTACAAAAGTACATTTAAAAAAAAAGTCTCTTTGAAAGGAAAACAAAACTTTAGGAACTAATAAAAGAATGTCTTCTGTAAGTCACTGGATGTTTGATTAAAATGAGGGAGGAGGGAAAATGGAGTATTAGTCAATTATAGACTGACTGTGAACCTCCAACATGAAGTCTAGTGAGAAGGTAATCATAGTCCTATACAACTCAGCGAGACAGTTCTAGAGACCAGAGCAATACTAATGCCAATGGCAAGAACTCATAAAAGAGACTGAATACAATGGTTTTAATCTCTCTTCAAACATGAGTTTCAAATCAGAAAGTTGCAGTGAAAGTAAAAGTTGGGGATGGAAAGGCACAGAATATTATCTGGCTATGAATCATTCAGTTTGGAAATCAGATTTCTAACTGTAATACTAGAATGAACCCTTCACCTCACTGGGTAATGACTGGGAACAAGAAATCAAAAAGAACAGGATGGACTTATCTAAATAATGATTTGAATGCTGTGTTTATGTCGTAGTGATAAATTAAAGTGAGGCAGGTACTGATCCTGAAAATCAAATAGCACAAACTGGCAACTGTTCTTGCTTGGGCTTAATCCTTTTGTGATCAGCTTCATGTTGGGAAAAAAAAATAGTTGTAATGATGCAAACAGAGGTGGGGAGAAAAGTAATAGTTGCCTTTAAGAGATGTAGATTTATTTTACTAGAGTCCATCATTTAGTGCTCCTCCTCGCCCTCAGTCCTCGCTTAAAGTATACTTCTCTAACCACAATTTCCTCTACTCCAAAGGGGATATTGCTGCTTCTTTTTTCATCTTCTGAACTTGAAGTTACAAACTGAGGCTGTTTCCCATGCTTTACAACAGCATTACATCCTCTGGAAAGATGCTGAGCATAGAGACTATGTTTCTGATGGTGACAGATCTGTTCTGGTTGATACTTCAAACCATTCATGGTTTGAAGACGGGATGGTGTGGGCAGTGACCTGCCCCTGCTTGCACAAAGATAAACCTATTTGTGAAAGCTGAATTCCTTGGAAAATTCCTGCTTCTCTTTAAAAGGACAATACTGTAGGGAAGCAACAGAAAAAGATGAAAGGAATGCACCAGCTTGAATCACTATGCTATACTGAGGCTTAAAGGGGCTCTTAAAATTGTCATCCTCTTCTATTACTTTTCAAAATATCTCTTCAAAATAATGAGTGTAGAAGAATTTTGTTTGAGGATTAGGGCCTCGTAGTGCTGCAAGACACATTTAGAGACACAGTCTGTGTCTGCACAGGCATATGGCTATAGCAAATTGGAAAGGTTTCTCCTTGTAGTGCAGTAAGTTACACTTGAGACATAATACAAATTATGTTTGTCACTTGAAAGGGAAAAAGAGAGTAACAGTTACAGTTCTGTCTTTGTCATTCAAAAATATTGACAACCTTAGTGCTTTGTATTATCTTTAAGCAGTCATGCTGAAATTAAATGCCAAAATAAGCCATGTACTTGCCAGTCGATGTGGAGGTCTGAAACGTGCTAGCTGTTTTGTGGGTGGAGAGAGGATTTTGTCCTCAGGGGAAGGAGATTTTCTGTGCTACAGAAGTGGCTCTGTAGCCTCTCTGCCTAAACAATGTGACTCATCTGCTCTCAGTCTGGAGCTCTGCAAATTATGGTATTGTAAAAACATGCAAAGTTCACACTAAGTTCACAAAGCTACAAAAATAAGCTGTTGCCCAAGCAATGGATGATCCAGCAAGCAGAGCTCTGTGCTGGAATTCAGCAGTCCTAAATTCTGCTCTTGAATATGCTACTGATTTTTTAAGTGCCTTAGAAGAACTGCATTCTCTCTTAAATCTCTTTTCCTTCCCTGCCATTGTCTTGTTAAACTCTGCATGAGCAATATCTCAATGGTGAATTCTGTGCTAACCATCAATACTGATAATCATTTTTCAAAACTCATAATCTCTTTAAATACTATCTTCTCTTTGGCCATGACAGATCCTAACTTTGCCTGTTCAAATTCATTCTAAATGCTGTCATAAGATACTTTTTCCAGCTCATCAATTGGACCATATAATTCTTCTCTCCACACTCCCAGCATGGGCTTTCACTTCCTTGCTGCATCTAATAGAGGCTTCTCTACACTGTCAACACTCTCCTCAGCCGTTATCTCTAATTCAGTGACATAAGGAAATTCTCCCTGTGAATGGCCAGTGGCAAACATCCAGAAAATCCTTTTACACCTTTTCTCATGCTGTCCCTAATGCTAGGCAGAAAGTTTCCTTGACATTTACAAACTAGCTCATTTTTTATTCTCAAAGTCTCTAAAAATTTTTCTTCCACCACTATATGTTTAAAAATAAATAAATAAATCCCAGCTTTGCTTTCTTCCATGCTGGTTCTACTGCCTAGCCACTTTCCTTCTTGTTTCCTTTTGTTGCTCATCTACCCACTTAGTTCTCTTTGTTTCCACAAGCTTTTCACTTTGATTGTAAGGTCTTTGACACTGAGACAGCCTTCTGATCTGTGCTTGTACTAAGTACTTCTGATTCCTGTGTCAGGCTCCCTGGGTGCTATGGCAATACAAGCAGAAAAGCACTGAATGACAACTTGGCTTAAGCATCACAGGACAATACCAAGGGGAGAGTGAAAAGTGAAAAATCTCAGTTTTCCTTTTCTTCAGCTCATTCAAGTGTGGAACTGAATTAGCTAAAGAATAAAGCAACAGAAAGTCATGATAATTTAGAATAAAAGCTTGAACCTTTCTCTGCATTCTGACACCTCCTCATGACCAGTTTCCGAGAAAGCTCAACCTTTTCCAGTTCTTCCAGATGTGCTTGAACAGCTGGCTCAGTGCAGTGCAGAATTAGGCACATACTGTGACATATTATCAATCACTTCACTATGCTGAAGGTTTTCAAGCACATTACACTTGATTTCATGAAGTCTAATCCAAAGCTTGATATCTAGAAAGCACCAAGACCTTGTGTCAAATAAACAGAGAACATGTGTAAATCATACTTAGTGGAAACAAAAAGAATGATCGTGTAGTGAAGGCACTGGACTGGGTTCAATAATTAATCCAAATAATCCTTGGGCATTGGGTTCCAAAGTATTTTCCTTTGACACAGACCTTCTGTGACCATGAGCAATTTACTCATTATTTGGCTCTGAGAAAGTGAGAAAAGTTCTTACAGTCTTCATGGAGCCTGACCGATTGTTTTAGTTGTCACTGTCTGTTCTATGTACACCATTTTTGTATAGACAGTCACTTTTGCATATTGGCTCAGCCTCAACAACTGGCCATACAGAGAAGTGCATATTGCTGAAGTATCAATGGTCTTCTAGCATTTAGTAGGAAATATCCAGTGGAAAACACAGAAATGGACTCTGAATAAAGGTTTTAGTCTAGTTTTGAGTGACTTCTGTGTGGCAGCATCACTTACTGATGAACTGCTTTTGCTGACAGTGTATCTACCCTTTGGTAAGGTTTTTTTGTCCCACAAAAGCTTCTAGGACTAAGATCTGATTTTTCAACACACCAAGGATTGTCAAAAAATGTATTAGAAAGCATTCATAGTGGACAAAGCAATTGGAATACTACTAATGTAACAGTTCTCTGGAAGTTTTGCAAATTACTACATGTTGAAATGTGTGAACACGCAATGGATTCTCTCTAACCCCTTTGCTTAGCTTCATGAAACTCAAAAGAACTGTGTTATAAAACTTCTGGTAGGTACTTCCTGGTGACATCAATACTCTTGAATCAAATTATGCACTTATTGGAAGCTAATATCCCTGAAATTAATTTCAAAAGTCAATTTAGTATACATGGTATTTCAAACAGCCATAGTAGTGTCATTGCTAAAAAAAGAGCCACCCGCAAATCTATGACTGTAATGTTTTTTCAGCTTCTGGTTAATAAAATCTTGATTAGGAGGATTCAGACAGTATGTCTAGAATGGTAAATTCACAAGAGGTATAATCAGTTTATATAAGCTTGTATTCCTTTGCAATTTTCTGATAAACCGGCAACAGCAAAACCTGTTTACATACTTCTGGTCTTTTTTCAAAATAAAACCAAGACCTTCTATAGAGAGAGACTGCCTGTTATCTGTAGTGTACCATTTAAGAACAACCATCTTCATTTTTTACAAGAATTAAATTTCTTAAATCTATCCTTTTCCCCAGGGTTACTGTACAGCCTTCTTAATGCAGAGCTCTCTGCCTTTGATCAGTAAGAGAAAAGGAGTGACAGCCAGCCAGCCAGTGAACAGTAGCTGCCTACATGTCACTTGATAGGTTTATTCTCTCAAAATATTGTTTAAAACTATTTTCAAAGGAGAGTCAGAAAGAGCACCAAGTCCTAGACACGGTCACTGTTATAAAACAGCACAAGGTGTCTTTCACTACCATTAGTAAATGAGAAATCAACACCTACGTACCAGTTGCATCTTTGAAAATCCCTTCAAATGTATCTACTTGCATTCAGTGTGCAACAAGTTCTGGGGTAAGGTGGAAGAGATCAGCTTCACGAAACATTTCTTTGTCAAGTTTGGAAGAGGTGCCAAGAGTCAACCTCTAGTTGAAGAAACTAGTAACAGAGGCCTCAGAAAGGGTAAGGACCGATGCCTCCCATTTCACATAGGATTTGGTTAATCAAATCCTCTGAAATCCTCTGTGTGAGTCTCCAATTTCCATTATCTGATGTTTTCTCATGACACAGAGGACATGTGTGTGCAGTAGAGCTCAGGAGTTCTGCCTTGGACAAGCATTAAAAAGTTAGGAATGCTTATTGTGGTTGTCATTACTGGTATTTCACAATATAGTAGAGGATGAACAAGAGAGGAGGACCTTGCTCTAACATACAGTGTTTCTCTCATGCCTCATAACAGACCTGCTTCAACCAGATCCCTATCCACGAGGCAACTTCCATGGCTGGAGATAGAGCTGTTTCTACTGTGTTTCTGTCCCAGGACATTCCGTAAGGGTAAGTTTCCTCCAGATACCTCTGGGTCTTGCGAATGCCCTCAGCAGCACCATAAACTCTACAGTCCCATAGTATATGGAAATGGAAGATTGTCTATGCTTTTCCCATGAAAAATGCATATGCTAATGTTCTTCCAAAGATGCACTGTTGGCCTATGCTACATATACCTTACAAAAGTATTATACAAAAACACTAAATTTGCTTTGTATTTACTGGAATGAAGAGAAATTGTTCAATGAGTGTAAACATGTAACTATCTCATTTCCTTTTTCTTTATATGGCTGTACAAACCAGGCTTTTCAAGGCAAGAGTAACAAGTTGTGATTGAAGACTATCTGGACTTTATAAAAGTAGTTTCAATACTTCTACTCAGCATTTTTTCACTACTTAAAACAGATTTTTAAAAACATATTCATCTTTAGTGATCTTTACAGGAGAGGAGATAAACTTTGAACGGCCATGAAAAAAAATTAATGGATTTATACCAGAATATAGAGTTGTACTCAAACTAGTAATGGTTTAAAAAGAACTGGCAATTTCAAGCTGTGACTAAATGTGAAAATCTCATTTTACCCCCCTCACTTGGACACGATTGTTATATTCAGGCTGATGAGCAAAGAGTGCTCTTCAGCTGCTCAGTCTATCCATTGGCAAAGTGTGCATTTTTAAACATAATTGCACTTCCCTATACTGATATACCTCACATTAAATGAAGTTTCAAAGGTTCTTCTTCAAGATCCTACTAATTCCCCTCTCTTCTCAAGTCCTCACCACTGCTCTCTCATGTTATGTGATCTTACACAGTCTCTTTCCATATACACAGGGCGTTTTGCCTCCTTCCACCTCTCTGTACGATGGCACCTTCCATTCATGCTTTTTTTTGGCTCTCTTGCTATGCAACTTTCCCACAATTCCTCCTAATCCTGCTTCTCAAAAAAAAAAATATTTCTAGTGAATAAAGTCTCAGGAAAAGCTACCGTCCTATCCAAGTCTACCTGATCTGCATAAGACATGATTCCCTATTCACAGCATCATAGAATCATAGACCCATAGAATGGTTTGGGTTGGAAGGGACCTTAAAGATCATCTAGTTCCAACCTTCCCACCATGGGCAGGAATGCCATCCACTTGATCACATTACACAGGGACCCATCTAACCAGGCCTTGAACATTTCCAGGGATGGTAAACACTGCTGTTTCCCATCTTGTAAATATTTTATCTGGGTTCAGTTATAAAATCTTTCATCCCAAGTCCTGGGTGAAATGGTGAATGTCATGAGCAGAGCCATTTCAGCCTTTATGTGATAACCTGATACAAAGAGATTCTACCTATGTCTACATATTCTACAGAAAAGAAAACATTGTCTATGCTCTGCTCAGCACTGTGATTGTACCAAGTCCTCTATAAATCCTCAGCACACATACATATAGCTATCCAAACTGCTTTGGGGGAAGAAGAGGACTGCTTCTGCCTTCAGATAAAAGATCAGGAAAATTCAGTGGCCAAATTGAATATTAAATGGACAAGTCAAAGAAAGTAATATTTAAATTCTTGTTAAGAAAATGCGGGCACAAAAGGATAACGGAGACAACCATTGCAGGGCTATAATACTGGGATTTTTTTTTTTTTCACATCACTGAACCTAGGGGGAATTTCTTTCTAAAGAAAAGAAGAATTCTGTTTCCATAGTAACTCAGAGCTAGAGCCCCCTTACAGTCCAAATTTAGCAGAATTTTATGTGTGGCAGCAAACTACTGTGCACTTGAGGCTACAATGAAACCACTAACCTCACTGCATTTGGGATGTCAGGTTGAATTTGAACTGGGGCTGGCAATATGTTGAGCAAGTCCAAGTATAACCCTGAAAAGTAACATCATGCCTTAAAGATGAGGGAGAAATTGTAGGTGATAGCAGGGCATAAACTAGCAGCTTGCTAATGACTCGGAATATCAAAAAAATTGCCAAGAGATGGGTTAGCACTTAAAAAATGAATTATTTTTAAGCTGGTACAGACATTAATTTACTTAATCCTACAAAGCAAAGTATTTCAGTGGCAGTTCTTTCCCCTCTACTGTATGGATTCGCAGGACATAGAAGATGTTCTGCCTTTATTCAAAAGAGAAGTCACTTTGATGCCTTAAGATTCTTCAGATTTGTAGCACTTAGATCTTTAATAATATAGCTGTATAGTTTCTGACGCTTTAGAATAGCAGTTAACAATTACTATACACCCTTCTCACAATTTATATTGAATTCTCAAAATTCTTGAAATTTTGTTTACTCTTTTTTCAAGGAAAAAGATTTTAGCAAGGACATCCTGTTTGGGACACATACACAGAAGGGCAAAATAAGATATCATTGTAGTCAAACCAGAAGGCCCAGAAATCTTGGAGAAGCTCCAAAGAAGGCATGTGATGTGAGGGTGATGATGGTAAGGAAGTAGGGGGTTTTGAGACCTCTGACTCAGTTCTGGGGGTATGTGCCAAGGCACAGACCTGAGGGTGGACAATTCTCAGGTTGGATGTATCCCTCAAAGATTATAATTAATTAGTGTTATAAATTTGTAAGAGCCTTATACTATGGTGTGCACTTATCTATATTGCACCCAGAAGTACTTATAATTTAAGGACCTGCTCTCTATTTTATCTATACTAATATTGTTGGGAAAGTTCTTTCCTTCCATTTTAGGCATCAACATTAAGCCGTCCACAGTGAGGTGTTTTACTACAGATTCTCGAACTGTTGTCATACATGAGTACAACACATTGGAGTCTGTAGAGCAATCTCTGCACCTTAGTGCTTTGTTTGTGTTAAAAAGCAAACAGCCCAACAAATAACAGCACCACCTGCTTAACTAATGCATCTACTGCCCTTAAAAACAAATGGAGAAGGATATGGCACCTCTGAAATGTGTTCATTCTATAATCAGTAGATAGGTGCTCAGCAGAGGTGAAGTGAAGTTCAGGTGGCAAGAAAATGAAGGTAAGAGCAAAGGTACCTAAATGGGGATGAGGCATATTAGAAAGGTAGAAAGTGCTGGTGCAGAGTTTTACCATCAAGTGCTCAAAGCACTGACTGAGCTTGGCAATGACTATTTGAGCTGTAAGCTCGACACATTTGGCTGGCACAGATAAGTAGAGTCTTTTCCCACTCTCAGCAGTAGCAACAGTGCTTTAACCATATTATACACAGACTATGGCCAACTCTATGGTGTTAATGGCAATAAAGTATTGGAAAAAGAGTGCTGCCAATTTTCCCACTGTGTCAGATATTTGAGAAACCATCAGCAAATTTTGAGATCTAAGCGTGATGTGGGTCAAATAACTCTTCCAAACAGATGGAAGAAGTACTTTAAAACAGACACCTTTCTTGAGTTGTCAGGTTCTTTTACATCATCTATCCAATTTCAGCACACTTTTTGCTTTGTCTGATCACAGAATCATTTTGCTACACATTGCCCTATGCTATCATGCATTGAATCTGTTCCAAAGCTGATGAGGGAGAAAATTACCATCATAACCTTGAACAACAAATGAGCAAAAGCCTGACTTTAAAGCAAAAAATTACACTAGTTATTAGTAAGAGGCTAAATTCTGACTCTATATACGTAGAAGGTAATTACATACAATAAGACAAAGTATTAACACAGACTGCAGCTAATTCAAAGTTTTAGAAAGAGAAAAATAACTTGGAGGGCAGTGTATATGTGCCAATAAAGTGAGACCACCTACTTAGAGTAGCAAGCTTTGTCTTTTCTTCAATATCAACAACTCAACTGCTATTTGCAGGAAATAATGGGAAAATAAACATATTTCATCCAATAATCTTTCAAGCGATTCCTACAAAACTTGGAAAGACACCTAAAGAACAAATTAAAAGTCCTTTTAACACTTTCACCTTCATCATAAAGACAAATTAAGGTACTTAAGCATCAGCCTCTTGGGAAACTGCTGAAGCTGTAGAGAAAACTAATCGTCCAACTGCAATTTGCATATAAATATTAAATACTAATAAGGTTAATGTTTTGTGAGGTTTAATCAGGAGTGACTATATAGCAACTATCTAAATGGTTTGTCCAGAAACAACATGCAATGTAAAACACTGTGTCTAGCCAAAACCATCCCAAGGTGGCCTTTTCACCTCATTCCCATCACAGCTTGGAAGACTACAACAGGGGTTACAGCACAGATCCTGCTTGCCAGCTGCCTGAATGTCTGGGAGTCTGTCCCACTCTTGGCATATTACTTCCAGAGAGAGGTTCCAAGCCTTGTCATTTGCCTTCATGTAGACATTTTGCTTCTCTTGATAGAGAGGAATTAAAGAGCTGTGTCTTGGCGCTCACTGAGTATTTTTAAGGGTCAACAATGCAGTCTCCTGTTGAAAGCATTTAGTGGATTACATACAATATGCATCTTGACCACCTAATTAGTCCAAAAGTAGCATTTCCACAGCAAAGCCACACTGTTTTACTGGCCTGTATATGTTCAAGATTGCTTTTTGTGATGGAATTGAAGGCATTCCTACGAAGCAAATCAGTCACAGGAGGACTTAGCGCATCAGCAGCATTAGCAGATGAGGATGGACCGGAGACTGCATCTCTACTCTGGCCTGAATGCTGACAGTGTATGCTTTACTGGTAACTCAGGCTTAAAATTGTCTAAAAAGGGATTCACATCTAAAGTTCTGGCTAATTGTGCCATGAAAAGTGTCAACTTAAAGGCAATCCATAAAAGGGTTGAGTCTCATAACACAGGCTAATCTGTTTTCTATTTCTCGCCTTCCCCTCCAGGGTGACCAGGCAGCAGATGCAGGGATTTTCCAGAAAACCTGCAGTGCTCCAGATCCTGCTTCCTCACAGAGGGTCATTCCCATGAAAGTGATGAATTTCAAGCCTCACACTTAGAATCAGATGCCACCAGGCTGCCACGTTGTGCCTTTTCAGGCATACCAGGATCTGTGTGGTAAAAGGGGGTTTGCAGTTGTGGCAGGCAGCTGAGCATGAGGTAAACTGTCATTGTTGAGCAACTTATATCAAAGCTTTTAAGAGGGCACGCCTTTCCTTTTCCATGGAGTTCCGGCACCTGAACCAATGATACGGTAGCAAGTAAGTGACCCAATAAATCTGACAGCCATCTGCACAAACAGTTTAAGAAAAACCTTGTGTTATTGCCAGAGTGAAAACAGCAATGCAGAGTTTTCTTCATCCTTCCTTCAACTAGGGAAAAACCCAAGGGGTTTGAAGTGTTAAAACCATTGGAATTTTGTTTGAGAGGTGAAAACCTCTTCCTGCCATTGCTCTTCTGTCTAAAAATTTGAATAAATTAACATGTAATTTTAAAAGGCTATATTTTGTAATGTAAAAGAAAACAAAAACATAAAAATGAGTCAGTCATTTGAAGAACAAGGTCAGATGATACTTGCTGAAATACATTTTCCTTTCCATCCAATTTTACCCCAGGGTATATGAACAAGTCTCATTGCTCCCTACAGCTCTCTGAAAAGGGGAAGAGGAAAGCAAGGTGCTGATCTCTTCTCCCTGGGATCTAGTGATAGGACATGTGGGAATGGTTCAAAGCTGCACCAGAAGAGGTTCAGACTAGACATAAGGTGCATTTCTTTACTGAGAATGTGGTCAAACACTGGAACAGGCTTTCTAGAGTGATGGCTGATGCCCCAAGCCTGACAGTGCTAAAAAGGCACTTGCACAATGCCCTCAATAACATGTGTTTATATGGTTAACCCTGAAATGGTCAGGCAATTGGACCAGATAATCCTTGCAGATCCCTTCCAACTGGAATATTCTATGCAAGTCTAGTCTATGCTATGCTATTTTTATTGGCTATTTATCTTGAACATCCACCTTGGCCCTCTCAATACTCCCCAATAGTCTCTTCTTCTCTGAAGGAGAACTTTATTTGCTTTTTCAAACTGAACTGCTATTGAAGCACTTACAAAAGAGATAATATTCACAGCACTCTTTCAGGAAAGAAGTTATCAAGAATTTGTTCTACCCTTCTCATCTGCACTAAGTATTTCCTTCCTTTTTCTCTTTCACCATGGCCACACCACGCTTTTAGAAATCAGAAGCTGGCATATGCAAATGCACAGCTGGGCATCTAGTTGTAAAGTATATTGCAAAACCAAACTGCTACCTGTATGTAAAAAAATCCTGATAAATATGTATCCTCCAGGTACATCAAGGGCTACTGCTGGTGAGCAGCTACATCCAGTGAGAGTAGTGTATTTCTGTTTGGGAGTCTCTGGACAGAAGCAGAGATGGATACATTGAGCATCAAGTGTGCAGTGACTCTGACGCTGCTAGGAAGGATCAGACCTCCCGCTCCTGTGTAGACCATCTGTGTGTCTGTGAGCTCATGCTGACAGAAGCTAGATAAATGTGTGTTTCAAATAATTTGCCTTTCTAGGATTTTCATGAGTGGCTGCATATATTTAACTGTCCAGATTTTCCTTTTATATAGTAATTAGTGGGTA
Source organism: Hafferia zeledoni (assembly GCA_035583235.1). NCBI lineage: Eukaryota > Metazoa > Chordata > Aves > Passeriformes > Thamnophilidae > Hafferia > Hafferia zeledoni. Next base: position 33,370,381 of record JAWWEV010000001.1, on the reverse strand, counting down.
CATATTCCTCCGTAACACAGAACCAGTTATTAATAGAGCCTCTGAAAAAGCTTATTTCAACAGATGCACCACACTTAACACTGTGCAGAATTACTTTTTGCTCTGTGATACTTGTGAGAGACGAGTGAAGTCAAGAGTGTAGTCAAAGGTTATTGTTATTACTGTGAGATAAGTTTATGCTAAAGCATTTTAATAACATGGAAAATCTTATCCATAAGATATCATAGCTTCTGTAATAGAGAAAAATCAAGAATTTTCTTTGTAAATCAGCTAGAGAGAGTACTAGTATTTCCTTGTAAGATTAATCACAGTAAAATAGCTAAACAATCCAGGAAGAAGTCCATATTAAAAGTATTCTCTGCAGGTCAGGAAGAAAGATCTTAGGAGTATGCAAAGTTTGTTTTCCACACTTAATTTACTCTACAGTGTTCACACTCTTGCAAACTTTGCTTCACAGTGGCCCTTTAATACCATGCAGTTTGTAAGGCCATTTATTCTTTGCATGTGTTGAATGAAGGTAGATAAGAAAGGCAAATGAAATTCAAGCAGTTATTCAATGAAAAGAAAATTACTCAATGGGACAGTTTTCAACGAAAAAGTAATCAGAAATCCTCTCTCAAGAGCTTTGTTCAGATGTGACAGTGTTTCTACAATATGCCTGGGTTAAAGATGTTGGGGTTTTATACTTGTTTGAAACTGAATGACTAAGAGCTGTGGAGAGTCAGCACGTAGAGAAATCACTGGCACCAAATGTAGCTTTGTAGGGTGAGGGAAGCTATGACACGGGGAAGGATGGACATGGACACCTTCCCTGTTGAGACATCTCTTTCTCTGTGGATCCCCTCCATACTAATAATCACTACATTCCTCATAGCTACAAGATCTGCTGACCTCTTTCACCATGGGGAAAAGAAGGAAAAGGATAGCACTGGTAAGAAGGCACCCATCATCCCCTAGGTGGCACGTATATATAGCGCAGGAAGTGAAGGTCCCAACTCCAGTACCTGGAGTGGCAGGAAATCCATGAAAACACATTGGATAAGTTGCTATCTAGAAAGGGAACTTCAAAAGCCACAAGTGAGAACTGCAGGCCAAGATGGGTGTCAGACAAACTGGTACTTTGTGAACTATGACTACAAGTTTTGTATTTTTTCATGGAACACTATGAAATCTAAGGTAGACTAGATTCATACAGATATGTGGCAGGATACAGGAAGCCCACTAAGGACTACAGATACATTTTTAGGCAAAAGAGAAGGGAGCATACTTTGATTTTGTAAAAATGAGGCTCAGTTATGCAAATATTTGGTCAGGGGAAACTCAATAAGCATGTAGCTATTGAGGTCATTAATAATAAAAGAGACTTAGTCCAGTCTGAGTCTTGGGACTAGAAAAGCAGTACGCTCTGTGAATTGTGATGCTCTAGTTAAGGAATTATGCACATAATGTTCAGCACAGTGATGTTATCATATGTCTATTGCTTCACAAGTATATCAAAGAACATTGGTGATGTTGTCTGTCAGTTACTAGACCAAAGATATTCACATAAATTTGAATAAGTCCCTTGGTAACGCCAATGAGATGTCTTTGTGATGAGATGCTGAGTCATCAGAACTGATAGACCTTACTTGAGAATTGGTTTCATAGGAATGAGGAAAAGGATCAGAGAAAAAATTGGAAGAAAGAAGGACAGCCCAGGAATGACTAGATACTTAGCTGTGGAGACCAGGAACCCCAAGTCTTTGAGGGAATGAGAGGAAAACACTCCTGGGGCATGCAGGGAGAGGGACAAGCAAAAGAAAATCCTGTCAGAAAGAGAATTTAAGTGTAGTCTTCCTAGATATTGAGAAGGAAGAACTCTGTCAGGACACCACACAAAGAAGCAGAAATATAGAGGCCCAAACTTGAGAAAAAAACCCCAATATCTGGTCAAGGACTGTCCTGGCAAGAAATAAAAGGCTCAAGAATGGCTATGAAACCCAGAATCTAGAAAAGGACCTAATGAATCTGCCCACAGGGTACAGCCTTAAGCTAAACAGGATAGATCTTCCATATCCTCTTCTAACATTAGTTGTGTTATACTCCTGGTAAATTAGCAAGCACAGTTTTCCGCTGTGAGCAGACAAATTAAATGACTTCCCAAAGCAAGAGTCTGACAATAGAGCAGGGATTCAGGAAACTCCAGGCTCTGTGTCCTATGATCAGCTCAACTAATTATTCACTTTCTCATGCAATTACTGCAGAAGGGGGAAAAGAAAAACATCTCTTAGCATTCAGTTAAATTTTGTTTCAAATTCTACATCTGCTTAAAAAAAGATTAGGGGCAATAGAAGACGGAATGGATGGAAACACAGAAGGAAAAGAGATCAATATTTGGCATCGCCAATTCTATCGATTTTACAGGAAGGAAAATGATTTTGAAATTGAGCTGACAGTAACTTTTTTTCTTGTCTGGTCAGCACCCAAGTCTCAATTCCTTATATACTTGAGTAATAAAGTAATGAACATCTCATACAACATAAAGACAGCCAGACCATCTTTCAGTGGACATCAATGCCAAACCTTTACTCCAGAGAAGCATGTTCTTACATTCAAAACAACTTCTCTAGTTCATTTGGAAATTGAGGTGCCTTTGTGCCTCCTAAATGACTGTGGGATGGATGTACTCAGACATCTTGTCAGGAGCTTAATTGCTGAATAGAAATAGTTAAACAAAGAGCTAGGAATGGAAAACACTTCTTGGTCTTCCATAGCTTTGTACCACTACAGTAAGAAATCTAATTTTATTCTATACCAGAACAAAACTTCATTAGAGATGATGTAATTATTTCTTCTCTGTTCCTACATATTACACTGCAAAATGGGGAATTGTTGCTATGATTTATTTGATTATCTCCTGAGAAGAACTGGAGAGCAGGAATGTTCAGCACAGCCTTATTCTATGAACAGAAGTTCATGCTGCTGTTTGGTTTTCTCTTCCCATCCCCATATCATAAAGCCACATTTTGATTTACACCCAAATCAAAATAACAGAAGGAGAAGTAGAACTTTCTATTTTGTTTACCAAAGAAATGGAATGTACCTGAAGGAAACCTGGAGTTGGACGTACATGCCCCCTCCTATTACATTCTCTGCACCACTGGCAGGCTATCCCACATCACTCTTACAATGTTTCTGAGGCATAAAATATACCATGTTTGGACACTGTACAGAGCCTGGGGAATAAAGACACTGCACTAACTCATCTCCAAATAGTCATTGATTAAGCGTATATGTAAAAACACTAACTGATTTAAAAGTGATTGGCGGTCACACATAAGAACTTCTACTGCTCTGTTTTATCAATCTTAAGAAATATTCCTGCACTATACAGCTGTGTATAGTGCTATTGATCAATTTTAAGAAATATTCCCTCAATATACTGCTATGTACAGGTGCTATTGGAAGGACAAATTGAAAGAGAACTGTTTTGCCCCAAAATCTACCTGTAGCACTAGCAGTATATCACATAGCAAACAAAACATGTGCTGTGATATAGCTGTAGAAAAGGTGCTTTCATGTAAACAGTGAGCCTACAGGAATGGAAACTGCACAAGGGAACCATCAGAACACAACCAACATCAGAAATTTCTTTTCCTCAAGATATTGAATTGTAGAGATCATTTAAGTAAAGTTAGAACTGTGTTTCAGTACCTATGTTTGCAATATTCCCAGGGAGACACAAAACAAATATCTTCCAGCAATCTATATTTTCCATATATAAGAGTCATTTTTCAGGCCTGAGCCCTCTAAGAAGCTGCCAGAAAACATCCCATAGAACACCTATAAGAACAAGAAAAACCTATTATTTTTGAGAACACTAAGAAACACTGAAAATCTTTAGGGTGATGTGTTTATTTCTGGTTTACTGTATTACTATAGAATATATTTATAAAATAGAATACAGCATACAGAATACATTTACCATATTACTATGTAATATACTTTGCCCTAAGCAGTGCAAGAGGTGATAGTCTTGTACCAAAGTATAGATATTTAGTCATCATGTTCATGTTCTGCAAAATGAGAATCCGAACCCCATCTCCGGTTTACCTGTCTTAACACCCTGTGTGCACATAAAGATGTAGAAACTCCCAGAAGCTGCAACCAGAGACTGCAATCAGCTTCATCACTACTCAGAGAGCAATTGGAGGTAAGGGGCACAGAGGCTCTCTTGTGTATTCAGCACAACTAGGCTAAGCCAGACACAATTTGGTGCAAGCTCTTTCAGTATGGCTTGGTAAATTCCCCCAACACAAGAGATTAATTCCTGAAATTGGAGAACGGACAGACTCCTGCTTTAGGGAGTGACCTGAGTGACAAGGCAAGTGGCTGCTGAAGGTGACATTGCCTTGAAAAGTCAATGAGGCTCACCCTCTAATGGCGGTGAAAAAACACGGTATGCTGTTTATTTTGCTTTCCCAACATCAGGGAGTATTTGATCTTATCAGCTTCCCAGGGACAACTAGGCATCTTATTGGCCTCAGTTCTCAAAAGAGATGAAAACACATCCCACTTCTGCATGGTGCCCCATATCACCACACAAGCTCAGCATCTTTGAATGGCCCCGTCTCTCTGCAACAGGAAATATGCTAAGAAGCGTTATCAACAGGAAAGAGGATCACAAGCTTTAAAGCATGATTAAACAGGATAACAATTCCTCAAAGATACTAGATTGCATGAATATTCATCAGTGATTACACCCAGTGTAAACTCAGATTCACATAAATTATAATGAAAAGACGCCTAGCCAGTGACTGCCTACATTTTCCTGAGACAGAAAATCAGCCATCCTTACTGAAATTCAAAGATGAGCAAGAGAGTAAAGAAAAGTTAGGAAAAAATGAAGGAAACCCTTTCAAGTTGAAAGTGGGATGTACATGGCAATCCCAACAGATCTACTGGGCATGACCTATGTCACTAAGTTTTCAAAAGTGAACTAAACCATGACAAGGATGAGCAACACAAGGTTATTATTCACAAAAATTACTTCTCCAGCACTAGTTTTCACTTAGATGGTTTATAGAATTTGGTTTCCTATGTGTTTTCTTTACTACTCAGCCCCTTGAAAGACTGTCTCCTTTCAGCTATCTCTTCAGACTTCCCTGATCTTTCACAGTTCATTAAACATTGTTGCAATACAAAATCTTATTTGCAGTTCTTCAATTGTGATGCAAAATCAATTTATTTCATTACCCTCCTGAATGTAACTGATATTTTATTTTCAAATATTCTAGGGTTCTAGGTGGGGAGGTGGGGGAAACAAATAATAACTCCCATGAGCTCATATTACTTAGGCATAATTTAAACTCAGTATTGGAGTTGTGAACCCCAGGCTTCTGTTCTTGATTCAAGCAGTTACTTGTTCTGTGACTTTAGGGAAGTGAAAGCTACCATTCTATGTCTTTGAAACAGATATATCTTTATCCCTTTATTTATCCCTGGAGCTTTGAAAGGACTTACCATTCAGTGTCAAACTTTGCTACAATCATTCATGCTCTACTTTGACTCTCAAAGCAGTCAACAAACTAGCAGTGAGTAGATCCGGTTTAGATCCAAAATTGGAAGGGGTACAGGACACGAGTGCAGGGCTACAGAAGATGTACGGGTGTGATTGTTGACACACACATGTTTAACATGCACAGTTGTGAGTTGGTGTAAGTAGACTCTTAGCAAAGGCATGCCAAGAAAGTGGAAGTAGAGTGACTGAGTTCATCCTAAGCACTTATCGAATAGACTGTATAGACTGGAAAGAGCATTCATCATCTTGGTTACTTTTTACTTTTTTTGCTATTCAGTGCTTGAATTTTATTCTTCATATAAATTGTCGCTATAGTACTCTTTTGGTGTCATAGAAACAGTTTTACATTGTAAATTTTAATCTTCTACTGGTCAGAAGAAATGAATTGTCTACACCCATATTTAAAGTGCAAACTACTGCGTTATTGTTACTATGGATTTTACATGGACAAATTACTGTGTAGATACAGTTCCACTTGGAAACAAAGAGAAGTCATGTAGAAATTAAAATCTACATAGGAATGAATATTGGAATGGCAAAATGACTCATTTAAATCGGTCTACTAAGCTCCATTGCAAATTCCTACGATCAACTTACTGTAGCTGATGTTGATAAGTTTTGAGTATATTGAGACTGTTACATGCGTAGTTTTCTGCTTAGAAGTAAAACTAGTTCACAGATTTAGTAAATGTACAGCTATAATGCATACATTGATTGAGTTTGTTTATCTCTTCAAATGCAAATGTACTGCCTGATTTTTTAAGCTTGCCATAACTACTGGAAGAGTGACCATTTTGCTGGACAGAGATGGTATCATTATATAATTACATTAAAACATCCTTTTATTACATCATGACTTTTGTTGATTCTGTGTCACTGCTGCTCTAAGTTATCATGGAGAGATATTGCCCTGTGATAGATAAACTGCAAAGTAATGCCAGGCCATCATTATTACTCCCTCAGCATTTCACTATATTAATTTCATGCAGTAGTGCCTTTATTTCTTCTTAACAGATAACAGAAAGGATTTCTTTGTCCCTCTCCTGATGCAGGAGGGAGTACCTTCAGATCTCCTCTATTCCCTGATCATTCTCCCTAACAACTGCAATTTATCACAAAGGCATAATTTTGCAATCACCACATGGAGCACAGTGTTATGCCTGTTCTCTCTTCCTGAGTTCAGACACAAAGGGAGATGCAAGCAGATCCAGGTAGGCTGAGAAAGGTATAAATGACAGGATGAACCTCTCTCTACACGAGATAAGAGTCACAGGCAACACCGAGATCTTACTGAATTCTGTAGGACTTCTATGCACAAATACAAACGCCTTTCACAACCTTGGGCAGGCTCATTTAAGCATGGTAAAAATCACTCTAGACAAACTCAAGGCAGATTTACTATGAGGAAGAGGACAAGAAGTTAGTAGCCTGTTCCACACACTGTAAAGTCTGGAGTGGCCATGCCGCTGAGCAGCCTTTCCCTCATCTTTCGCTGCAACATCAGAACTGAACTCACTTAGAAAAACTAATATATGCAAAGGAGCAACTAAGTAATTCACCACTGTGGGTCAAGCTTTGATTTCGTTTTAACCTGTGGCACTCCTGTAATTTTTATAAGCTTTCAAGGACTTGACTGAGAGAAAAAGTGAATCCAGTAAACCTCTTCTAATGGTCTTACACTCTTATTTTCTTACTTTTATGTGAGCTGTGCACTATTATTTGTATGTGAATATCAGCAACAAGCAGGAATGGTTTGCATTGTCAGTAAGTGCATAGAAAATGAATAGGGATCTTTAATCTTTACTACATCCTACTTCTTAAATATGAAATTATGAGTTCTACGATGATGACCTCATTGCTGGAATAGCCTTATGAATATTTGTCTCATGACAAATGTTATTTAGACCAAAAAGAATTACTGAAAATGATTTCAGAACCAGGTCTTGCAATCTGAACTTCCAATAGTTGCCATTGCTACAAAGAGGTAGTTAAAGGTAAAAAGCATAAGAGGCATTTGTAAGACTACTTTCAAGCTAACCATGCTTTAAAAGAAGAGGATCTGGCCAAAGCCAAAAATTCAGCAGTAGCTTATAACAACGAGATTTTCAGTCTGCGGACTTAAAAGCTACCCTTGCAAACCATCTCAGAGAGAATCAGTCATAAACAATCAAACTAATGTAATTAACTAAGGAAAGCAGCAAAATTGTTACTAGCAGACTTCTCTGACACCAAAAGAACAAAGATCCAACTAAACACACACACTGGGACTTTGACTTCCCCAGTTATGACTGTTCTGGAGTCAAACATCCCCAAATCCTGCCAAGATGGAATACCTGCAGCTCATATCCTAGTGAAGAAAACATCAGACATATTTTTTTCAAGGTGGTACAATCTCAAAAGTCAATGATGAATATAACACATAAACAACCAACCAGTCCCAAAACTATGACCACAGAAGTAGAAAACAAGATGAAAACAAACACTGTCATGCCTCTGTCCTCCCCACTGAAACATTGCAGATACGGATGGTTTGGAACAAAGTGATGACCTAGAGACATCAGCAAATGAGGATGCATGAAGAAGCAACTAATTGGAGTACAAATACTTACATTAAGAAGACATCACAATGAGACTGCACAAGAGGAACATCAGTATCCTGATCAAGAGATATAGTGGGAGACAATAAGCAGCAATATGTCAATAGAGGGCACAATTAGAGGATCACTGCAAGAGAGAATGCAAAGAGGTTTTTTTTTCACTCTCAGTATTTACAAAACCTCACCCCAAAAAAACATCAGCTCGCCAAATTGTGATATCACCAATGCAGTTGATTGCAAACTATTGAAGAGACATGAAGGCACGAAAATTCCAGGTCACCTAAATAAATTCTTTCAGAACCTGAATATTAGTCAACATGCAGGAATCTGACCTGTAAATTAAATGATAGAGTTATTTAGACTGGAAACGGAATCAAGAAGAATTGCTCTCTCTTGCAATAGGTTTTCTTTCAACAGTTCTGCTAAAATGGGAATGGAAAATATACCATAGTGATTTGGGTTTAGATGCAAGTGATGCTAATACAATAGAAATGGACAGTGGAGATACACAGCTGTTACACCAGTATGTAGCAGTGTGGGAAAGAGCAATATTACACCAGTTTGAATTGAAGTCCTAAGGATTAAAATCAAAACCTACAATAACTGACTTCTCTATCATAAGTTTCAGAGCCACGTTTGACGATACTGAATGATATGTGATTAAAAGGCTATTAGCACTCACTCAGAAAGCTCTACTAACTAAGACTGATACCTCATACAAACAAGGCATCTTTAATAAAAACAGTCAACACCAAAACCTGGGGTGTCCCTGAACTTCAGGCTGAATTGCTGTTAACAAAAGCACTTGCTTTAACAAAGGTTTTTAACAAAAGCTCTCACCACATTTTCATAGAATGAAAGACTGAAGATGCTTAAATTTTATTAAAAGTGGCACATGAATTGCAGCATATATTTATAAAGTGGTGTGCTGGTTCCAGCTGGGGTAGAGTTAATTTTCTTCACAGTGGCTGGCATGGGACTATGTTCTGGATCTATGCTGAACACAGGACTGATAATACAAGTGTTTTTTGTTATTGCTGAGCAAGGTTTACACTCAGTCAAGGCCTTTTCTGGTTTTGGTACTGCCACATTGGCAAAGAAGTTGGGTATATACAAGAGGGTGGGAAGAGGCACAGCCAGGACAGATGACAAAAACTGACAAAAGGGATATTCCATATCATATGACATCATGCTCAGTATATTAAACTGGGGGGAAGAAGAAGGAAGAGAAGGTTTGGAGTGATGGTGCTTGTTTTCCCAAGTAACTGCTACACATGATGGGGCCATGGAGATGGCTGAACACCTGCCTGCCCATAGGAAGCTGTGAATTAATTCTTTGTTTTCCTTTGCCTGTGTGCATGGCTTTTTCTTTCCCTGTTAAACTGTCCTTATCTCAACCCACAAGTCTTCCGGCCTTTCCCTTCCAGTTCTCTCCCTGATCCTGCTGGTGGGGGAGTGAGCAAGAAGATACGTGGGGCTTGGCTACTGGCTGGGGTTAAACTAGGACAAATGGTTAACATAGTCCTTCAGACAGGCAAGACATAAAGATATGCTAAAGTTGGAGTTTGCCTCCTTCAAAGATCGGTGGTGCAAAAATATTTGTAGGACAGCATCAACTTACTGAGGAAAGCATTTTATACAGGAAAACAAAACAGAACCTATGGAGACGACATCTGCATTGGTTGTTGTGAAGATGTCTGTGTCCTGCTACAGAAACAAATGCAAGGCTGACATCAGTGTCCAGGGAAAGCATGCAAGTGCTTATTTAATGTTAAACAAAGGTCATTCTGCCATTTTATTTCTTTCAAGTGAGCAAGCAAAAGTCAAGGGAAACAGAAGATGATGGAAGCTTACGATAAGGTTTTCATTGTGCCTTTTGATTCCCCTTCATCACTGGTGATTTTACCTTAAGTGCAGGTGTAAAATTTAATTTAGGTCCAAATTACTAGGTTGCCAGGACCACTGATTTCATTGAACATGAGCATGCTTTGAACAGGTTATCATTCTTGGATTAAAAACAGAATCAGCAGTCTTAATTCCTTGTTGCCTTACATCAGGCATAATTGTTTATACCAGAATAGAGCAAGGGCCAAGTGGCTTTACATTCATCATTAAGGTTTAACATCCATTCATTACTGGGTAAACATCTATACCATGTTCAGTGCAATAGAAAATTAGCTCTGATGGTTTCATATTTGCCAAAGTCTATGATTTGACTCTTGCCAGAAAAAGCAGATATTTCACCCAACAGCAGAGCACAACAGTACCTAATTTCCCATAGCCCCATAGTGCTTCCTTGGCAGTGCCTTTCCTCAACACACTGCTGGAGAGTCTCCATCCCACTCCTGCCTTTAGCACTTCCCTGCCATGCTGACACTCAGTAAGTTGATGCTGGCCTCCCATTCCATATTACTCTGTAAAAGTTTGGTAGGTACCATAAAGACAACAGATCTGAGAAGTCATCCCCTGGCTCGTGCCTTCTCAAAGCAGAAATCTGAGATGTCCTGAAAGCAGACAGATGTTGAGGAGGCAGCCAGACGTTCATGTATGTCTTTTTCACTGTCTGTTCCCTGGGGGAAGAGAGGGCATGACATACACCTGTAAATCTAAGCCCAAATAAAATGATTAGAATCTTTCTGTTTGCTTACTTTATTAGCTGAGATTAAGAGTCTGAGGGCACAGGTGCAATATTTACAGGTATTTCCATTAATTCCATCCTCTTCTCAACACTTAATACCACGTGCATTGATCAAGGGCCTGACCTAGGGAATCCTGACATCGTGCAGCGCCATTTAACCACAGGCTTTGCCCTACCATGAGCAGAAAGTCTGAAATCCATTTCCCAAATGCAGCTGGTCTGACTGTTTCATTGGCTTTGGGATAAGCAATTTATCTCTCCAGGCAAGGCTGTCACAGTGCCTCATGAGCAGGGTTCTGTTTAATGCTCTTACTCACCAGCAGCCCCTTGGTGGCCTGACCTTAAATTAAGAAACAGCAGGAACAGGACTGAAAAGTTGTCCAGTCTGCAATCAACATCCAGCATTTAAAACTGGTAGGAGAAAACTCCTACAAGTGTTTATGCAGTCAGGATTAGCAGAGCCCTGAGGAGGGGAAAAAGAGCTGCACAGGCTGAGACACTGCACAGACATGCTCATCCTGCTCATGGGATTGCTTAGAAAACTGAGGAACAGGTGCAAAGGAATTGCCAGGTAGCTGGGCTTTTCTTACCACCATGTCAAAGGTAAAAAAAATACGTTTGCAAAATTCCATTTAAAAAATCCATCTCTGTGTCTGAGTTTCATTTCCAGGATCTCCTCATTAAGTAATGAGGGAGATGGACAGCAAATCCTCTAAGTAAATTGTCTCTGCTGACATTCACATAACTGGGGATGCATCTTAAACACTGATGCCGTTCCCCAGCTTCTACTACAGTACCACTGTAGCTTCTGTGCTGCACATCCAAGTTTCTAACATACTAATCAGTACCCTTAAGCAATATTGTGAGACAGAGATTGCATTACACCATCTCTCTAGTCATCTCTGACTGCTGAGCAGCCCATCTCTAGATATAAATTCATATTCTTTCATCCTGGTCCTGACCATGTTTATGAAAGCCATTAATTTCAGCCATTTACCTTCCTTTTTTCTTTTTTTTTTATAAGAAGCATTGCAATCTTAGTGAAAGGTTAGAGCCCATGAGGAAAAAAAAGACAGCACAAAAGACCAGGAAAGAAGGAAAGGGCAACAATACGTATTTGAAAATAGAGAATTGTTCTATGGACTGATGATGCAAAATGTTGCCATCAATCTGATTTCTCTTTTAACTCAATGTGTAAGGCCTTGGGACTCTCACTGTTAGCAACATAGGATCGCATTGGACAATTTACAGTCCTAGTTCACTATACAGACTTTTCTGTCATAATTCCACAAACTTAAAAACCTTCTTTACGGTTTCTTTAACCAAAAGGATTGCTAAACATTTTCTAAATTGAAAAATAAAATAAAATCTATTAAAAAAATTCAATTTTGTTGTTTGATAGCTGTGGGTACACAGCTTCACCATCTGGTAATCCTAGTGTGAAAAGCAATCCAAATCCTTCTCTGTCCTCTCCAAGGCTCAGACATGCCCTATCAGTCAGATGAAGGCTTTACAGATACACACTGCTCAGTAACACATTCACAGTTCATACAAAAACAAACGCCAAATCCTGCCCCAGAGGTAAACAGACACTTGGTTCAAGATACTTTGTTCTGTCCCTCAAGCAGAGAAAACCTCTTCAGCTGAGAAGAGGTTCATGTGCTGGCAGGGAAGGAGCCACAGCAGTTTATTTTTGAAAAATTATTCTAGGGGAATAAATAATGGAGATAATTGTGTACTGCATACACTACTCCCATCCTCCCCATTTTTAAAAGGAAAGTAATTCTCCAGAAAGTGTTTCAGCTTCCCACAAAAACCTGGAGTACAGTTACTCATGGGAAAAGGCACATATTTCTGACACCTTGTTCATGGCTTCACTTTTAAAAAGGAAATGCACCCTAGTTACTCCAAGGCTCAGAGCAATTCTCTCACCTCTCACTTCTTACCTTCTCATTGAATGTAATGCGTGCTTTCCAGATAAACCACCAATATCTTCTATGATTTTTTAGTGTCCTGTAGTCTTTTCATATATCTTTTTACCTCAGGGCTTGCATTTTCTCCTGAAAATGACTACTTGGCTATCATTTGAGGGACAGAGTCCCAAGGCTGTAGAAAGCTTGCTTCCAAGGCAGAGAAATCAGTGACTTCTCCGAAGTTAAATACCACACCCAGAGTCACTGTGGATGGCCTTGCTGTGATCTCTGTGTACCACAAGTCCAAGTTTAGACAAGATGAGCAAAGACAGGACAAACAGTTAAATTGTCTAATCCATGACCTTTAGGGATAGCAGTGTTAATAAGAAAATGCCTGCAAACCACACTTCTGAAGATTACAATAAAAAAGGCTTGAATTAACCCATGATTATTGGAAGAGAAAAAAAAGATTCCCTGCATGACTGATGAGCACTACCCCTCTTTTCCTGACTACTGCTTGCAGGGATAGATATAAAGGGAACAAAACAAAGCAGAAAAGCTTTCCCCAGGTTTTGGCTGTAGTTGTTTGAATTACTGGAGGCAAATCACTGAAAAGGTTTAATCCTGTGGCACCAGCCTCAGTGTAGGTGGAAGAAAGGAGAACTCTGGAATGTAGCAGTCAGAGTGCAAGCATGCTGTGGATCCCCACTTGATGAATTCAAGGCGAGAAAAATACCCTTTGGGTTCATCTACTTTCTGAAATCCATGCTGTGAATGCAGCAGTAAAATCTAACTTTAATAATGCATAAAAAACTTTAAAAGCAAATGACTTCTATAAAAATATTGTATGCATGACCAGAATAACTGGGTGATGTCATTAATAAGGATGATATCACTTAATTTGCTTTGTTTCATTTCATTCAACAGATGTTTTCTCGGTGGAAGATATCATCTCCATCACCATGGAGATGATATCTGATAATGATAGCTTCTCTTTTATTTGTGTGAGGGTGGGAGTTCAGGGGTGATGACAAAAGTCCAATCTTTGGAATACAGGCTTCTCTACTATTCCTTAAAATAAACATAGCCTTGTGACCCACAGCTGCTATGTGAAAATCACATAGAAAAATGATATTTTATTTCTGGAATATTTTTCTTGAGGGAAAAATCCCAACAACCCAAACCAATAAGCCAAAACCAAATCAAACAAACTCACTATCTTCAGTTTACAAGCAGGAAGCTGTCTCTCCCAAATCCACTCCACAGGCTGTGGAGTTTCCAGTAACTCCAAGCCCATAACAGCTCAGACCCAAAAAATGTAAGCCGAAACTAATTTTCCTTAAACATTTGGATGAAAACTGCAGCCATTTAAGAACTGCTTCAAGAATAGTGCAGCTGTCTGAGCAGCAGGGCACTCAAGCAGTCATGCTACCTTCACTGTCCCTCTGTACATCACCCTCAGAGCAAGGCATCTTCAGTTTTTGTCAAGTAGCTTGTTGCCGTGTCTTTTCTAATTTCTTTGTTTCCTCAGAACAGTATAACAAGATTAATTTCCAAAACTATAAGAGGTCGTGAACGCAACTAGAACTTCTAGTCAAGAAGAAGTTACCCTATGGGGTTAGTTCACACGTAATTCCTATAGGAAGACTACAGTAAAAACCAGTCACCATGAAGTCCAAAAGCCTTCCACCTTTTTCTCCTGAAGAGCTGTATGGGCTTTGTGTGGCAAGGTTTTGGTAGCAGAGGGCTGCAGGGTAGCTTCTGTGAGAAGTTGTTAGAAGCTTCCCTCATGCCCAACAGAGCCGATGCCAGCTGAATACAGGATGGACACATCAGCAATGGTGGCAGAGCCTCTGGGGCAATGTATTTATGAAGGTGAAAAAACCAGCAACCAAAAGCCAGAGAGAGTAGTGAGAATATGTGACACAAGCAGGCCCCAAGGCCAGTGCAGGAGGGGGATGAGGTTCTCCTGGAACTCAAGCAAAGATTCCTGTGCAGCCTGTGATGCAGAGCATGGTGAGGCACCTGTGCCCCTGCAGCCCATGGGGGACCCCACACCAGAGCAAGTGGATGCCCAAGGGAGGCTGTGACCTTAGGGAAGACCACACTGGGACAGGTTCCCCGCAGGACCTGAGGACCAGTGGAGAGAGGAGCCCAGGCTGAAGCAGTCTGTTCCTGAAGGACTGCAGCCTGTGGAAGAGACTCATGCTGGAGCAGTTAATGAAGTAGTGCAGCCCATGGGAAGGAACCATATTGGAGAAGTCTGTGGAGGACTGTCCCCTGTGTGAGGGACCCCATGCTGCAGCAGGGGAAGAGTGTGAGGCATATTCCCCTTTAAGAGGAAGGAGTGGCATTGTGATGAATTGACATCAGCTCCCATTTCCCTGCCCTGCTGTGTGGGAATAGGTAGAGAAATAGGGAGGGATATTAAGCCCAAGAAGAAGGAAGGGGTGGGAAGAAGGTGTTTTAAGTTTTGATTTTATTTCACAGTATCCTACTCTGATTTGTTTGCTAATAAATCAAACTAATTTCCTATGTCTGATCTATTTTGCCCAGGACAGTAACAGGTGAGTGGTCTCTCCCTGTCCTCATCTTGACCAAAGGGGTTTTCAACATACGTACTCTCCTCTGTGCAGCTGAGGAGGTGAGGGGTAGAGGGGCTTGGTGGGCATGTGGGGTTCAGCCAGGGTCCACCCACCATAAGAACTTGTTTGGTAGGTATTGCTCGGTTAACTATAAATCATGTGCATCTGTTCTTAGGTTTGTACTTTACTGAATTACTGTTAAACCCTCGGCAGGAAATTCAATTGTTATCTTATGAAAGTTACTTTATAGAAAGGTACCATCTCCTGTTCCTTTGTGAAGGATATAACATGTTAAATCACTTGCAAAACAAAAGGACACCATCTATTTCTTACAAAGGACACAGAGAATCATCTGCAAAAAAAATGAACCTGCACTTTCTTCATCAGCTCATTCTCATAAGAAAAGTACATATTAGATTCCATCCATAGTTTCAACAAAACATCACATGAAGAATGAAAAAAAACACATATATCCCGAAGCTTTTCTTTCCCATGGATACTATTTCACGAAATTCTTCAGACCCTATCTAGGAGCTTCCTTTTTGCTACACAGTCAATTGTGTAAATTGATACTCCATCTTTTCACAGGAACATAGACTAGCAAATACAAAAGAAGTAAACAGCAGCTGCAGGCACCAATACACCATTTCACTGAGATGTGATGCCTGAATCCAGTTTAAACGTATTAACTGCAGAAGTTCACAAATTCCTCTTACTGACAGGCAGAGAGTGAGACCCTTCCTATGACAGATCTTGGTTCAGAGAGAGAAACATTTTGTTTACTCTGAGATTTGATAACAAATCTAATTAGTTCAACATTTCTTTAGAGACTTAATTGAGAAGTCTAAGTTAAAAAGGAGACCTGATGCTATCCATTCTGTGGTCTAGTATAAATTGTCTGCTAGATTTTGATTTACCTGAAGATGGTTGGAAGAATCCAGGAAAGTCTAAACCCTTTATGAATTACATATTGGAAACATTTTCTCATGTTTTCAAAAAGAATCAGAAATTCACTTTGCAGTTCAGTGCTTGTACAAAAAATACAGCAACAGTAAAATTAGCTCATTATGTGGCAGTTTGAATCACAGAATGGTTTGTGTTGGAAGGGACCTTAAAGTTTTTCTAGTTCCAACCCCTCTACCATGGGCCGGGATTCCACTCATTAGGCCAGGTGGCACAAAGCCCCATCCAACCTGGCTTTGAACATTGCCAGGGATGTGGCATCACAGCTTCTCTGGGCAATCTGTTCCAGCATTTCACCGCTCTCAAATTGAAGAATTTCTTCCAGTATCTAGTCTAAATCTATTCTATTTCAGTTTAAAGCTATTCCCCCTTGTCCTATTACTACATACCCTTGTCAAAAGTCCTCTCCAGCTTCCTTGTAGACCCTTTAGGTACTGAAAGGGGCTCTAAGGTCTCCCTGAAGCCTTCTCCAGGCCAGACAACTCCAGCTCCCTCAGCCTGTCTTCACAGGAGAGGTGCACCAGCCCTTTGATCATCTTTATGGACTCCTTCAGACACACTCTAACAAATCAATGTCCTTCTTATGTTAGGGCCCCAGAGCTGGATACAGGTCTCTGGTGGGGACTCTTGAGAGCAGAGTAGAGGGGCAGAATCACCTCCCTTGACCTCCTGACCACACTAATTTTGCTGCAGCCCAAGGTATAGTTGTGTGAAATACAAGGACTTGGATGGGGTGAAAAGAATACTTTTTCTTGAATTTTTTTACCCTGATATCAGACTGTGCTGCTGAGTAAAAAGCTGCCACTGCTGAATGAACCCAGACTGGGGCAGTGAGCTGCCTTTCCTCCTCAAAGGACTGAGAAGTTAAGTTCCAATTTATCAAATCTCTTTTACTGGTAATGCAGAAGGTTGGACAGTTCAAAATGAATTTCAGAATTGAACTTGCAGAATCAAAGTTAATATGCCTTAAATGGTAAACCAGAGGGGGGAAAAAGAAATAATACAACTAATGGATACACTCTGAGCATTGTTTTAGGCTGAATGGTAACATTTTTTACTAGTCTGGGACAGGAGGAACAAAATTTTAATTAATTTTCTTTGATTTTTTAAATAAAATTATAAAGTTGAAAACAAATCTAGGAGAAATGTAGTGAAATATAACAGAAGAGAGTTAAGATAGCAAGCTACAGATTGGATCAGTTTTAAGAAATACAGATAATTCTATGTCTTACTGATGAGTACTCTTAAATTCTTTAATATAAACATTTCAATGGACATGTAAATGTCTAATTAAAACATCAGTACTTCATGTAAAAGTTTCCCTTTGTTTATTCTCCCTATGCTCTGGATGGTACTGTTCCAACAAAAAGCATTCTTTCTCCTTCTTTACATTCTCTTATAAGTAAAATCAGAGCTTGAAAGGGATTTGAAAGAAAACCAAACCTAATTGCATATCTGCTACAAGGTCTGAGTCATAGCAGCAATTAGTTGAATGGAGTTGCCTTTCAGCCTACCTTACAGCTAACAATTTAAACAACAGACTATTTAAAATGTTGCTTACCTTATAAACATAGTGTAATTACTTATTCTAAGAAAGATTCAATCTGGCATAAATACAAGGTACATAAGTGAAATCATGTATAAATTGTACTACTAATGTTCATCATTCCTAATCCTGTTATGTGCTATTGATGGTTATCACCATTCATCTACTTATCTAGATAAAATAACTTCTATGAATTATGATTTAAACCTTGAAAAGGAAGCTTCAAAATGTAATACAAACTAAAAGGGGGAGCAAATTACTGAGATATTTTTATTTTATAAAGGAAAAAACTGGTTTTCAAAAGGTCAAAAAAGTATTATGAAAATGAACTGCACAAAATGCTGTCATGTGGTATCACCATATTATTTATTCAGTGACTCCAGAGCAGATGTGATGCATTTGCAAAGGGGAAAGTCACTTTCTGTCCCTGGCTCAAGCCTCTGAGACTCAACTTCATCAATAAATGTCCTGCTGGCTGCCTCAGGTCTTCAGTGCAACACCAGAGCAATCTCACAATCTTCCATTTATGCCTCAGTGATACCCAGGTCTTTCCCTTGTTTTCAGTGGGGATTTACCACAGGAAACAGTTCTGTTGATGATGTGCAAAATGCGGCAGAGAAGTCTCCTCCTTCCCATTTACCGGTGTTGGTTCAGCAGGTTAGCAGGAGCAAGAAGTGGTGGGAAATAGATTTGCACCACTGAAGTGAGCAGCTGTTACTCAGAACATATCAAAGCAGTAGCTTTCTTGGGTTAGAAGTTATCATTCCCACTGAGTAAACTTTGCTTATAAATCCTTGCTGCTCCTGTTTTCTGGATTAGGATTGTGGAATTACAAAAACTCTCCATAACAATTAGTCATGTTTGTATGAATAACTGTCATGAATAAACTATGAAATCATGCACATTTGGAATAGAAAGAACTTGAACAAATCCCCTCTGCTGAGAAGACAGATTTCTGAATAGAGCATGAAGCTACGTTCATTTCTTCTGTTTGTATTATGGTCACATGTGAAATTAATTATGTGAAGCACTATATATCTATAACTGATGATACAATAATTACTATCCAAATATTAAAAAAGGAAAGCATGTTACAGTAATATTCATGATAAATCAGTAATTTGTTCTATCTAATAGAGCAGGCAAAATAGTATGAAACAGAATTAGTGAAAAGTACTGCAAATTACATATAATAGCGACTTGTGCCAATTTTGTAACAGGTATAGTCTAGGAACTGAAACCCAAGAGCAGCAGGGCAATAGAGCAGATTTCATTTATATTTCTATATGCTACTCAAGGTGCTGGAGAGGGCCTGGTGTAACTAATAGCCTTGGATTTGGTAGGACACAGCAGCCACTTAGTGCCCAGTGTGTGTGGTGGGAGATGCACCACCAAATACTGGAAATATTTGCAGGGCTATGAGTTGCTTTTTTCACAGAGTTTACATTTGTCTTCTACAAAGGCTTTCGCAAGGGAATGTTAAAGCTGGGCAGGGGGGGAAAGCCTTGAGGGCTCTCTAACATTTATGAGCTATGAAGTAGAAAGAGGGGAAAAAAATCTCACTCAAGTAATCACTAAAAGAAGTTCTAATCCTATAGTAAATTATTGTTAATGTTTGTAGAGCACTTCTTTCCCTACCTACAGAAACAGTACATCTTGAATTCTTTGTGAAGAGCTTATTTTAATTTCATGAACATTTCCTCATAAAATTATAATGACCTAGGATTCAGACTTGAGGAACAATTGGCATTTTTCCCATTGAGTCAAAACTAAGCTCTTATTGCTAGAGATACCCAACCTTATTTCGACCAGTTAATCTACCAAATGGGTTAACAGAGAGAGATCTTTATATCTCCCCACAGACAATTACTATCAACATTTTCTGGAGCTGATCTGTATAGTTCATTCACTTTAACAGTTTAAAGCTTTATGCTCCATCCAGGTGGTTTTATCTTCTTCCAGATTTTCTACTACTGTCATTTCTTGCAGCAAGTACATTAATCCATTTTCATAGCCCATCTCAGCCATCTGGGTGGATGGATTCTGCCTCCAAATAAACCTCTCCAACTGAAAAGACTCTTACTGCTGTTGTCAGTACTCACTGATTGGGTTTCATTTTTACATGGCATATTTTTTCTGTTTAGCTACCATTTGAACAGTGGTTTTGCTGATAAAAGCTGATAGCAGGCATCCTGAGATTAGATCACTACAGGAAAAAGAGTAATAATTGCTACTGGGCTACGTAAGGACACAGACTTTGCTGACAGAACAAGGTCCAGGGAAAGTAAAGTAAGACCTACAAAAATGTGTAATTTCTCTATGAAAAATGTCTGTTTTCTCTAATTCTCAAAACTGTTTGACTGATCCTAATATTCTCTTCTGTTGGTAGAAATGTTATATAAATTACAGCTACCACCATATATGTGAGTTTAAGAACAGAAGCAACTCCTTGGAAGACTACGAGGCTCAGATTACTCCCTAGTTCTCTTTATTGGTGTTATGGTTTTGGCCAGGTGGGCCTAAATTTAGGCTTTAAAGTTCAGATTAGACCTGAAATTGTCAGGTGACTTGAGCTGGGCCGAGCTAGCTAACAGCTGACTTCTTCTAGCCAATAATATTGTATTCCATACC
>JAWWEV010000001.1:33277364-33349848 GCA_035583235.1 Hafferia zeledoni | reverse complement strand
TGTTATATTGTAGTTTTCTCTTAATTTTCTCTTTTCTGTATAAATATATGTAGCTAGTTTAAGCATAAACCTGGTTTTAGAGGTGTTTTTTTTCCCTCTCTCCCTTCTTCCCTTTTCACTCTGTCTTGGACACTTGGCGTTTTGCCAGCTCAACCCAAGACAATTGGAAAGACATTTTCTGAATGAAGAAGATTAAGTCAAAGTAAGCTTAGTGATTTAATGAGAAAGCAGCAAATGAGTTGAAATATGAGAGAAGGTGTTATGGCTCCCAGTTCAACATTTTGGCCTCTTCGGAAGTATGTGTGAATCTGTGCGCTTGGCTGATGCCACACTAAAGAGTTTCAAAAGTTTTCACTGAAACCCAGTATTTTGGCAGATCTTTGCAATATTCAGGAAAGTAAGAGAAGATATTTTTTTACAGATTGTTCGGGGTTTTTTTTTTCAAATATCAAACAATTTAATCCCAAAAACTGTTGCTATTTTTGTGGAACAGTTTTTTGCACTTTTATGTTTTAAATCCTTACACTTTACTGTTTCTACCATGAATGCTTCCTAGCCACTGTTAAATATATATTTTCAAAAGGATTTTTTTACCTTAAATCATTACATGGAACTATGTGATGTAGGGAAGTAGGTTTGCTTATTTGGTTGGGTTTTTTTCTCCTCCATATTGCCAAGTTTTGATGTTGACTTTTAATGTCTTCCACATAATTTGTTTATCTTATTGTATTCTAGAATGCTATGTGACCACTGTAATCACTGGTTAAACCAGTACTGGACAAAATAACCAAACTTCTGTCCCCAAGCCTTGAGGAACACAGGAAAAAACAACTTTACTCAAGTAACTGAAACTGCACTAATTCAGAACTTCTCTTACCATTGCTCTCAGAGATAGTGTGAGAGAAGCATTGTTCCCCAAAATGTTCAAAAAAGGTTTCTCATGGAGAGGTTTGTAATGTAGGTCTCCTGTCTTCCTTAAACTTAAGTTTCCAGAATAACTCACAATAGAAAACCAGGTGTGAAAGTGTGTACTAAAATCATATGCAAAGTGCTGATCTGCCTTCAGACCATATATGCTGCTATCTCACAATATACCCCACTCAGAAACGTCTCAGAGAATAAGTATCGCACAATGTTTCAGGACCAGCAAGAAAATAAAAAGCGATTTCTCAACAACATCACACAGATTGTAACTCTTTCAATAACTGTCACATGAAAGCCAGTTTGTTCCTAAGGCAAATCCCACTTTTCCAGGTAGAAACATGCCTTTCTTTGGTTGTCTTTATTTTAATGCAATTACAGTTAGTCCTTTAGAGATCTCCAATGAATATTCAATGCACCTTCAACCTGCCTGTACTCTGAAGTAAGTTACACTACCACTTACATTTAATTCATGTTCTGTTGTATTTCTGCTGATAGCATATTTTTCTTAGAATCATACAATCATTGAGGTAGGAGGAGACTAAGATCATTCAGTCCAACCATTAATCTAACACTGCTAGGTCCACCATGTCCCTAAGAACAATGTCTACACATTTTTTGAACACTTCCAGGGACAGTGACTTCACCATTTCCCTGGGAAGCCTATTCCAATGCCTGGCTATATTTTCAGTGAACAAATTTTTTTTTAATATCCAATTTAATGGTTGGGAATGTATTTTCAATCAGCTGTGGTTATGGTAGGTAAATAAATCTCAAAAGCTCTCTGCCAGATACTTAAAAGGGAGAAACATAAACTTAGGCCAAATATCTCATGGATTATAAATTTCCTCACAGAAATGAAGATGAGAAAGACTGTTCCTTGAGTCCAAACCTTCATTTCATAAGGCCTGGCTTTCTCAGCATTGTGTTTATAAGGTGGGTTTTTTTCCTAATTACGAGTAAAACATGAAATATAAAACTGCCATGAATCATCTTGTTCATTGACTTGTGCCTGGCAGAGAAGAGTACCAGCTGTTTTCAAAGAAAGAGCAAGAAATTAGAACAACAATAGAATAACTTATCTAATTTGTACATTTGAGCCTCTATTTTGAAATCATACATAATTTCCCCCATTTTTTTCTCCTTTTAAAATCCTTCAAAACTCTTGGTGTCCATGGTATTTTGACACTGGAACCCAGTGATGCTTTCAATAATATGTCCTTTCATCAGGATTTGGAGTGTTTCCTTTCACCTTCCCTAAATGCCCCTTGGGTGGAATGTGCAGGAAAATTTTGAGACAGGCGGGAAATTTATCTTCTTTACAGTGTTTAGCACTGTGGCCTCTTAATGAATGCATTTTCTAAAGAAAACAGCCTCAATCTTTAAAGTCTCTGATCCTGAAAGCCTCTACTCACTAGTGATTTTCACATAACTAAAAAGCTGATGAATTTTGAGATAGGTGCTATAGGTTTGTTCTTGCTCTAGGCTGATAACATTTTTAGACCCAACAAGTAATTACAGAAAGGGGGGGAAATGCTTCTGTTGATTTGTTTTTAATCTAAACAGGAATTCCTGTAATCTGGTAAAGAAATGAGGAGAATAATGTAATTTCTTTTTGTCCTTGGAAGAAGGAATTAAACAGGACAAAATAAAGTCTTCCCTGAAGAACAAGAATAATTGAACAGTAAAGTAGATTAGTTATTTGAGGGAGAAAATTGCTGAACATAGGGAAAATTCTATGAAAAGCACAGCAGAGTGGTTTCCAGAGGTATTTCAGTAAAAGAGGGTCAGACTGCGATTGAGTTGGGAAAAACAAAGGGAAAGAGAAGACAGTGGCACAATTACCTGGAATGATGAGGAAGCAGAACAGTGGTCCTAAAGCCAGACTGGAAGGGAAGGGTGGAGACAGAATGCAGAGAGGACACTACTAGACTGGTGGAAAATCACCCAGCAATTTGTGTAGGTCCAAAATTAGACCCTGTTATTTTCTTTGCCTTTATGCTATCCTTTTCTTCTATGCAAAATGTGTTTATGTATCATTGACATAAAATTATTTTCATATTGCATTGCCTTAAACTCCCTGTGCAAAGAGAAACCCCCAGAGGGTATAACAGTGAGCTTCTGAGAGCCAGGGAAAGGAAAAGATGGGGAAAAAAAACTTGGAAGAAAATCTGGAAGACTTGAAAGAGTAAGGCTAGCTATATTTTTGAGCTGCGTCTCAAGGTACCCACTAAAAGATGTGCACTGCAAGAGAAACAGTATTTCAATGAGAAAATATCACTATAGGGATCAGAGCCACTGGAACCGTGTTGAAAAGTATTGCTACGCAGATAACTTTGATGCAAAGCCAGGAACTAGCATCAAATGTCAGCAGTGGAGAGATTGTAGTGTGTGAAGAAAAGAGAGAACCATGGCAGATGCAATTTAGGCATACTTAAACTGAAATGAGTAAGACCAGAAAAAACTAGGAAAACCCAAAACTGATTCATTGCTGCTGACAGTTAGCAAGGAGAGAGAAGAGGAACTTTTTGCTGGGGATTTGGGGGTAACAGGCAGGTTGGGTGGGTATTCCATCCTGTCAATGACAAGATCAGTGCCAAGGGGCCTTGTTCACTGAGGGTTAAGCAGTCTTGTAGTCATTCAGCTGGAAAAATAATCACTTTCTCTTTTTTCCTCTTCCCAACACAACATTCTTTATTGCTTGCACATTGCCTAATCTGTGTAATGGTCAGAGATTTCCTTTAGAAGCCCTTCACATGCAATGTTGTAGTCAGCTTCTCCCACTGACACATCTCCCCCCAGTTACTGTGGCAGTACCTCTAGCCCTTGTTTTCCACCATTTGAATTGATTTTCCTTTCACTCACCCTTTGTCACTTCTTAGCCTCTAAATTTTGGTTATTCTATAAATCCTGTGCCAGGGATTAAACCGAGGTTAGCAGGTAACACCAGTAAAAAGTAGTCTTTTAGACAGCCATTGTTTCCTTATAAGGTGTATGTGCCAAGCTTATCAGCTGTGATCAAGGAGTGCTCCTGCCGGCTCCGTTGAAATAACAGAAATAAAACACCATGAGGAAAACTGAGAAAGTCCCAAAGAAACTATGAAATTATTTTGGAAAAGGTGTTCAGGGAATACCTTATGCACTGGAGAAGACACTCAGAAATGAATGCTGATCTAGAGATAGCCCCATAACTTGTCTTTCTGACTGACCACTAAGGAAAATTTTTATTTTTTTCTCTCATCTCTTGAGTTTTTTTCCCCTCTCCATTACAGCTGATGTATTCCACCAATGAGAGATTAAAAAAACAAAAAAAACCCCCCACATTTCTTTTTCCATCTTTGGTTCATCATCCTGTGTGAAGCTACACCTTGATGGGAGTCAATCCATACATTCAGGATTTATTGGCCTATCAAGAAATCTTTAAAACATATTTCTGTATTAAATATATAACTTCCAAAAACAGAAGACAGCACAAACATTCTCCCTTAGCTTAATACTGTTAAAAATAATTACATAGCAACAAGCTACAGGTTACAGGTAAATGTGAGCTTGTATTTAAGTAGAGAAGCATAGCATTTTGAGTATGAAAAAAGACTGAAATAATTATTCACTTAACCATACAAACTTTTGTGAAATTTGATCTGTTTAAAGGACCACATCAACATTTAAGCCTACATGGAGAAACTCTCAGGATCAAGTCACCTGCTTTGGTCAGATGGCTAATGGTGATTAGTTCTTCACAAATCCCCTGGTAACCAGT
Organism: Hafferia zeledoni; assembly: GCA_035583235.1. NCBI lineage: Eukaryota > Metazoa > Chordata > Aves > Passeriformes > Thamnophilidae > Hafferia > Hafferia zeledoni. Next base: position 33,345,167 of record JAWWEV010000001.1, on the reverse strand, counting down.
TCCTAACTTTTAAAAAGTTGGTAATTATCTTAAATAGTCCCTGATATTTTATTGCTTACTAATTTACCATGTATTACTGTTGATGTACTGTACAAATATTTGTTAATTATTCCTCAGAAAAGATCCCCTTAAGATGTATTAGTGACTACTACTTATATTGTCATTTTTCAGTGAGTCCGTGGCAGCAGTTCAAGACTTTCAGAATCACAGCTACACTTCTAGGCTCATGTTCTTCTTTCTACCCAAGTCTGCCCTTGAGATGATCCCATAGTTTTGGGTCCCTTTTGAGGTTTATGATACAGTTGGCTGTTCAGCTGGATAGCTGTGGGTATCTAATCTAGGGCATCTCAGAGAATTATAGAATGGTTTGGTTTGGAAGGGTGCCTTAAAAATCATCTAGTTCAAATTTCCCTGCCATGGCCTGGAACACCTTCCACTAGATCAGGTTGCACAAAGCCCCTTCCAAACTGTCCTTGAACAGGAATGGGGCATCCACAGCTTCTCTGAGCAACTTGTTCCAGTGCCTTGCTAGGCTCTGAGTAAAGAACTTATTCCTAACATCTAAGGTAATTCTCTCCTCTTTTAATTTAAAACCATTCCTCTTTGTTCACAGTTATCTAGATTTACTGGCTGATAAGGACCAAGCTCAGATGAAGATGCCCTGCCTCAAACTAAAAGACTCAATATAAGTGCTCTCTCTCTTTTTGATTTTTACGTCTTTGCAGCACTTGCCTACACTGCAAAAACTGCACAGCAGTCAGAAAAGAACCAGACCTAAGTATGCAGCCCTTAATTTGTTCTCTCATAATTTTAAAGCAACAAAAATAAAATATAACAATTGAACATCATTTAAATAATGGGCCGATAAACCAGCTGGGCAAGATGGAAACATGCTGCAAACAGCTCAGTTCAATTGCTCACTGCTTATTTTTCTTTATATTAATTAAGTAATTTAGAAGCAAGAACCAAGACAAAAACAAAGGAAAACAAATTGGATGATCTCAGAGTCTCGCAAGCTCTTGCTCTTGCCTCATCTCCAGGGCATCTTGGCTGACCCTTCACAACAGCTTGCTCCTCCTCCCCACTTTTTTATGTCTTCCTTTTGTTACTTGCAAAAGGAAAGGAGAGGAGAGAAAAAGATGCCTGACCAGCATTGAAAATTCCATCATTTCTGCTTGGAAGGGTGGGATCAATTTTACCAGATGGAAATGTCTGTAAGAGAGACCCACATCTCAGCTAGTCACCTAAGATTTCTCTGGCAAATGGAGAGAAACTGGCACTTTCAGGACAAAATTAATCTCATCCCCATGTAGATATTTAAACTAGGTCATATGAATCATACCTTAGAAGAGACAATTCCTCTCTACTGACACTAAAGGGAGCCTGAAATCACTAGATATAGATGTTTACATAGGTTATGTCTGAAGTTAACTGAGCTGAATTCCACCTGAGCTCTTTAGATTTATTTCTTGCTTCAGAGGCAAAATGCCTTTTGTTTACACATGTGGCTAGGAACCAGAAAGTGGATGCTGTGTCACCATTTTTAATAGCTCAAGCACTGCAAGAGATACAAGAAGGTATCATGTCATTCACAACAAAAGTAGGTTTTCATAAGAAATTAATAACATCTCCAAAGCACACAGTACAAAGAGTATATGAAAGCTCTCATCAGCACTCCAATGCTTTCTCAGCAAGAATTTAGGTTCTTGGCTTTACAGGTCATCTTTCAAAGTCTGAACATTTCCCTTTTCTAAAAGAACTAATCAGTATTATTTAATTTCTAATAAAGTCATGTTTCATATCATAATAATCTAAGTATATAAGCAACATCAAAGGGCATTGAGTAGCATATCCAGAAGCATATCCATTGTTTTTCAGCCACTGGAGAGGGTGCAGTAAAAGAAACCATCTCTTCCACACAAGTTTTGTTTCACTCACAAATAGTTCATTTTCCCATTTTAACTAGGATATCTTTATTTTGTGAGAAGTTCAACCCTTCAAAAGTTCCTGACTTTTCCTTAGTGCTCAGCTAGAGAAAGATTTCAAAGTAGGAACTTAAACAAGGACTAGGTTTAAAGATATTCATTCCTAGCTATTTCTACTGCTCTAGTTATGGTTTATCAGCAAGGCACTTAGCATGGAGTTGCTGGTAAAATAAATGTGAATTTCTGAAGGAAAAAAATACACATAATGCCAGGTCAATGGAAAACAGATTCTGCCAAGGAAAATATCATCATATCTTTTTTTCAGATAGAATTATAACTTTGGCTGTCACTGGTAAAAATATTGATGTAATATGCTTAGACTTCTGTAAATTATTTAACCCAGTACTGAATGGCATTTTTTTAAATAAAAAGAATCAAAATTAGATGGATTAAAAAGTGTCTTACTTACAGTATTTAGACTGTAACTATAAATGGGACAGTCAATCAGCTGTGTTCAGTGGGGTCCTCAGGGACTGATCCTGGCCCTATGCTCTTCAAATGTTGAACAATCTGGGAGGAAATTCAGTCACTTACTAATGTCCAGATTTAGCAATAAGGTAGAAATAAGATATTGTGGTAAATGGTGCAGAAGACACATTGTTGATACAGATCAATGTAATTTTTAACACAGATAGCAACAAAATCCTAACTCTAGGAATAAAGCAACTGTTCCTTATAGCACTTTCCAAAGAGGTCCCCTGTGAAGCAGCTGGCAATCCTGGCAGAACATGAACACCCATGCAGCCATGTGGCTAAGGGGCCAGCACAACCCTGGACACAGCAACAATATCCTTAGTGGGAGCCAGGACATTTACTGATTCTGCACAAGACTGCAACTGCTCTGAAGCTCCATACATCTGTGGCAGGCATAACTCAGGATTCCTGCTGTAAAACCAGGGAGAGCTCCATGGCAGGTCATGAGAGGGATGAGACCTCTGGCAACCATACCTTGCAGTAAGAGATGCTCAGTGTATTGACTTAATCAAAGAGATGATTATATTATGACTTCACCATAGCCTAGAGCTACTGATGGGGGCATAACCCCTTGCAGTGGGCTCCTCAGTCCAGCAGATTAAGGGGCAAAAACCTGAAAGGCAATCAAATGCTGGAAGCCAAGATAATATTAATTCAGACTAGAAATATGGCACATACATCCAACAGACTAATTAACCCCTGGAATAATACATTTATAAAGGTGTGAGAGGTTCTGCTAATCAGAAATTATTCAACACAAACAGAATGTTTTTCTAAAAGGTAGGGCAGATGTCAAGAGAAGGATCCTTCCTCCAACAGTTCACAGTAGTTTTACAGTCTGCGCTGAGAGACTAGATTAATTGTGATTGTTCTGCCCAACTTGAAAAGTTGGCCACTCTTTTTTGTTTGTAAATGAAAAGTGAAGTTTTGAAAACAAATCTGGAGTAGGCTGAAAATCCTGTTCAAAATATCTGCAAATATGTGTGCAGTATCTACAATATTTGTCTTCATCTGTCCTGAAACTTGGATGAAAATGCTTTCTTGAGTCTTACTTCTCCACTTAATCTTCCTTTGCAAAGATTTTAATGATCCTCTGTGCTATCAAAGGCAGGAAAACCTTTCTAATTACTTCTCTGCAGAGATTCCTGTTTGAAATTTGCTACTTTGGTGAAAGTAAGACTCAAAAAAACTTCTGTTTTCATAGGATTCAGATTTTGTTTTACTTGTCTTTCCAAAAGAAATCTGGAAGCTAATCAGTTATCAGGAGAATTTATAGTATTTCAAACACTTAGATCTGGAGAGGCAAAGGGAAAAATTAGCCACCTCTTCCTCCTCCTCTGAGAAAACAGTGATGGGTATGCCTTTAATAATAGGGTTTTTCAATTTGTAACTTCTGTATTAGCCATTAATCTGTAGCTGTCCCATTATTTTGGCATGCAAACACATGGAATGCAGACCGCCTGCACTAAATGTGTTCCAGAGTTCATTTCTTTGGTGTGAGTTCACAGCAGAAAAAAACCCCCACCAGTTCTTCTTTTGGAATCGTCTTTTGCATCTTTACTTCCAAAAGACACTTTATTTGTCTCCAACTGTCTGTAAGAATATCATGGAAAGAAAGGAATGGGCACTTTCCCCTCTAGAAACAGGTACAAGCATTTCATACATTCATCCCATGCCAAAAACATGGGAATAAAACATCTCAAAATGTCCAAAATATGTATATACAACCAGTAGCAATAGCATTAAGGGAGGGCACACCTGTCAAGGCCAGCCCTGGGAAACACAACATGCCACTCAACCACATGCTATCAAAAGTAGCATGAACACATGGGACAGGAGAAACAGATGAAGTTAGAAGTGAATGTAGATAAAAGATAACCATTAGAGCTCTCTGGCAGCCTTTAATTCTGGCAGCCTATTATCGGCTCCATCCCTCACTGATTAATGGTCTCATGCACTCCTCCATCTGGGTGATAGGATTCACAGAATTTCCCAAAACAAAAATAAAAACCAACCTGGTTAAAAAAAAACACACCTTACTTTTGCCTGGGTCCACTGCAATTTGTAGGTAGGATTTTTGATCTAATTTCTACATAATCTCATAAAAAATCACACAATGGCAACTTAAGCACATAGGTCAAGCCTATTAGCAGTGATTTAATGGTAGAGGATTAAATTTTTCATCACTTTTATGCAAACATAAAATTGTCACTTATAGACATATTATATTCTAGTTACTTGCACGTATTTAAAACCCTACAAATTTAAAGACTTTTACAGTCCCAGATATTTTTAATTCTCCTCTAACAAAAAGGCCAATTATATATCTCTGATAAAAATAGCTCGTCAGATAATCTCTAATGAGCCCACATTGAAATGGGAGACACAAAATAGAACTGAAATATTTTTCTTGGTACTAGTATCTATCCAGAAATTCCTGAATGAAGGAATCAGAGACCAGCTTCTGTACCTTCCAACCAGTATTTTTGTGACTAACTCTTCTAACTTTAGATAAGTTCCCTTTGTCCCCATAGCATGATACTCATATTTGCTTAGTGTTCTTAAAGAAATCTTAGTAGTGCATTTAATTCCTTACACTGTGCTTGTCATTTTAGCATCTCTGTACCTATTCACACATTTATAATGGTCTTAAAGGGAATATTATTTTAGTATGTGGGTTAAATATAGTCCCAGTCTCATTGTATCTAGAAAACCAGAGCTGCTGCTGTGTTATTAATCTATTCTAATTACCTCTTTCATTCATAAGTTATTATGGCCATGTATTGTAAATCAGCACTTGCAGCTGGGTGTAGTGGTAAAGTACGTACTTAGGTATTATAAATGCTTACAAATCTGCCCAAGTTTTATTTCAAAAGTGAAAAAATCAATCTTTAAAATTCAAATAATGTACTTCTCAGACAGAACTATTGTTTGAACAGTATGAGACTGGATTCAGATTTCCTGATGAACTCCTATTAATGTCACTGGTGGGATTGCAAAAAGTGGGCCATAAATGAGAACTTGAACTTTCTGCAAAGCATAAGCATAGGCAGTACAGCAAGCTACCAAAAGAAAGAAATGCTGTGGTGTTATGTCATTGTAGTTTTGAGAGACCTTTCTCTGCAGAAGTTGCTCCAAGAGATTACTAACCCCTTTTTTTGGCAATGAGTTATGTCTCTCCTAAAATTCCATCTTTATTTAACAAAAGGAAGACAGCAATACAAACAGCTCAGCTGGTTTTAGGTCTTGAGGCTAGATCCTGCAGGTGTTAAACAAATCCCTTAAAAGTTCAAGGTCTTGCTTATTTTATAGCCTAGGCAAACGTTTTATAAACAGATGACAAGATTCATTACAGAAATGCAACTAGATATTCACAACCTATATAGTACTGTCCTTTTCCTTATTCCCAAACCTTTCAGGGAAGAAATTCCATACCATCTTTGTTTTCTTTCTAGTACTAACCTACATTTTGCTGTGGTATACTTGTAGTTATGTCTACGCAGTTATGAGTAAAGTCAGTCAGACTGTCAGACATAATCAGAACCACAAAAAATAAGTAAACTCAAATAAAAATTACCCATGTGTCTATTCTTAATTACATTAGGAAAAGTGAGAAACCAATCTTCCCTGCTTACTTCTTTTAAAATGCTACATCAAAGCCATTCATGTGGCTTTTGAACTGTTCCTCACTTAATAGAAAAGTGCTAGATGATGGTGCATGATTGAACGTTTAAAGGAAGAAAATACGCATAAGAGACTAAGGATCATGTTTGGAAGTCTATGAGAGCTGGAAGTCCAAATAATTTTTGGCTTCATCCCCCATTTGCAAAGAATACCATAAGACTACAGCAGGACATACCTTGGTGATACAGGCCCAAGTCTAAAAGATCCATATGCCATTTTCCTTTGGAAGAACAAAACAACTCTTGGTACAGGTGGCAAAATATGTGATATATATGACTTAATTATGCAACTATATTGGCAGAGAGGAGGAATTACAGCTGTGTGTGAAAATGTAGACAGAAGTCAGAAGGTTGATTGTCATTTGTGGTGTTTTAAAGCTTTGAGCAATGAAAAAATTTGCTGTTTGCTGTTTTGACTCCTCTGGCTCTAGTGTTAATCCTTAATTTACATTGCAGTTGGAAACTTCCAGGTTAAAATAATTATTTATATTTTTAAGATGCATGTGGGAAAAGAGGATGAACACAGAAAGCAAAAGTGATGAAAGTATTGCAGCTCCCAGCACCCTCCACAGGCCCTGGCCATTTTCATTACTACCCCAACAGAACCTCTGCATCACCTGAGATCCTCTGAGTGACAACACATAGGTCAAAACTTCAATCATAAATCACTTCATGGTTACTTTGACACAAGCACAATCTTTTAGCTGAAGCAGAGGAGACACAAAGGGCCATATTAGTTCAGTTGTTCAGAGCATGGTGCTCGTAACACCCAGCTTGTGGGTTTGATCCCCCTATGGGCCATTCACTTAAGAGCTGGACTTGATGAACCTTGTGGGTCCCTTCCAACTTAGAATATTCTGTGATGCTGTGGTAAGTAGAAAAATTCTCTAACCACCATGGTGACCCCAAGTTAGCAGTCATAACAAAAAAAAGGTCTTCGTTAATCCAGGGTTCAGGCAGGAGATCACTTCTGTAAGGTGTCAAGTGTACCCATTACTATGAAGAAAGCTTTACACTCTTGAGGAAGTAACTCTGGACCTCCTGGGAAGCCTTTGGCACTTCAAAGGATCTGGATCTGAATTCATAATTTTCTTGACATGAAGCTCTGACGACCCCAAAGCCAATGCTGACCGTTGCTGAGATGTTTCAAAGTGAGAGAGCCCAGCATGCAAATCTAGTGCCATGCTGAAGTACAAACAGAAGACATCAGCTCTGCTACCCAAATTCCCATAAGAGCCAGATGTATCCCCAGTAAGACCCTCAAACTGTGGCACAGAAATAGAAGCCCAGATTCATGGTAAAATCTGTCAGAACTACACATAGAGTTCATCAAGACAAGGGGAAGGACAAACTCACAAAATTTTTAAGAAAACCTGAACCAATCCACAAAAGTTTTTAAAGCTTAGCTCAGACTATAGAATCCAAATATTTGCAATGTTTCACATAGTTTTACAAGAAATATTGCTCATAGTGAGAGAATTAAACATACTTGCCTAAACCAAGAACATAAAGTTTTTAATGACATCCTCTAAAAAATCTTTTGCATATAAAGAGATAAAGTATTTTCAATACACAGTGGACACAATTAAAACTACAAACATTTGACACTAGGCAGACCCCTCCCATAGTTAGCCTGTGCTCCTGAGATTTACTCATGCTGAATATACACCAATATATTTAACTACTGCATACAGCAGAGTTCACTTTTTCAGGCACACTGCACATTTCCACAAGAGCACTTCTGATTTTGGAGGCAATGCTTTCAGAGTTTAATTCCCTGACTTCTGTGTTCATTCTGTGATCTCTTCCACTGAGGTATAAAATTGTGCATACATGAGAAAGTAAGAAAGAGATCAGGCAAATATAGAATTTTAATAACATCGTGTCTAGTAAATAGGCAATAGTAAGCAATAGATACTTTTTACTTTTTTTTATTATTATTATTTCAAAATGCAGGTCCAAAAATATTTTGCTTATAACTTCTCAGACATCTTTTTGCCTGTTTGTACATCACTGCTGTTGCTTCTGCTCAGGCAGGAAGAAATGAGCACCCACATAGGCAGGTACGTGTTCAAGGCCAGTACTGCTCTTTAGTCAACTTTGATTAAGAATGCATGGTGTAGACCTCTTTTTCTTTTGATAAATCCACACATGCCAACTAAGTTCACATGGGCAGTCTCAGAAAGACTTGCAATCAAGAAGTGAGAGTCCTACCTTGAACTTGAAAAATCTCCTTTTTTTAAAGCCATAAAGTGCAGCTGCCATTAGAAACAGACCCAACTGCTTTTCTTTTTCATTTTCCAGGGCAAGCAAATCTATTTTCTGTTACAGCCTGTACTTATAGTTTCAATCTATCTTATGACTTAAAGACTAAAATATTTGAGAACCACTAAGATTTTTCCACCCATAAAGGAGGGAAATGCAAAACTCAAAACAGATGTTTTATCAAGTACTTAATTTATTTTGGCCACCCATAAAGCTGTGGCTTGTGTTAGTGCCAACCAAGTTAAAAGTAACGGAGTTCTTCAGAAACATTATGTAAGATATTGTACAATGATAAGGCATAGGGAGAACCTTTCAATAAACTTGTATTTATTAAGAAAATTTCAACATCAGAAAAAGCAAACGGGAATTACTCAAGATGCAAGGGGTGCTGCTGTACTTGAGCAGTTCCTGGGGGGATTAGCAAAGTTTCTGCTGCTTTTTTACATCATTGTAGCCTAATGCAGAACTTGGAAAGTAGATGATCAAACTATACTATACATTGAAAGTGTATGAGTTTGCTGAAATTAGAACTGGAGATCCTTAGGACAATATCATGTAAATGACAGATACTGTACATCACAGAATTATTCCAGAAATACTTAACAGTTGAAGGAAGTTCCAACAAATTAAAACTATGTCATCCAAACAAACACCAGACTTAGACTAATACAAGCCTTTCTTTTTTTCTGTGTCTATGAATAGGAATGAAGACATTTCAAAAGTTAAACCCATGAGACTCGTAACAATTGCTGAGGTACTTACTAATAAGGTATCTCGTGGAAATTACAGTAAAAATAGTCATTGAAATTTCCCCTGTACCCATTCTTATTTAAACTGAGAAATCATATCTCAACAACAGCCTCATTTTAGCACAAGTCCTTCAGTACAGTACTGTGGGCTGGGGGACAAAATGAGCAAAAAAGAATGCTTGATATCAAAACACTTTTATACTGGCAATTTACTGCACAGAACACAGGGAATATAAAACGGACATAATTTACTAACCTTCCAAAAATATTACAGGAAAGCATGAGGAAAGGATAATGCATGCATTTTAGGAAGACAGAATGGCAATAAAGTTTTAACTTGTATTTTTTTGGCTTTTTATCCACAGATTGAAAGAATTCCTCCTCAGAAGTGGATTAGAATTGCAAAAGTTAATTAGAAGGTAATAAAATGTGAAAGCTTAACAATTTAGTACAGCAATCAGCAGTACAGACTTTGAGCATATGCATAGGAGCAGGCTCTTAGAATGTAAACTTTCAATGCAAAATACTTTTTTAATCAAATGGCAAAAAATACTTTGACCTAATAAACAAATTTGAAGTTCATTATTATCAAACCAAGTGCAAATACGGAAAACTCACTGTAATTCAGAAGCATGTTTAAAGCAGTTTGAAAGCAAAATGTCTTTACAATTATTTCTCCAGGTAAAAATGCTCCAACTATGATTATCCGTCATTTGCCAGTGTTTGCTTCCCAGACAGACACACTCATTTGAACTTGAAAACACCAGAATGCCAAAATACCTCCCCGATATGTTGGCTAAGGACAGTAATTCATTTAAATTATGCAACTGGATTCCCACAGCTGGCCCACAGCTTGGCTGAGAGCTCATTCAATGCCAGTGAACCTGTCTGCTAATATTGTCCTACTTGCAGAGAAGGTAATACATCCAGCAACTTATATTGAAGTTCTGACACTAATTAACAGAGCGAGCAAATGTTGACATAAGTGACAAATGCTGGTTAATAGTTTCTGTGAGACCGATGCATCCAGCTGGCATTTTCCTGTAGCACTTTGCAGTAATAACCCTTTGTTTACTTTGTAGGACACTGCTTATAATTTGTTTTTATGCATTTTGGTTCAAGTTAGAAACAAATTAGCACAAAACCCAGACTCAGATACAGCATCAAGACCCCTGGTTTTCAGACAAGTAATCAACAAGAAAGCATGCAGACAGCACCCCTGGAAGAATGCATGGGGGACTCGAGTATAGGAATTCTAATCCTATACAAAACTATGTAGCCTTGCATAAACAGCCTTTGGCATCTTGTTTCTGGCCTACCTGGACAGTAGCAAAACATGTTTATCGGATCACACAAGCCCAGAATCTGAACTGCAAGCAGTTAAAAACTGAAGGTTGCTAAACTGTAAAATTCAAACATGCTTCTACGCTTTTGCCACACAGAGAACGATAAAACAAAGCCTCTCCAACCACCTGTAATAATAAGCCTGTTCAGCCAGCAATTCCAAAGTACTCAGCAACAAAAGGTAGACATTTTCTGCAGCTGGTTTTACATGTACATTCCTGCCAAATTGTTGTCTCGTCCCCTCTTACCTTCACATTAGTCCGGAGTGCACAGTAACATGCAAAAAACATTGCAGTAAACAAGGAGCATATGGACCAGTATTCAGCGTCTCTGCTCTGCACAAACGGTACACACACGATCCCGAGCATGTGCTACTAAGGAGCATCCGTTCCCTCTGTCAGTTTGAAAATGCATTGATCTCTGTTTTTCTGACTACAAAAAGACATGTCTTGAAGGCACTGAGTGAAAGCTACATATCTCTTCAGTGACTATATATAGAAATATGCCCAGTAATTTCAATTAGCAGAGAATTCAGCATCTGAAACTTGGACCTCAGTTGCTTTTCCTTCCAGCATTTTAAATTCAGGGGGGAAAAAGGAGGGGGAACTCACCCAGAGGGGAAAGGTGAGGAATTAAAACGTAAGCAGTGAGTTACTTATATTTCCCCCTGGCTTTGATGTTTTCCTATTCAATATTTTACAAACGTTATACACAGAAAAATGAAGAAAGCTTTCTCTTCCAAGTCTCAGATTTACTGTAGATTCTGCACTGCTTCTGTCTGCTCTTGTTAAAGATGCAGCATCCCTTTTAACAAAGACAACGTCATCAATCATGACAGATTCAACATGTTCTACTTACAAATACAGTCTCTGATTAAGGACAATGGCTGGCTGGCTTATTAACATTTCCTCAAATGCCAGTTCAGTCCCCTGTGCTAATCTATTTTTAAATAAAAAGTGCCACCTACTCCTTCACTCTCATTTAATAAAAATGCAGCAGACGAGTTCTAAAGACCCTGAATTGCATTGTGCTCCCAGCTCAGGCACTGGACATCGCTTTCAAACTCTTGCTTGCTATGATTAGAAACACAGAGAAAAATTAAAATGAAAGCAGAAAAATCCTGGAAGAAGTCTGTGCCCTCACATTTGTAACTACATATTCTGAATTCAAAATGCTCAAATATCTTCCAGAAGGAGGGAACTCAGAACCTAGCCAGAAGGCAAAGCTTTTATTCACAAGCACAAAAATAAAATCAAACCACTTCCCTCACTCCTGTCAACCGCTGGGATGCTGTGAATTAACTGATTGTTTACTAGGCTGCAGGGACAAAAAGTCAAAGACTCAACTCTGTTTATAGCACCAGCAACCACTAATATTAGCACTGAACTATGAGGCAATCCTCAGGAATAAAACCATAAAATTTCCTCTTCCTTTGCCCCCCCCCCCCCCCCCCACTGCAGCAGATACTGTGGGAGGCAAAGAGTGGAAGAGGCTTTACTACCTCCTTCTCTATCAGCACAGAGCAATTTGTGTAGGATAAGCATAACTCAATAGAAATATCTGCAGTGACTTTTAGAATTTCTTTAAATGCTTTACATAAACCCCCTTGGAAATCTGCAGAAACACTGAAGTCCTATGCAAGTCAGTGGATATCTTTCTGTGGGCAATGGGGTGAAGAAGCTTAAACAGAAGGGCGTGCATTTAAAGATGAATAAGGGGGAGGGGAAAAAACGGCAAGGTTTTTTCCAACATCTTCCTAAAGACAAGCTCTCAGAAACTGTCGTCAACTCCAAGAGAACAGCTATTTTTAGCCTGTCATTGTTTGTGCCTTTTTTTAGGAATGAAAAAAGCAGTCGTGTTTAAAGCTAGATATTGCTTTACAACGTAGCCTAAGACAGCTACTTAATTTGATCCCCAGATCCATCTGTCATACAAATTAAGTAATTAGTAATCACAGCCTTCTTTGGCACAAAAAATGACTTCCACAACAGAAGAGATGAACCCTTTTTTTAAATCTAATTCTGTGATTTTTGTTAGTAATTAAACTGGGTTCTAGATGCCATCATTCATGAAGCTGGAATATCCCAAATGTATGATGGTTCAGACTTTGGCTGCAGCAATATCCATGAAATAACCTAAAACATAGTAACGTGTTGCTCAGCAAAAGCATGAGAGAATTAATTGATGCATTTTTCTATCACTCTTCAAGTGAATAGAAAGTGAAAGGAACCATGGTTTATCTTGCAGCACAGTATATTAACAATTAAAATTAAGAGTCTTAGTCATTGCAAAAATATCACAGATCTCAGGGAGTTCTGATACACCAGAGAAATGCAATCCAAAAAGCAAAGATGAAAAGATGTACTGCCCTGAAAAGTGAGGCAAGGCTCAGGCAAGCATGTTGTTGCATCTGAGAATCAAATTCTTCCTTTCTGCCAAAGGAATTGCACAAGATTTCAGTCAGCAATGTCTTTGAAACAACTTGCTTCTTCCCAATCCTAAAAAGTTAACAGTTTCAGGTTTAGGCAAGCAAATGTAACAGGGAAAATCTGACTAGACGATGGCAAGGCTGCGTAACAATACAACTCCTGAGCAAACACCTGGGTAAAAAACTTCAGACTCATTTAGGAAAACAAGGAATAACACAGCCCCAAAATCTTTACTCAGAAAAAAATCCCATGGCTCCTGAGCATCAAGGAATAAATGTTACCTAAGAAATTAGTATGACCTTCACATACCACTGTGTTATGAAAAAGAAAGAAAAAAAACAAAGGAAGAAAAGGGAAAAGAGACCCCCATCTATGTGTCAATCGCCTCCTATAATAACTGTGGGGCATGTGAAAATTTGCTGGGAAATTGAGACCTCTGTACCAGCCAACAAGGTATTACTTTGCTAGCAGACCAACCTAATACATTTATCAGGGGCTAATTCAGGTAATCTACACAAGCAGATCCCTGCAGGTCTTGTTCACCTCTGCCAACACATTTCTTATTGCAGCAGTCTAATTGTTAAAGAAAGCATTTTCATCAAGGACATACAATATTTTATGATGACCAAAAATTAGTCAGAAGCATCGCATATTGGTGATATTTACAATTAAGCACAGAGTTGATAACAATGAGGGGGAGGAAAGGCCTTGCTTGAGTCTGCAGACATGCCAAAACCAGCAGATCATTTGAAGTGCTTAGGGCCTCTTTAAACAGGAGACCATAGGGAAAAATCCCAGAGATGAAAGAAGTTACTTCATTAAAAAAAAAAAAAAAAAGGTTAAGTCTAAAACCAATAGAGAGACAGTAGTCCAAAGCAGCCATACTACAGACCCTCTTTAAAAAGACACACACACAACTCATGACCTGAATATTCTTAGATGACAGAAGCTGGAGCTACTGTCTCGAACTGTGAAGTTTCTTTGTTACTTTGTGCTCCTGTGCCTTTAGAAGGGCAAAAGGGAGTACTTGGAAGCAAACCCTTGTTGTCTGCAGAGATACAAAGGGAGCAGAGGGAACATGCTTCCCTAGAAGTCTTTGATCTCAGGAGGGCCCAAGGCTAGCCTGCATCGGAGGAGCAAGGTGGGGACAGCCCTTTGCAGCATATGCCCAGAAGAACAGCAACAGGTGGTAATAGTAATAGCAGTAGTGCTATTAGTAAACATGCCCTATTGCCATTGTATCCTGAAGCTGTGATCAAGGACCCCCACTCTGTCGTGGCACTATACTAGCACAAAGTAGACAGTATCACAGATTCACTGAATGGTTTGAGTTGGAAGGGATCTTAAAGATCATCTAGTTCCAACCCCCTTGCCAGCGCAGGGAAGCCACCCATTAAACCATGTTGCCCAGAACCCCATCTTACCTGGCCCCCTGAACACCAGGCATGGGGCAACCACCACTTCTCTGGGGGAAATACAAAAACCATACTGCAGAATAACATTTTCATTCTTAGCTGCCTAAGCATTTTCAAATTTGGGTGATTTTTGGTTTTTTTCCAGGCACGATGGAAAGGACAGTATTTTAAAGGAGAGCAACAATAAAGGCAATAAACTAAAAAATGCAGTAAAGAGAGCAAAACTCTCCAGTGTTTGCTCTATGACAGTGCAATGTGCCCCACTTTACTTGAGCAGCACGTTTGTGAGTAAATATTATAAGCAGGTCTTAAAAAGACTGGCTGCCATGAGAAAGATTCTGTGATCACACACTGATGATCACAAAGAAAGCAAAAAAATTATCTAGAAAAAAACCCCAGAAAATAGAGGGGGAAAGGTTTGAAGAAGATGATGTGTTGCTCTCTGAGTGATGGATTGAAAAATTACACTCTTGTACTCCAAAATAGGGGAGAGCAGATGTCTGAAGAAAGTTGGGCATAATGGTGGAGGTTTGCACAGCTATTTGTAGGGTCTGGCTATGCAACACTTTTTAGTATCAAGACTGACAATCTGCGCCAGTGACTTTCAGTAGCCAGGGGTGTAATTCTCCCTCTTTTCCCAGTGATGCTGGAGGTACTGGCTTGTGCAATCATGGCACTACGGCTACAGTTATGCTCCATCACTCCTCGTCTTTGCACACTGCAATGATACAATCTAGACCGCACACTACCCTTACATTGCCTAAATGACAATGATTTCAGTGCAGGAGCTCTGCACTGGAATGATTTTACTCTTTTCCCCATTACTAAGTCTTTAAACTGTCTTAAAAAATGTTATTTTCCACAGCTACAAGAAATTCATTACACTGAAGATATCTATGTTGTGGGGTGGGATATTGAAGGAAGTGTTGACATGAACTTCAGGTCTGGGGTGCTGTAGTCCAGATTTTCTAAACGGCAAATGTTGACTACAAAAAGTGAATTGAATCTGTGGGGTGTCTGGAAACAACTGCAGAAAAAAGAACGTGGAAAAAAGCCACAATTGGGAAGAAAGCTTCCTTAGGCTGCCCACTACAACAAAGCCTAGTAAAACATAACAGAGAGAAGAACTACACTAGCAGCTTGAGCTCAGAAAAGCTTAAGATTTTCAGAAATAGAAAGAAAAAGGCTGAAAAGATTATTTACAAACTCATCTCCAGTATCGTAAACAGCTCTCTGGCATCCTTGCATCCTAATGCATAAATTGCTGTGTCAAATATTCTTCCTCAATTCCAGGCCAGTAAACACCAAAGACCTTGCCCTGGGCTGATCTTACTTAAGCCACAGTTTTTTCTGAAAACTTTCTGTTCCCTTTTTCCTGCACAATCTTGTTAAGACATTTGCCTGAATTTTGAGCATTTAACACTTTTCTTCTTAAAGTCCCAGCTCGCTGCTCGACGTCTTATAGGTTTGTACTGACAAAAGTTTTGATCAGATATATAGCAAAACAATGTGATTTACTTAGAAAATAATTCCTTCTCAATATTAAAATTTACACATATTTTATCTACCAGGGTTTGAAGTTAGTATTTCAAAACAGCCATAAAACCATTTATAATAAGCAAACTTAAAACATGAATAAATAAAGGCCAAATGATAAATAAAGAATTAGTGAACAATAGCCTGATCTTGTGAGTCTTCTCTATGACTGTGGATTTCCCAGGAAAGGCTTCCTTATTGCTTGTGATGACAATAAAACAAAATACTGCGAATCAAGAAACAGTGGCATTGAAAAAAAGGCTTTGGATTAAGCTTCACCTTGAGTTACTTAAAACATAATTTTCCCTCTCCTTTACTTGTAACCTATGGATCAAGTTTATTTTATACCTCAACCTATCCAACTGATGAAGGCAACGTAATCCCTTTAATGCCTCAGTTGAGAGGCCTGGACTGCAAAGACTTTTTTGGCTCTAACATGATCCCCAGTTGAATTTTCTGGATTCCACTGAAATGGATTACTAACACGTGTCCACAATGTGTTTCATTTTGTGACTATGAGAGGACAGCTGCCTTTCTTGACCTGAATTCTCATGATAAATCCTTCAAAAAGGCATTTCCATTCACAGTCATATTAAAGGCCATGGCACTCTAGAACCTTAGCAGATTATCCAGGCTGTTTTTCTTGCTGAGGGAAGATTAACCATGCACAGACTTTTCTTAGAAAATGGTTGTCTAACCTATTCTTCAAAGTCTCTCATAAAGGCAATACAGTCTTTGCTTTAGGTGATCATTTATTCTTAATATGGAAATCATAAAATCATAGACTCATTACGGTTAGAAAAGACATCTAAGTTATCAAGTCCAACCATCAATGTAGCACCACCACCATGTCCACCACTAAACCATGTTCTTAAGTGTCATATCCACATGCTTTTAGAATACGCTTGTGGAGGCAATTCCACCACTTCCCTGAACAGCACATTCTAATGCTTAACAACCCCTTAAGTGAAGAAATTTTCCTAATATCCAACCTAAACTGCCCATGGTGCAACTTGAGGCCATTTCCTTTGGTTCTGTCACTTGTCTACAACCTCCTTTCAGGTAGTTGTGGAGATCAATAAGGTCCTCTCTCATCCTCCTTTTCTCCAGACTAATCACCCCCAGCTCAACACAAGTTAAAAAGCTTAAATGAATATGACTATGCTTGTTTTCCCCACAAGAAACAATTTACCAAAATTGTTTGAAAAACTTGGGGGAAAATGAAACTTGGGAAAATTCAAGTCTGTCTTTTCATTACTGCCATTGCTCCCCAATTATGAATTAACATTTTACTTTTATAATTTATGAACTATGATTTATGAACTAAACTAATTCATTTAAGCATAAAAATCACATTTCCATGGTAACAGCATGAATGAAGAAGGAATGAACTTCCAAAGTTCAATTGCATTTATAACAGCACTTAAAAATAAAACTCCAGAAATTTTCACTGAGGAAATTGCTGTAGTCTTTTTGCAAGAAAAAAAAAAAAAAAACACCAACAAAACAACCCTTGAAATTTAATCTCCAAATTCGTATAAGAACAATTTGATTTTGCATTCTACTTGATGAAGGCCTATGTGTGTCAAAATACCTAGGATTTTATTTTTTGTACTGTGATTTTAGTTGAGAAAACTATTTAAAGAGAATCTGTCATTAGATTGAGAAATATGATATACAATTATGTAGCTGTGGAAGCAACTTATGCTTCCATGAATACACAGGTGTAGGCCTTTTTTGATGTAGTCAGCATTTTCATTAAACAAAAGAATTGTTTTAATTTACAATAGAGAGTACATTGATAGATATTCATTGGCCATGCATTCCTCTTCATTCTACTAATAATAGTTATTAGCTTAATATGTTAACAAATCTCAACTAAAAATCTGATTAGTGAGATAAACACCTTCTTTTAAAAATATGTTTAAATTTAGCCTGTTCTTGAAAAATTATTTCAAACTTGCAGAGTGTTTGAAAGCAAAAGACAATTAATGAGGGAATATATTTACAAGGCAATTAGCATATATTCTAAGTTTTATGGATTTCAAATGAAGAATCAAGATGTTTCTAGAAGCCTTATGAGTCAAAAGAAAATTATTAGGCTTAGTAAAAAATAGGTAATCTAATTATTCTAATAATGTACTAAATCTAATGATCTTTGTTTTTCCTTTTTTAAAAAAGAAAAATATATTCAAAATAAGTATATAATCAACATGAAGGAGGACAAAAATCTCTTGGTGGAGAGAAATCTCTTTGAAGTACAGCCAAATAAACCTAAATAATGAACATTTACAGCTGTAAATGCATGATCCCCTTGCAATCAGAGCTTTTACATGTACAGTAAAATTTTGACAATTCGTCTATAGAATCTACGAAAAATATGCATAAATCAAACATTTTTTGTAACCGTACACACAATGTTACAAAAATTCTTGTCAGCAACCTGTCTCTGTAAAAACTGGTGATGCATGTTGTACCTGTATCTCCTCTGGGACCTGTGACCCTCAACATCTGAAGACACCTGGCCAATCTAGATACTTTTTTTTAGTACTATTAAAAAAGTAAAAATAATACCCAAAGACATTAAAAACATCATGGCAGCAACAATAAACTCAACATGAAAACTCCTGTGACTGATTTGGAGTTTCCCTGTAGAGTTTTACCAATTATTTCATTCCTTACTTCAGCTATTCTTTTAGCCAGCAAGTCAAAATATTTTCAGCTGTATTATTTTGAACTGTACATACATGTGTCCATGAGAATCAATGAGATGTGGCTCATGGTCCTAAGAGAACTGGCAGATGTATTCAATAAGCCACTCTCCATCATATTTGGAAAGTCACAGTAGTCAGACCAAGTACCCAGTGACTAGAAAAAGCACCATATTACACCAATTTTCAAAAAGAATAAAAAGGATGACCGTGGTAACTACCAAACAGTCAGCCTCGTTTCTATGTCTGGTAAGATAACAGAAAAGATCCTTCTGAAAGCTAAGTCAATGCATATGAATGGCAGAAAGGTGATTACAGACAGCCAACATGGCTTCAGAATGGGAAAATCACCTCTAAATAATCCACTGGCCTTCTCCAATGAAGTGACAAAGTGACTGTGATGCTGGATAAGAGGAGAGAAATCCATATCATCTATCTTGATCTTGGTAAGGTCTTTGACAGAGCCCCATACAACATCTTTGTCTGTGAATTGGACAGATGTGGATTTTATGGAAGGGATATTTGATGGATAAGAATTAGCTGTATGGCCACATACAAAGAGTTGCAGTCAATGGCTCAATGTCCAAATTGAGATCCTTATCAAGTGGTACTTTGCAGCAGCCCATACTGGGACTAGTACTGCTTAGTATCTTTAATAACAACAGTGTGATATGAAGTTATGAAACATGATGCCAAGCTGATATGCTAGAGGGAGAGGATGCCATAAAAAGAGACCTTGGCAGGCTTGAAGACTCATCCAGTGGAAATCACATGAAGGTCAACAATGCCAAGTGCAAGGTGTTGCACCAGGGTCAGTGCAATTACCAATACAAGGGACTAAAATATTGAGAGAAGCCCTGTGGAGAAGGACTTGAGAATACTGGTGGGTAAAAAAATTAACATCAGCCAGCAATGTGCATTTGCAGCCCAGAAAGCCAGCAAGCAGGCTGAGGAAAGTGATTTTGGCCCCATCCATACTGCTCTCTAGGAACCTCAGATACAGTACTGCATCCAGCTCTGGAGCCCCAACCGTAGAAGGATGAAGACCTGATGAAGCAAGTCCAGAGGATGCCATGAAGGTGCTTGGAGGGCTGGAGCACATCTCCCATGAAGATCACCTGAGACAGTTAGGGTTGTTCAGTCTGGAGAGGACAAAGGTTTGGGGAGACTTTACTTCAGCCTTTCAGTACTAAAATGGGGCCTGTAAGAAAGATGTACAAGGACATTTTTACCAAGACCTGCAGTAGCAGGACAAGGGGGAACAGTTTTAAACTTAAAGAGGGTAAGTTTAGGTTAGACATAAGGAAGAAATTTTTTTTATTATGAGGGCAGTGAGACACTGGAATAAGTTGCCCAGAGCAGTTGTGGATGCCCCATTCCTGGAGGTGTTCAAGGCCAGGCTGGATGGGGCTTTGAGCAACCTGGTCTAGTGGAAAGTGTCCCTGCCCATGACCGGGAGGTGGAAACGAGATGATCTTTAGGGTCCTTTCCAAACCAAGCCACTCATGATTCTGTGAATGTCCTCCCACTGGTAGCACTAGAACCATTCCTCATCTTTAAAATACAGATGAATTACAACCAATTCTCAGTGTGTATGTCTTTCTCAGAAACCTATGTCTTTCACTTATAGTTCCACATGCCACCCTGACACCTCTTTGATGGCTGTTAACTGCATTGTCCTGTTGAAGTGGGGCATGTAGGAACACAACTGACTTGAGAAAAAGGTTTATCCTTCACGGCCTTCTAACATTTATAGCCTGATATCACTCTGCTATTGCTGATGTTTTACAGCAGGTGTGATGCTGTTTTACTTGTCTCCCCTAAGCTCTCAGAATGAGTTTTAAAACTTAGACACCACTAAAACTGGGAAAAGGTGCACAGGTATACAGGTGAGTAACTATGTATATAAGGATCAACAAGAGGTTAATCTCCATTCATAACACAATGAGAGCACTGCTGTTTGTTCTTGGCCCCCTTTCTATTCTATCCCTCTAAGTCTCCTACACACCAGCTGAAATATTATTTCTAAATTGCTAAACCAAAGTGAATGATATCTTCTTTCAAACAGGATTCCTACACAAAAGCACTCCTGAGTAACAAATGGAAAAATCTACATTCTTTAAATCATGTCCAGCTCATCAGACAACATGATTTGGAATCCATTGTTGCTTTTGAGAATTTCACATGGTGTTCCTGAAAACTGTTGCTGAAAAGAATAATCTCAACAGTTAAACCTCATCGCCTTAGGGGCTGTAATTAATAGTACCATGATAAAGAAAGGGGAGGTGTGTTTATTTTCTACTATGATGTGAATGTGATGCCCAACATGTACTGACTGAACAACTATTGTCATGTTTTGCTGTTATAGATTCAAGAAAATACCTCAAAAGTTATGGCAAAGCATGATTATTTCTTTCTGGAAACCTGACTCTTTTCAGTTACTTCAGATGTGGAGAATTTGGCACACAAAATCAAAATCTGAAAATGTCTTTAAGAGCTTTTGCAGTTTAACTCATTGAGATTTTCTTTTTCCCACAAAGAAAAAAGGTTGTCTGTATGAAAAATAAAATATGGAATGTAATAGTAATTTAATATTTTAAAGCAAATGTATATTAGAGCACCAAAACAGAGGATTACAATATGATCAAAATTAGTTTAGAAAGTCAAAATTATTTATTTCAACTTTTTATGACTGAAAATTTTATTGCAAGCCACAAAATATTTTCAACAATTTACATCTCAATAGAAACTTTATACACTGAGAAATTTATTATTTCACAGGAGTTAAAGAACCTTTTTTGCTGATATTATTTAAGGAGTTCTATTATCTCCACATAGTTGGAAGTTTCCTTTAAAAATATCATGCCTTGCACATTTCTTCAATGGATATCCTCCTCTCACTTCAATACTCCCTTGAGTCACATGCACTGGAGATCAGATAAATTCAGAGAATGTCTTCAGTTGAAATATCTTATAAAATGTAAATTACTGCTATAATCTGGTGATATTTCAAAAGAAAACTGACTTTAGCATTGCTTTCTCTGTAACTACTTATGAAAGCTAAAATGTCTAGTAATCTTTCTGACTATGAGTCTTTCTTATGGGCATTTTGCTATTACTTCTATATGCAAAATTAGTCTCAGTGTAGAACACAGGGTCATCTCTTTTGCATGGAGGACAAGACTGAATGAGACATGCATGCTGACACCAGAATATCAATTGACTAGAGCCATACTTATCCAAGAGGAATATTTTCTTTTCTCTTAATACTTTATTTACATAGTGTTAGAAATAGCAGTCCCCTTGACCCAAAGAAGCTATAGCATGCCCTATTTCACAGAATAACTAAGAATAACATCAAATCTCTTACGAAAACAAAACCAGAGTCTACTGTCAATCATAATACCAGTAACCTTTTAATTCTAACAGTCATAAATATCTACAATCCGGTAAAATATGAGAATCTGGACCAAAGAATAAATAAAATCAGAGCAAAGTAATGTATATGCTGAATGCAAATCTGTGTCTACTAAAGCCAATACTAAACCAAACCATCTTATTAATTTCAAAGAATTTCACTGATTTTTTTAAGGTATAAAATAAATGTTAATGCACATCATAACACTGAGTTTGTATATAAACCTCAGTTAGAAAGGGTCAATGCTTCCTGTTATTCTTTTGGCAGATTATCAGCTCTACTATAGCTATTCTACAAAAGCAGAATAATACCTTCTGAAAATATCTTTTTCTATCCCCTGTTCATCACCACACTCAAAGTGGAAGCCACATATTGAAATATGATTTAAGAAGTGTTTGTGAATATTTGTCCAGACACAGTGACTGGGATATTGGATACAGTGTAAGGGCATCATGCAATTATCAATATTATTCTGAACACAAGGACACTGTCATCTGAGCAGCTTCAAATACATTCCCAGTTCTTGGGTAACTTTAATCCAAATTTGGTTTCCTGATTTGGTTCCTGCATGGAGTTGACTCCTGTCAACACTGCAAAAATGATGGAAAATACATAAAGTAATAGGGATTGCTCAGAAATGCATGGAGTCCTGATACAGATGATGGAAATACTGTGTGGGTCTTCAGTGAAAGTACCTTTGAAGAGCAGGTGGGCAAGAGATATTTCAGGTTCTCTGTAGCAATCAGAAGCAAGGGAAGGCCACTAAGAGTTGTTAGTGACTCAGTAAGACAAGTCAAGCTGGACTATAAGAAGACTTTACCAAGGGAGGAGGATAGGAGGATCTGTTGTAAGAGATGATTGATGTCTAGAAAACAGAAAACTTTAATAGAGTTAGTCTTTTGTGAACTGGAGAGATCCAACACAGCTATTGATTTTTTTAAAAAATCTTAGTCTGAAGAGAAATAAATAAGTGAAATAAAGAAACATACACCATAGGAAGGGTTTTTTCTATCCTCCACCAAACCAACACAGGTAGCTCATCTCCTCACCTGTGATGACTCCTGGTCCTTCACAAAGCCTGTGTTGTAATAAAGTAATGAGAATCAAATTTAATGGTTGGCAAAGTGTGTTTATGTGCATGCAAAAGTTTACCTTTGTAACGATAAGAATGTCTCTCTCTAAATGTTTATCAGAAATCTGCTTATTAATGGATGCTGCTGCTGTATATGATGCTCTTGAAAAACCAGCCAAACCACAAAATAGACTAAATGGGCAGATAATTGCTGTCTGATGAAGTCCTGGCCAGGAAGTGAGGCTACTTGATAGCTAAGGCCCTCTGCACCAGATGCAGTCTGGAACAATCTGGAAAAACTCAACTCCACAGTTGTTACTGCCTGTAACAGAAAACTGTCATTATACTTCTGCTTTGCATTGTTCTCTGCTTCTTCCCCTATATTTTCTATAAATAGTGGCATTTCATGCCAATTAATGAAATAGTTTTTGAAAGAGATGTAGAAATTCCAAAGCTATAACTGGATCTGTTGAATCTCATAATAAAACTATACAATGTTCAAAAATTTTGGACCCCTGCTAGAATTAAAACTTTGAAACACATCTCAGTAATTCTGATACATTGGCTTTCACTTTCATTTGACAGCCCTCTGCACTGAAATAGCTTGTTGAATATTTTAAAATCAACACCACAGTACTTCAGTGAAAGGATTATAATTAATTTTTCACAACTGCATAATTTCAGGGCATTGTGAAATACAACTTCAGTGGGTTTCTTTAAGCAGCAGTGTCCCAATGTCATACTGAACAGTTGTGTCTATGGCAACATGTTCCTATTATCACAGATCTCATATTTCTACCATCATCTCTGAAATTTTTTTTAGATAATTAACACAGAATTCAATGGTAATTGTTAAAATCAGAATGAAGTAGAAGTTAATGCATAAAGCATCTTCTGCCCCCTTATTGCCCTACACAACTTCCATAGATAAAACCTTTTTTGCTTTAATAGAACCAGGAAACATTTGAGACTAAAAGAGAACACAATTTACTTTTCCTTTCCTGGCTTCTGCTACTACAAGATAGATCTATTTATTCTTTATTACATTATTGCATAGAGAATAGTGTAAATTACAATGTTCTATACTAGAAGGCAAACTGGTAGCATTCAGAGCCTGGACTGAGAACCAGGACTCTCAGGATCCCCCTTTCAGTTTATCAGGTGTGGTAAACAGATCTGCCCCTCAGTTTATTCATCTGAAAATAGTTATTTTTGGTATCATTCCCAGTAATCACTCTCAAAATGTCAGTGTTTTTATTACAACTCGCAGTCCTAGCTCCCCTGCAACTGCATATTACCTTTCAGTAAGTACACACTTTGGTCTGCAAAGCTTTGAATGAAAAATAAAAGTAACAGTGGTTAATAATTTCAAGTCATTTCTAGAGATTGATTTGAAATATTTGATTTCCTTAATCTGAGCAAACAACATCTCCATGCTTATTGAATCTTTGTGCTCTACCACCTCGAGTGTTTCCCAAAGTATTTTTCCCTATGTGAATGCATTTATTTGTACCTTCCTCTATCACAAGCAACATAATTGACTTCAAGAATGGAACTTGATCTTTTTACCGCCCTCCCAGAATATATTGAAGACATCTCTGGGTTGGCACCTCATATTTCTAGGGAAAAAAAAAAAAAAAAAGACCAAGCTTCTAGCACTGCTATAAAATACTAAAATCAATGAGATGTCATTTATGTATATTTTTCTGGATTTCCCCCTAGATTACACCATCTATATACTCATTTCTCTGATAAGATAACCTGTAAATTACTGTGTTAATGCTATCCCGGTATGTGGTTTTACATTCCACTGAGCTGTAGTTATCAAAGATAGCTATGCACCATCTAAAGCAGACCGCAATGCTGTATTCAGCTTACCTGTAAGAAGAATCTTTCACTGCCATACTCTTTCTTGTTTTACTATATTATCTTACATATAGCATTTTACTATATTATTTTCAGCTACTCTACAATCCCCCCAGAAAACAAGTTCAAGGTGAAATGCATGAGGGAGGAAGGGAATTTATGCCCTCCAGCCAAATTTTCTGAAGAAGCCTCTGACAGTTTTATGCCTGATACATAATTCAGAACTATGTAGGTAACATGTCAGAAGGTCCAGTTGCAGAAATAGGACACAGAAAGAAGCTAGTAAAGGAATATACTTTAATTCCAAGAAAAAGAGGAACTGCATACAAAAAAATCTTAGTGGACTAGTAGTTGCTTGCTGCCGTTTGCAGGTCACAAATTCACTGGTTTGGGCAACAGCTCATGGCTCTTAAGAGTTGGTTGAATTGTCTGCTTTGCCATAGGCACACACAGCAGTGTGAAGAGCAAGATGTTTAACCTACAAGATCTCAAGGTCTTATATAGGAAGATTAGCTCATGAGCAGGACTAAGTTTTTGAACATTGAAAGATTATCATATGCTACCAAAACAACGCCAATAAAAGCAATGTTAAATCAAGTCTAACTATTCCCAGCTAATTTGGGACATCACCTGACACCTAAAACCCATCTAAAGCCTCAAAGAGCCACCCAGTCTGATAGCTCTTCAGGTTCTCCAAAGCTTTAGATGTTTAAATTAATGCATTTCTCCTGATTTAGTCTAGAAGTTGTTGCCATCTTTAAATTAACACATACTCAAAGCATGTATTCTAATAAATTGGTAATTATATGCAACCTAAAACCCTCTTGAAGCTCATCTTTAGAGATACAGACACTTAAAGTCTGACTAAATGCTTTCTTGACCTCTTCTAATTATCTGTAAGTATAAAATCTAGATGAGGTGAACGTTACCATTAGCATTACCATTAGCTGCATCATGGTAGTGCAGCACCAAAAATGATGCCATCTTTTCACCTGAAATCCTTGTGTTTGGATCACTCACTTGGGGTCAGTTGGATCACTCTCCATCATTTTCAGACAAGGGCTCTATGGCAAGATGTGGAGTGGATAGATTTTTGTCAGGGTTCCCCATTACTCACAGATAGAAAAAAATTTGGTTATGGTAGGCAGACATCATCCCCTCTGCTCTCCAGCAGATGCCAAAAACATTACTGAGAGAATGCTGAAGTTGAGCACTGGAATTAGGTTGAATGCAACTGATGGAACCATGGTAGGAATTATTTATTGATACATCACAAGTCACACACAACCCTACTACTAAGGCCACAGACTGCAATCTGAAAATGTTTTCAGTTAATAAAATGAAATTTCAATAAATTAAATCCTCTCCAAAGAAACTAAACCAATCTACTTGACATATAAAGCCATCTCTTTGGTGTATGAATCTAAAGGAAAAAGGCTCTTTAAGTGTGCAGGGAAGGTTAATCAAAACGACATCGCACCTTTACTCACGCTTCCTGAAAAAGTGATTCATTCTCTTGCTTTCCTCACAGATAGCTACAAAAATTGAGGCAGGATTGAAGGAACTCCCTTCCATCAGTAATGCAAAAGCTCAGTCACCTCTTGATATTCAGTCCATAGCCTGAAACAGCCTAACCTTGAGAGGACATAGACAAGATTTATAGATAAAGAAAGTGGAAAGACCAGAAAAGAAATGAATTTGTGTATGGGAAATCCTGAAACCTGATAACCAACCCTGTGATGAACTGCCAGACTGCAGAGCTCAGCAGCTGCTAACAAACAGTAGACAACCATGAGGAATGTAATGGGCACTCCTGCATCAGGCTTGACTAGAAGGATGTTACACACTAAAGTAAAACCTAAGCATTGACCAGAGACCATATACAAGGAGAGTCATTTGGGAGCATTTTCAGCCTATCATTCTCTCTTTAAAAGCCATGACAATAAAGATCTCCCTGAATCCGAAGAGGCTGAAACAGTCACCAGGTCAGTCCAGGAACCCAATGGCTAAGTGAAAAAAGTAATTTTCAAAAAGGAAATTCAAATTTGTCTTCTCCAACAGCTATAGCCATCTCTTACCTCCTGGAAGCCAGAAATGTTCAAATGCCTTTAATAAAACAACATCCCAGACATCCAACTGAATGTCTGGGGTCTGGTCATTATGAAGATGCTACCACCCACCAGGGACCTAATGCAGGATATGTACTTATCTTTCCAATGTTAGTTGACTTAGTACCTTGTCCATCTTTTCATTGCATGTCAAAAGCAGGAAAAGCATAATTGTTCATCTTAGTTTTGAATAATCTTTCATGTAATCTTTTTTTCTGGAACTGGAAGGTTTTTTAGATAATATGCACATTGTCTGAAATTAATGTACGCACAGCAGCTTTCCAATGCCGTTAAACAGTATTACTCAGGCTCATGCCAGCTAAATATGTTTCAGTAGATTTCAGACTAGATTTCTGCAATGTAATCTACTTGGTATTGCTTGCAGCAAATATTTGGAAACTTCAGTAGAGGTGTAATATGACAGCCCAGTGTCTTACAATGCTTAACACGATCACAATAATTGTAAGGGATAAAGCAAGTTTTTTGAGTCACACAACTAGCCCTAAACTTTAAATTTTCAATTTTGATTTCAAAGTAGTCAATAGTATTGCCTGAGAGGTAGTTACTAGTGAAATTATATACACTTGTGGTAGCTGAGAATTCCAGTTATCTGTAAATGCATCACTTCAATGACATCCTCAGAGAAGTTCACTACTTTCAAGCACTTTGTTTGTCTAGTTTTCTTAGATTGTGCCCAGTATAATGGGGGAGAAAAAGGAAAAGTTTTCTTTGCATCACCTTTGCAACTTGCTGAATTTATCTATGTCTCTAGGCAGAATTGACTTGGATAAGAACATAGTGGCTAGTGTGATAATATAGCCAATGGTCTCAATATGTTAGGATTTACAACGATGGGCTCAACAAAAACAAGTCAGGGTAAAGTGCCACTCCAGGCACTACAACCCCTCTGTCAAGCAGCCTTGGGGTGCTATTCAGTGTTAACTACTCTGGCAGTTCTCTGTGAGGCAAGGGAACACACAGCTGCCATGCCTACCCCCTTGTAATGCAAGAGAAACTTCAACCTGGACTGCTTTCTTCATAAACTGCTCCCTGTGGATGCAATACCATCAGTTCCCAGAGGCCAGTCTTGATCATTCCCAGAAAAAAAAAAAGCCATATACCTAGCAATAACTTCCAGGTGTAGTTGTAATAGATGTAAAAATTATTGACTAAATAAGAAATATAAAATAATAAAAATAAATAAAATATAAAAATCAAATTATCCAGCTAGAGAGAGACATCAAATGCTAATGGTAAGACTATAACTGATCAATTTCAAAAGCGAATATGATGATAAGTCCAAAGATTCTAACCTTTGTTTAAGTACCAGGCCAGCTTACAGAATCAACTGACCTCTCTCAAGTGTTAAGATATGTATTGATCTACATTTTCGTGTCATAAGCAATAAAAAGAACAAGTTTGACCTAGTACAATACACTTTTTGGAAGCAATATCCACCAGTGTGCTGTAAGATAACTGTGGTGGCTCTAAAACTATCTGGGAAAGGTAATCCACATGGCAAATTTATCCACAATGGAAGTACAAGGCATATCTTGCCTCAGACAGTGAAAAAATTTAAAAAAAAATCAGTTTCTGTCATTCAAATCACTGCAGCAAGATATAAATACCACAGTGTGGGTTTTTTTTTTCTCTGACTCTTAACATACCTTCCTCTCTTTACTCTTCTCTCTTCTTTTGGCTAGGTGTTCTGAGAAGCAAGGGAACCTAATGATTTGACTACAGGAGTGGCATTTTCTTCCCACAAATCCATAAAGAACATAGTGAGACACACATGCTCCAGCACGCTGCCTTAAGCCCCTTCCCCACTTAACACTGTAAGATGAAGGAATGTGGTCTACAGCAATCAGCTCCCAGAAAAACAGCATTTCTGCACCCATCTTGCTCTATAGGCCCCAGCTGCCCTATTTCTCACTCCTTCGTGTGTTAGAGGCTATCAGGTGTGGGGAGCAGGTGCCCAGCCACCCCACTACTCCCCAGTCCCATGCAGGACCCAATGCAGACAGCCATTCTGGTCTTACTCCCAATCTCACACACACCTTTACATTTACATTTGCTGTGATCCAGCACCCTCATTTCACAGAGATATTAGGAAGTGAACTATGCTTCAGTTAAGGTGATCCTCAGACTTTACATTCCAGCATACATTGATACTGCAGCCTGCCGAGTAGTACATTGGTATCTGTCCTAGCTCTAAATAAGCTAGCTGAGATACTGGAATTAGTAAGAACGGCATGGTGTTGTCCACAGGTTAAGTGCTTCTTCCCAGGTTGATAAATCAGCCTACAGCAAACATATCCTTGACTGCAATCTACATGCAGGACTGTGCCTCCCTGCTGTCCAGCATGCTGTCAGAAAAAATTCTCTCAGAAACTGAAATGGAATAGTTCTGATCTCTTCAGCTCATTTCAGCCCTAACATGTCCCATACCAGAGGCAGAAAGTGGCAATAAGTAGATTCAGTATTGGTTGAGCTTTTCCCTACCCTGTGATGACATTCTCCCTCAGGGTCTCCAACCAGCCAAGACAACATGCAGCCCAGAAAGGCATTAGACTGGACAAACTGTTCTGCTGTGTAATCAAGTGTTTAAATAGACACTGTAAGTAGGCTACAGTACACATGTGCACAATACTATAAATATTAAAATACCTGTAAAATTATTAGGCAACATTTAGTCCTGAAAAGAGTGCCATTGTTAGAACTAGGTTTTTCCCATCAGTTTTGTAATGGGGCAGAAGCAAAACATGGAATAGGCCCTATATGACAAATACTGTAACATCACTTATTAGTCTCATCTCCTTGGTGTGACATGGTGGATGGAACTAGAGAACAATCTAGTTCAAACTAGATTTGAATCTCTTTAAATTTCAAGCCCTTTTAAAACTTTATTGAGGCTTACAATTGCACACAACCTTTTCCAAGCAATGGTCTGTCTTCATAAGAGTTTCATATGGTGGGAGTAGCAGTGAATTTGAATGTTATGGTTAGGCAGCAGTTTGGTAGAAAATAATGCTTTTGAGTAATTAATCTCTTTCACTGAAACTGCCCACATGTTGCTTACACACTTCTACAAATTATTTGTTCTACATCAATATACACAAGAAATATTTTGTGCTGATATTTGTTTAACCTGTGAAAAATGCTCAGCAGTTTATTGTGAATCAATAAAATATAATATTTTAGCTACAGTGGTTAATTCTGACTGAATATCACTTTTTGTTTATAAGCAGAATAGGTCAAACTCCAAGGATCAACTCTCTAATGAGGAACCTAGCAACCTTCAAAAAACTGCTGGATTTCTTAGGGATCCCTGCTAGTAAACATGTTCGCTAGAATAAGTGGAAAACAAACATGCAAGTGAAAAGCAAATAGCCAGAATCCATGTGGTTATTTGCCCAGTGAGTATTTATAGGCAATGCAGATAGTCCATAATACTCTAGCTCTTACAAATACACAATCAAATATGGAATAAAAATTTATCATTATAATCTACACATTTGAATTTCTTTTCCTGCTTGTTAAACTACATTAATTCAAAAAACCTTTCATCTCTAAAGAGAGGTGGGTGAGACACCACAGAAGAGCAGGTAGGAGTAAGTCTGTAAAGAAGAGGAAAAATACCAAACATATTCAATGAGAACAGGAGCAGAGAAGATGGGATGGGAAGCAATTAAAGATGGATAAGGCAGTTAAATGTGGATTAAACTACCTGTGGTAATGAACTACATGTCTATTGAGTTTGCACTGGAAAAGAGCAAAATGGTAGAGTGGGAATAGCAGTAGGGCTTCTTGCTTTCATCCTGAGTTCAAAGGTTCCTCCTTCTGCCATGCTGTCCGGATGTTCACCATTCCATATATTTCACTCTTTTTTACTTACAATATTTGTATTATTTTTTTCAAACTTCTAGACCAGGCATTTGCATTTTCACCTTCCCTTTCAAGTACCTTCCTTCAGCTATAAGGGATTTTTTTTTTAAACAGAATTCAGAGCAAGTAACTCCATTAAGTTTAAGCTTAAATTTAGTCCCAAGTTCAACAATAATTTCCTCTATGGAACAAAAGAGCAGTAAGAACAAAACCAAACCTTATATAGTAAAAGAAAAATCCTTATCCTTAAAATGCATCACCAAGTCATCCAAAATATAAGCAAAACATACCCATGGGTGTAAGCACAATTTTCCTACTTAAAATATTCAGAAATTAATCTATGCCAATACACATAGGAGAAACAGCAGATCCACTTGCATTTCAGTTATAGATATATTAGGGGAAAAATACTCTTTCAAAAACAAGAAAAGAACTCTAAGCCCTCCAAGAGAGAATACAAGACATCTTTGATCATGTCGCTCATGACCATCACTTGGGACATCCACCATTGGTGTCTCACTGGTTGTCAGAATATAAAATCTTTGTATGCCAGGCTGCAGCAAGGCTCTCTCAGCTACTGCATGTCATAGAATCATAGAATCATGGAATCATAGAATCATAGACTCATAGAATGGGATGGGATGGAAGGGGCCTTTAAAGGCCACCTAGTCCAATCCTCCTGCAATGAACAGAATCAACTAGAACAGGTTACTCAGAGTGCCATTCAACCTAAACTTGTATAAGTTTGTAAGTATACATGTCAAATTCTTTCAGTTCAAAGCAGATACTGCTCAATGGTATCTACATTCTTCTAAAGAGGTGGACACTCACCTCTTTGTCTCATATTCATGCAACCAATTGTCTTGCCACTGCTTCTTGGTGATAAGTGGTTATTTTCTGGAAGAAAACCCATTTATGAGTCATTCAGCCTTCAAAAGGTTAACAAAACAGGTCACATGCAGACACAGAAAGAAATTAATTGTGCTTCCAATTCCATCCAATCAGTCTACATGCTTGAATTAACTAAGTTTACTAGTGAGCAGTGGTTGTCAGGGATAGTTAAATTCCCTCTTGGAAATGCCCATATACTTTTAAATGGTAAGAGAAATACCCGTGTCATGTTGCTGTCAAATCCCCAGGTTGCCCATTAACAACTGATGTCCTGGAAACATCCAAAGGCCATTAAGTGTGTGCTGAACTCATATATTGTAGTTGCAGAAATGGAGATAAACCCATGGAAGCCATCCATATTCCCCAATTTTTAATATATAAATGCAATTAAAAAAAAAAAAAAAAAGAAAAAAAAAGTAGAAAAAAAAGTAAGTCCTCCAGATAGAGCTGGACAATGAGTCACATAACACTGGGCATTGGTAAAGTCTTGATTTTTGAAATTGATGCTAAGGAGGCGGATCAGGTGGGTATGAAATGGAAGTTGTCAAAGTAATTTGGGACTCTGTTCAATCCCTAATGCCCGGCACAGGAGAAACTACAATGTAGAAATTCAATGATATGATGAATAAGAAAGAAAGATGCAGTCACAAAAATCATCATTCAACACAACACATATTTATGCCAGATAGAAGTCCTTCCTGGGTACAATTCATGATCCTGAACTCTTTCATCCAAATTTCTTAATTTAGTTCTGGAAACAATGGAGACATCTACTTTTAACCACGTTAGGAGAGGATTTTCTATTCTGCTTGCTTTGCCCTCCAAGTCCTTAAATCAGGTATGGCTAGAGACATGATACTATTTCACCTAAATTTCTACCATTTTCTTTCCATATGCCTTTTTGGAAATGTTAGAGTTCCCCTAAGTTAGACAGATACCATGATGGTGTTTATACCCACTGTTTTCTGACTGCCTGAGCTACATTGTATAACATATTCATTTACTCACTACCAGCTGATAAAGTCAAAACCTCTAAATAACTTGTAAACCAAAACAGTGAAAAACTTCACAAAGTCAATTAACAAATATATTAAAGTAAGAAAAAAAGCTCATTTATGCACACTAATGATGTCACCAATTTCAACTTATATTTCTGTACAAATATTAATATCAATTAATAATGCATCCCACTTACAGAACTCTTTTTATCTTGAAAGAGATTTATAAACATTAACTAATTGAATTGCCTGATCTTTTTCATTGATATATATATATATATATATATATATATATATATGTATGAAATTTGGGGCCAAGAATGGAAAGCCCATTAGATGCCTAGGGACTTCAGTATCACAAAGGCATGAGCAGAAAATTGGTTTAATTTATGCACAAAATGCTGCTTCTTCCTCATGAATGTTTTTTATCTTCAGAAAAGATCCCACCCAGGCCAAATGACCAGCAGAGGACACTCCCATTACATTTACATCACAATCCAAGATTCTCCCAGCATATAAAACTGAATTTAACTACATGGAACTATTTTTATGCCCTTTAAGGAACTGTCA
The DNA here is from genome assembly GCA_035583235.1 of Hafferia zeledoni. NCBI lineage: Eukaryota > Metazoa > Chordata > Aves > Passeriformes > Thamnophilidae > Hafferia > Hafferia zeledoni. The sequence goes on along the minus strand of JAWWEV010000001.1, from coordinate 33,311,768 downwards.
TCTTGGCCTTATGACCTCTCCAATGGTATTTTCGTTGGGGTTTTTTGTCTGCTTGTTTATCTAATGAGGAAGATTTCCTAAATCATCTGAGTCATCTTAGCAGCTGGACAAATATCCTGTAGGGCAGTAACTATCCAAAATAATATCCCTTTTCTAATGGTCAACACTGAAATATTTTAGGTCAACACGCAATCACTTTTGCCTCTTTGTCATATATAGCCTTTCAATGCAGTTCTTATGGGGGTACTAAGAAACTCCTTTAAACAGAATGCATGAATCCCTGAGGGAATACAATATTTATCAGCTAAAATTATGTTTTTCCCAGTCTTGAGAAAAGAGTTTATAATCCGTATATCTGTTAAATACTTTATATAATTGAGCAGTTTTACATATATTTAGGCTAGAAAGTTGTTGAAATGCTTATGCAACCTTTTAAAGGATCTTTTTTCACTTCCAGATAAAGGATTATCACATGAATTATATATTACAATGATGGCATTGTAGGACAGGTTTTATCAAAGATCATTACAGTCACTAAAAATACCACAGAAATTCACATACTCCTTCGTTGTGTAAAGTTGTTAATCAAAATTGGAGATATGAAGATGCATCAGTCTACTAAATATAAATGTTTTTACATCCTCAGAAATTATTCCACTTGATAACAACCTTCAGGTAGGAAGGATTACCTTACTGGCATTACCTGAGGTGCGAATTCTACGACTTCAGCAAAAACAATGTGTGACCTACTTACAACTATGGTGAGATAGACCTTTGCATTGAAATATAAAAGTTTGATGTATGGGAAAAACATACTCTGGCATATTTTTCAGAATATTTTGTTCTTATTTTTAATGCACTTGCAATAATTTTATTACAATGACTGATACACCTGTAGTTTGTGACAACATAGACATCATATCAAAATTTCACGGAATTAGTGCCTTCACAGATGACAGGCCTAAATTTAACAAATCATAATGCTTTGGATGGTTTATTAGTTTCTGCATATTTTTCACATAAACAGATTTATGAACACATTACATTTTAGTACTGCCATTAAGAAAATATGATTTTTATAGTTCTAGACACACTTGGAGTAACGTGACGTGCTTTACATATTTATGAGGGACTTAGTTACAGTGTACTCATTAATAGCTAGCACTCAAACCTAGACATTAATAAATGTTTTAATTAAGATGGGAATATTATCTGGGACAAAAAATATATTCCCTATTTTTCTCCAAGAACTCCAGAAGTATTACCATGATTTTTATAACCAGTAGTGCTGGTTATTCGTGTGCCTGCAGCAACTACAGTCCCCCAAAACAGAACATGACCCTTTGTATCAATGCTGTATAAACAAGTACCAACAAGCAATAAAGATATCATACTTCTCATGGGACATTTCCAGAAATTAATAGGAGACAAATTCAAAAACAGCAAGTAGCACATTGTCTTTCCCAACTGTTACAGAAGTAGACTGAGCAAGAGGTTTCAGCTGAGTATCTTCCTGGAAAAATACAATCACAGAATCATAGAATGGTTTCAATTGGAAGGGACCTGAAGGATCACCTAGTTCCAGTTCCCCTGCCATGGGCAAGAACACCTTCTGCTAGACCAGCTTACTTCAACCTCCATTCAACCTGACCTTTAACATTTTTAGGGATGGGGCTTTCTTACAACCCTTTTTTTTAGGTACTGGAAGGTGCTATAAGATCTCCCTGAAACATTCTCTTTTCCAGACTGAACAAATCCAACTCTTTCAGTGTGTCTTTATAGGAGAGGCACTCCAGCCCCCTGATCATTTTCATGGCCTCCTCAAGACTTGCTCCAATAAGCCCATTCCCTTATGTTAGGGTCCAAGAGTGGAACACTGTACTCCAGGTAGAGTCTCATGAGAACATAGCAGATGGGCAGAATCACCTCCCTTGACCTGCTGGTCACTCTGCTTCTGACGTAACTCAGGGTACAGCTGGCTTTCTGAGCTGTGAGCACATACTGATGGGTCATAAGGAGCTTTATGTTGTGTTTTAGTGTTCCTTATCACTGCTTCCAGGGCTCTGTAATCCTACTTGATACTCCTCAGACTGCTCTGTCTTTCTCAATGGTGGTCCAGCAGTAGCTCCTCCACTTGGGCACACCTTTTGTGGGCAGCTCTGCTGTCTTTCCCTGCCCCAGGAGAAAGGTCCATACACTTTCTTCAGTCTGAGGCCCACCCTAAATCCTCTCTCTTCAGCATCTCCATCTGGGTGGAAGCATCAGCTGCCACTGGGGTGGATAGAACAGATCCCTCAGATGGAGCTGCAGCCTTTGCATTCTGCATTGAGAGGCAGGTAGGATGAGTGCCTTTGGCCTGTGCAAGCGCTCACAGAACCGTATCCAGTTCCTGGATTATGTGGACTTCAAGTCTTTCCACTTGACCAGTAGAAGACTTTCAAGTTTTCTGTAAAGACACACCCATCCTACACATCCTCCTATGCAAGCTGCTATGCCATGACCTGTGCGTCTATCCTCATTTCAGCACTCCTGGTGTTGTATCCTACAGCATCATTATCATCCTACAAGGTGCGGTATCCTACTGCATCATTGTTATCCAGAACTGCCTTAGAGGTGCACATAAGATCGTACCCAGATGCAATACAGTAACTGAGAGTCCTGACCTAGAGAAATAAATACATATCATAGTAATGACCAAAGTTGGCTATTGCAGTTCCTACTAAAAAGACATCATTTTGATTAAAAGTTTTACTGAAGATATAACTAAAAACAATTGGAAATGGTTGAGTGTCACTGTCAAAGAGTGGGTTACACAGAAGCTGCAGTAAAGGAACAGAAAACTGCTAACACACAATGGCAGAACACCACTTTTGGATAATGAGAGATTTCAGCATCCTCTTACTTTTTCTGTCCATATCCTGGCACTGGTTTCAGAGTTTTCTTTCTTCTATATGTCTTATATGTTCACATCAGTCTGTGAATACCATGGTAACATTTCCTCTGAATGCCACTGCATCACTGCCACCCCCAGAAACATTCTCATTCACCATCCTTGACTGTTCAGCCTCCAGATTTCAACATATACTGATTCTGACTGCCTACTTCCAGCACGGAAAGAAAAGCAATCTCATACCCAAATATCTGTTCCACCCACCAGCAGTTCCCTTAATTTCTGTATTTTAAGATTCAGTTCTCCATTACTGTCTTCCAAACACAAACGTTATTGATGTTATTTGTTAGACTGTTCTGGATAATACTGTGTAACATTCATTATGAGATAACTTCAGTAGGTGCCAGAGGATTTCAGATAAGAGATCTTGCACATAAAAAATATAATTATTGTTGGTTACATTCCATTGACTTAAACAGGGACACATCCATCCCCAAAAATTTGCAAAATCAAGCATTTAAGGGCCATCACATTAGTTTCAGTGGCTGACAAGTCCCTGAAAAGTGTACATTCCATGTAAGAAGAACTTTCCCCTTTTCCACTGCCAACACAAAATCTAGTTCCGTCAGATGGACTATATCCCTCTGCCTATGTGACATGAACAGGGAGAAAGAATATTCCCAGCAAGGAGAAGAAGGAAGACACTGTGTAGGATGAAATCTGCTTACAGATGTGAAATGAAGGGAGTCCATCGATTTTAGCAACTCTTCTGCCTTTCACAGAAACAGAAAAATTGGCCAAGACAGCCTTCAGCCATCTGAAAGGGGCTGCACAAGTCACAGTTGTCCTCTAGGAGGAAGATCCCTTGTCCTTCATGTCAGCCGCTGATTATTGAGTCAAACCAGCTTTCTGCCATTCTTAACATTCAAAACATCAGAAGTAAACTATCTTCTCCATCTACATCAGTGCCTGGTTGACAAAGTCTCTTATATTGATTTTCTTACCAGAAATTGAAAACCTGTCACTCTGAACACTGACTCTTCTCTTGACTCCCAACACAGGTCCCCGAGTAAGGTAAGGTGAAGTCCACACAACCAGTGAAGGCAGTAGCAGGACAAACACTTTCTGTTTGAGAATATCTGACTGAAAGAGCTCTTCAGAGAAAATTACCAACCCTTCTACTGAGAGAGAAAGGATTTTCTTCTTAAATCTTTATTGATTTCAGCTTGAAAAACCCTTAGACTCCATGTTTAGGAAATTAAACTGAGATGTTTACTATTATAATGCACAAAAGAGTCTTTCAATAGTTTAGGCTATCCATTTAAAAATTAAATGAAATCATAATTTTATTATTAGAGAAAATAATTCAAATCAGAGGTAAATAGACAGTCTATTAGGGTCTGTTATGGGTTTTGCTGCTCTGGTAAAAAAAAAATCAACATCTGCACACTTGTACTGGTTTTGGCTGGCATAGAGCTAAATTTCTCCATAGCAGTTTGTATGGGGCCATGTTTTAGATTTGTGCTGGAAACAGCATTGATAATGCAGGGATGTTTTCCTTATTGCTGAGCAGTGTTCACACAGGGCCAAGGCCATTTCTGCTCCTTACTCCACTCCATCAGTGAGGAGACTGGGGATGCACAAGGAGTTGACAGAACAGCTGACCCCAGTGACCCAAGGGATATTTCAGACCATATGGTACCATGCTCAGCAACGGAAGATGAAGACAGTGGGGAATGTTTAGAGTGACACCATTTGCCTTCCCAAGTTTCTTACACATTATGAAGCCGTGCTGTCCTGGAGGTGGCTGAACACCTGCCTGCCCAAGAGTAGTGGTGAAGAAATTCCCTGTTCTACTTTGCTCGAAAAGCATCTTTTGCTTTTCCTACTAAACTGTCTTTAGCTCAACCCACAAGTTTTCTCACTATTACCCTTATGATTCTTTCTCCCATCCCACCAGAGGAGAAAGATCAAGCAATTGTGGGACTTAGCTGTCCACCAGGATTAAACCATGGCAATAGTAAATATGATCCAGACAAATACAATTTTATCTGGACCTGAGAATAAACCCATTTGTAAATTGAGATGTCTCTATGAGACTCTTTCTCATTTAAACCTTGTTCCTATCCTTCATTCTCCATCAGTCTGGTGGAAATAGTGACACAGAAAGGAAAAACATATACGAAACAAGAAAATTGGACTCCAGAGAATTAGTGACAGGTATTACTCTAGTAAACTTGAGAGCATTACTTGTTGCTTTAATAGAATCAAAAAATAGTCGTTTCAAACCACTTGCATCCCTACCAGTGGATCACAGATAGTATCACTGATGTGAGACATGTAAGTAGTTTCTGTAGCATGGGTACAAGGCAACATCTTCTGTTTGAGGGCTAGATAGGATTGTCTAAAACTTGTGAAACCGTGAAGAACACCTGTGCAAGGAAGTCTATATGGGAATGACTCCATAATTTCTAGATCTAAATTACTTTATTCAGGCTATGCTTGTATCAGAAATTAAAATGGGGCTCGTGTCCTCACAAACACATGCATACTGAACAATTATTAAATTATCCATTTGGTTCTGGCAAACTAGAATTCTCCCAAACACAGCCTGGGAATGATCTGGGAATTAGCATGGGTCATGGACCACTTCCAGCTTGGGCTCTCTGGATATGACCACCGTCAGTGTGCCTCAGGATTGTAAGAGACCTCACTGGCTCAGATGCAAACCATGATGTGGCAGACTGGGCTAGGGCCACAAAATGGTTGTTGGCCATTTTAATTTGTTTATTAGCATACTAACATCTTAGCATTTGCTCATATAGTATAGTGAAATAGAAAATATTTCCTGAAGTATATTCCAGCATACATGAAACCATTCACCCTCAGAAATTTCTCTTGGTGCCCCGTTGTATGGCAAAGCACACAAAGATCCCAGCTGAGATCACAGAGCCCCACACCAGTGATGAAACAGGGTCCTCTCTTTGCTTGAGAGAGTAAGGAAATTCCTGATTTTAATTGTGAAGGAGAAGACTAAGCTTTAAGTCATATCCCTGTAACAACAGTCTTGAAATTCAGCTTATTCTCCATTTTGTTACAGGCCCTTGAGAAACACTTTTCCACACCTATCCAGAAAAATCCCTACAAACCTTCCTACCTACATGGTTGGAATTGAGAGAGTTTGTAATTAGTGACCCACAAGGATCAATGAAAGTGCTTTCTGACAGGAACAGAAAGGCAGAGAAGATTGCCAGACACTGAGAAATTGCACTGTGTATTACAAACCTGTGCTGCAGACATAGAGAAATAAAAAGAAAGAAAGAAAACTTCATGTCAAGAGCAACAGAGAAAATTCTGGGTCTCACAAGGATGCAGGCCAAATCAAAGTAACTGCAGACACTGGATGTACTATGGCATTCTCTGCCTGTCCTGTAACACGTCAGAGACACAGTTTAGACACAGGTCTGAATTTTCCTTAAAAAAAGGTGGAAATTTCAGGATTTAGACAGTAAGCAGATACAAGTCTGAGACTCGTCTCCACATCAATCTACCAGTGAGACCAGAGCTGAATTGCCTCAGTGCCAAGCCATTGCAGCAATACCAAGTGGTACAGAGAAATTCAAGAGAGGCAACTACTCCTGTTTCAGTTGCTGCAAGTTCCAAAGTTTAAGTACTCAGATGATAAATTGTCAAAATCAAGTTTGTTTCCTCAGCATCATTTTGGCACTACTATTGAAATGCGTAATATCAATCTCTCTGGCATGGTTCTGCTCTATCTTTTCACAGCATCGGCTTTTAAAGATTTCAAAAAGGAAAAATGACATCATGTGGTATTGTATTAAACTTCCTCCTCTCCCCATCCCCAGTTCATCACCACAGTTAGAGCCATCAGAACCATACCAATATCCTCTGGATATCTCTTGGACAACGTGCATCAGCTGGGAGAGCGATGAAGACAAATACGTTTCTACAAGTGTTTATAGTTACTTGCTGTATCAATAAATAATCAGGACTCTGCAGGGAAGTTTTTACTCAGAGGTTCTCAACCTCTGAGTTCTCTGTAACAACTGGCAATCCAGTTCACCACCTTGGCCTTTTCTCAGGTTCTGGCCTAGCTGCCCTTTCTCAGGTTCCTAAAGGCTGGAATCCTTCTCCCCTCATTAAAGCTCATTAATCTGTCCTTCTCAACATTATCCTCTTTTTACCAGTCCTTAGAGGTCAAGTACAGAGGAACAGCATCAACACTAAGAGTAGATTATGGACACTTTTTTCTATCTTGTGAAAGTCCCAATAAGCCTTTTGTGGGCACTACAACACATTCCTTTAGAGACTCCTGATGTTTCTCTTAAGTCCGGATGAAGGTACTGAACTCACTCGAAACTAAAGGAGTTTCAGTGACTGTAGGATCACATTCCATTATACACTATCTGTACATTTTATTTTTGCTGCATGGCACCACAGGCAAAATCCAGCATAACTCAGGTTCTAAATTCCCAGACACTTATGACAGAGGTAGAATATTAGCTAGTAGTAATCTGAGAAGTTTCTGACTTGTGGAGTCATGAAAAGCTGTTTGAACACGTGATCTTTGGACAAAAAAAAAAAAAAAATAAAGCAGCAGACAACTTCTTACACATGAAGATTGCTTCCTGAAGAGAGCAGAAAAGAAAGAGCTTCCAGAGGATGAGGATTTGGGAAGGAGCTACTTAAGACAGAGAACAATGTCAGATAATTATTCCCATTCTGACTTTTGTCAGAAGGAAAAGACTGACAACTACTAGTTCATTTTAGCAGAAGCAGTAACAAAAAGTTCATCTGCACTGATTGAGCTAACACTCCCTACTGTCTGCCTTTGGTTCCACTGAACTTATTGCCTGATATCCATCACAGAGCTTCCACAGTCTCTTCTTTCTTAGTTCCATGCCTTTGACCCGGCTTCTCATAGACAAGTTTTTGACATACACACTGAAGCATGGTTTAATGATGAAACAGAGTTATCAATTAACAAAAAGTTCTTGCCTTTGAAGTCTTGTCAACCTCTGAAGGACATGCTTTTACTTAGTGTTAAATGAACCTGTAGAAGCATTTTATGGACCACAAAAAAAATAGAAAGTCTTTTAGGGAGCTGAAACCTTGCAGTTCCAGATAAATAAATCATGTGGACTCTATGAAGATTCAGAGACTGCAGAAAATATTCTGATTTATTGTGAGGGTTTGGATTATGGCTAGAAGTTCTCATGAAATTCTTTCATCCTTTGAAACCAAAGATGGAGCTATTCTGGGAAGTACTCTCTCATGAATAAAAAACAACAGAAGAGGAGTACAAAATACAGCCAACTAGTTAGTTGTATGCTTCCACAAACCTCCATCATCATACTAATTATTTTTCTCTAGGTTCTGTGATATAAAAAAATCACACTGATGGGTAAAAGTTGAAATTGAGGAGACAATAAATGTCTCAGAAAGTGTGTCTTCAAAAGACAACTCTGTCCAATGTGCTCAGCAAAGATTCTGGTATCAAAGCAATTGTCAAAATAGGGTCTTCAAATTCAGCACTGGAAGTTTAGACAAGGTCACATGAGTGCAGTTGTGCTGTCAGTTCTAACTGGAAGGGTAGAACCAAGATGAACCAACTTGATGGTTTTAATACTGTCTGGAGTGCAGGTTGGGCTTAGAAAGTTGGAGACTGCTTCATTCTCAGTTTGGCTTGCACATGCACTGAGCTGCCCTACGTCCTGAGCTCCAAATATCCCAGAAGACCTTCTGAGAGGTGACTTGTAAAGCAGTGCCACATAAGAAAGCAACCACAAGGAGACTAGTCTTCCCACAATAAAATCAGCACTAACAGGCTTATGATAAGTCCATTTGTTGTTTCTAAAGTAAATTAAAATACTAATTTCCATATCATTCTGAATCAAACTTAAACCAGTCCTCCCTGATCAGCCTTCTACTGACAGTCACAATAATGTTCTTACTTTAGAATATGTTCTGGGGAACCCAAAATACAATCTTCAAATACTGCCACAACATTCAGGGAAAAGTTGTTGCATCCTTTTGTAGGATTCTGATTCAAAAAGACTTGTCCCACCAAGTTAGTGTGCTTTGTAACATTAATACAGCCTTAGGTGGGTAAGAAAAAGCAATTATGGTGCAACATATTCAACTTAGACTCAAGGGGAGGTATGTTTTCCTTTTTTCTCTCTAACTATACAAGTTCTTCAGTCTCTCTCTCAATCATCCTTTACTATCATAACCACCTCCTTTCCTTCTATTTCTTCATTACCACCAAGTTATTTCACTTATTAGGAGACATTCTGACCAGATTAGAAGCTTTTTATCCCAGATGGCTCAAATTGTCTCCTTTTTTATCAAGATGCACATTTGCTGTATCTTTTATGTTATTCTTCAGCCCTTTGACCTTAACAGTCCTTCATGTTCCACATTCACCTCCTCATGTGACAGCTGGACTATTTGACTCACAGATTTGGGAAATGAGTTCTTCTTGTTATTTTTGTTATTCTAATTCTGATTTATTATTCTTTTATCCTGTGTCATTTTGACTAACCTGTATTAAGAAGATACACAGCAAGGACAGCTTAAAGAGATCCGCAATTTTATTTGTGAGAAATAAGGAATTTCAACCTTCTGGCTCTTTTGGCAAGTAACAGAAAAGTAAATTTTCTAATTGCCTGATAGCTTAGAAGGTCCGTCATTATTCTAGGGCAATACTATCTTCTTAGATTATTAGATGAGGACCATAAGATTTAAAGATATTGACCAGGCCAAGGCTAGATTTAAAATTATTGTTTACTGTATGTGCCCATTCTCCTAGGAGCATCTAGAAGAATTACTTTTTCCACTAGTAATAAAGTGGAGAAGATACAAGTAAATAATTAGAGCTCTTGAATGCAATGTACTAGCTTTCTAGTCCATGGCAAATGATGGCTAATTATACCCATGGCTGAAGCTGCAAACTAAAAACACTTTGACTGTTCTGAGTACAGATGATATTCCTAAGAACGGAATGAAAAGGTTTTCTTTTAGCTCAGACCTGCTACAATGACCTCCACATTCATGAACGACACTGGAGGGACTCACCAGCAGTCCAAAACAGAGAGCTCAAAATACAGATCATTTCACAGAAATATTGCTTTGGGCATTTATCTACCTTCAGTGCTTGGTATGATACCAAGAACATGAAAAAAAGAACTGATATGAGACAATAGAAGTAACATATCCAAAAGCCAGCGTGGGAGACGTTATGACGGTTCCATGCACCAGGAGTGCTTTTTTACTTAATCTTTTGCAGTGATCCAGGGGATGGATGATGAAAAAGAAAAGCTGATGAAATAAAGAATGTGTTATTCTTTGTATGCACAGACAAAACTTCTAGACTTTCAAAAAACTTCTTAAAATCTTCTTGACAATTCATTAAAGCAAGATAAAAATGAGAGTTTGATTGTAAGGAGTTCATCAGAATATCCTAGCCACTAAAAGTGTTGTGTCATGCTTTAAAAAAAAAAAAAGAAAAAAAAGAAGTTTCACAGCAATTATGGCGAAATGTTCATTGCGTACATGTATTTCCACCCCCTACAACATCTTTTGGGCTGTAGAAGCTACAAAGAAAAGGACTAATCATTGGTATAGACTTTTTGAGCATTTAATATAAAAGGTCATCCCTTAACAAGAAATGTACTGTAAAAATACTTATCTGTTCATAATAAAGATCTAACTATGCAGTTATAATCTCTGTGATATCTAAGCAGCTATTGAACTTGGTAAATACAAAAAAGATTGGGGGGGGGGGGGGGGGGAAGAAGTATTTTCTATTTTTCCTTACTCTTTTCTGTTTTTCTAAGCTTATTCCATAAAAAGGGAAAGAAACCCTCTTCTTTCTGAGGAAAAGTTCAACAAACCTAAGTGAAACAACAATATCTACCCTAATTCTCCTCTTTTCTTTGTGAAAGAGAAAGAAAGAGATAAGAAGTGAAGGCCTATCTCATTGTAATTATGATTACTTAGCTCTTTGTAAGGCAAATAAAATACAAATATGAACACAACTTTAGAATCATGCTGGATGAAAATGTTGGGTGAACATTATTTAATGCTCTAAGAGAAGAGTTTTTAAGTAGAATTGACCTTGATTTTATTCCTTTCCAAGAGCACAACCCTTTCAAATGGGACAAATTTCCATACGTCTTTACTTCCAAAAAATATTTAGGGTCCGAATAAGTACATTTAATGAGTTTCATAAATGTAGGGAAAATGCAGGTGGGAACTGTAAGAAATGATGAATTCACTGAATCTGAGGAAGCAGATAACACATTAAATAATACATCCCCTGTTCCACTATTTCATACCCACCTAAACAGTGCAAGTCTTCCAAGAGTATGATGTAAACAGAAGTTCAGCATTCTAGGACAACTCAGAGGATCTCTACATGTGTTTCTTGGTGATTTGGTATGGATTATTAGCTTAGTTATAATTCAGACAAGCCCTGCAGTATATAATTGGAAAAGTCCCCCAGGTGACTAGCAACACATCTGTCATTTACTTGCTTCTTTCTCTGCTCCTGTTAATACACTGCTCCTGCTGCTTTCTTCCCACCTACATTGTCCTTCCTATAATTGATTTACAAAACCCATTTAAAAAAAGAATGTCCTCATAGTTTAACACAATTTCTTTACTCCACTGCTAATAATTGTTTTACATCACAACTAAAGGTTATTTGAACCTCAGATCTGCCTGCTCAGTCCAGAGTTTAACCTATCCTCCTTCGGTATATTAAGTAACAAAACAAAGAACCTACTAGTTAAAAATTACCAGGCAGACTTCATTTATATGTAAATGACAAAGTAACTTGTACTGTTGGAAAGAAAACAAGATGAACCTTTCAGAGTAAACGAGACTAGTATTCCTTTTATATAATTCATAATAGATGCATTTTTTTTCTTCAGCTGCCTTGGTCTAAGTGATACGCATCATTTTTGTTTTGGCAGAGAAAGCAGGAGCTGTACTAATGTAAAAGTGATTCCACAGTTATAGAAATGCCAAAAGTATAATGGTATCAGATAGAAACAGAGGCTAAGGAAAATGTAAGAAAAAAAAGTTGATAAGTAAACCCTCACACTGAAACTTCTTGCTGAGTTAACATATATTTTTGTCTTTATGTGGAATGCACTGTGCAGTTAAAGCCATTCTTGAGTAGGTCTTTACTGTTTTTATTTTTTATTCTGTACTTTTTGCAATCAGTATAAATTGAAAAGACTGCTAACCTCATAAATCACTAACTGAGACTTTCTTTTACTGCTACAGTTATGACAATCTGGCAGAGACAGTGCCATCAACTCATCAGCTTTTCTCTTGCTCTTGCCATGGAGCAGAACTAATAGAATTCAGAGAATTGTAAAGAAAAGTTATGCTGGCACATCAGAAATCACATTTTTGTGTTATTATAATTCTAAATCAGAATACTAGGAAAATAGATTCACAGTTCTTATGGGAAAACAAATCACCTCACCCTTCCACATCCTAGGAACACAACAGCAATACAGAGTTTCAGTTCAGATTACTTAACCAAAGTTGCATTTGACTCATCGTATTTACTAAAATTATCCCTGAATACCCCAAGACCTTCTGTAGTCTCTGTAAACATCATTAAGTGAATGTGTTCTTCCATGTCCATCTAAATTTACTTGATCTCAGTAGAGAGATGTGGTTATGGCAATCAGAATTCCAGACTTTAAATATTTTTCAGAATAATGCTGCAATATGTGGATCAACAAAAACAATTTTCAAGTAAAAATTTTGAAATATATTATTCCTTCATTTTAAGGAGGGCTTGTAACTGATCTTTTGGAGTCATTTTACCTGATTTCCTAGATGTACTGAAATTCACTGTCTTTACTTATTTTTAGAGATAGGTTTCTGTGTGAGTTCCAGACTGCTGCAGCATCCTCTTTGCTGACCTCTCAGTTTATCCTCCAGATCTGAGAAATTTATCTGTTAGTATCACCTTTTTTCCTTGTTGCTTTAATTATGCCTCATTCCCTCGAGTTTCTCTCTTAACTTATTACATTCAAGTATCTTTCAAAGCCCCATGGAGTTCTGTTCTTATTCATCTCCCCCCAGCTGTCTTTGCTTTTCTTTCCACGCCAGTCTTAACCAACCAGTTTGCCAGCAAAGCATATAAAGACCTTTTGGTTTTCTAACTCACTATTCTGACTACAAATTCAGTCACAAGATTTGTGCCACCTCTTTGATTAAGATCTCCCCGAAGGCTCATTTCTACTGTGCTGCCTGTGGGTAATCTCTACCTAATACTGACATAAATGTTTCATTGCAACCTTATTCCTAAAAGCAATTGTCCACACTGTTTGTATGCTCTCCATACCTAATCTGTTTCAATGTTCCTATAGTGAACTCCCCGGGAAATGACATGCCAGAAGTCTTATCGAGAAGGAGCACACATCACAGGAGGCATTTCATCCATCATCATACCCCTAAAGGTAACCATTTATACTCTGGTTTAATAGAATTGTGAGGATCTGAAGTGGAAAATGACCACTGAATGACTTACCCTGTCTCACAGAAGTGACTAGGTCAATCTCCTCAGGGTACAACAAAATAGGATGTCCAGTATCTTGTTAAAAATATCCAGGGAGGGACTTTCCCTATTGCTAGCTCCTTTATATTTCTTTTAGCTTGGGGATTGCCTTTCCCTGGGCTTCCTTTATTTATTGCTATTTTATGCATACTTACAGAGCACAGTTTTTTATAATAAATAATGGAACTGCAATCTATTCATTCATAATTGATAGGTTCTGTGCTCCTGCAGCCTGAGTACATTTTATGACGAACCAGTGATACACAGTTTCTTTTGGAATATAGTCTATGATGTGTATTTTTTCTCATTAGTCATGTCTGAAATCCCACAAGACCATAATCAGAAGAGAGCTCTGCTGCCTTAACCTGAATGTCCATCCAAACCTGCAGACTCATAGGCACCAGGGCTACAGCAGATGACTAAGGTAGAAAATATGAGAAGTAGGTGAGTGAAGGTACTATAACAATACTATAATTTTCTGTTTATCTATGGAACTCTATCCATTTCAATCCTAAGCAGATGGTACTTATGTTACTTCTTAATACACCTTATTTATGAAACATGGTATTATGCCTTTCCATCGTTTCTAATGCCAAGGTTTTTATTATGCCTCTTAGGGGTCTCTTCCACAGTACAGGTTCCCCTTCAATTTTTAGATGTCCTTTAGAAACAGATATACTTTTAGCCTGGTTGTCTTCTTTTATGAATCCCTGCATTTTATCTAAATTTGCCTCTGCTTCATGCTTGTGGTCAGTGTCCTATCATTTTTGGCTATGCCTGTCCCCAAAGAGCCATCCTTCCTGCAAATGTATGATGATGAGATGCCACACAAGGGCCATTTCTTTTTATTCATTCCTGCAGAACCTACCTGTATTTATTTCTCTCCATCAGCACTAAAGGCCATTTGGATACAGCAGCCCAAGCACCAGATGACCTTTAAAAGTCATGGATGAACTTTTCTGTTTGACTGGTTTGCTGCAGGAAGCTGGGGAAGCTGCAGTGGATAAGAAGCTCACCTGGGAAACCCATAGATGCCAGGAGGATCCCACAGGATAATCATGCACTAAACTGAGAATTTCCATCTCTACCCTCAGTCCTGCTGGATTCCTCTCCACGTCATGCTTTATTTCCAGAGTATTTGAGAAGAGGGAAGGAAGAATATTTTGCTATAAATATTAGAGTTGAAACTCAATGCCTCATTTTGTTGGTTTTCCTTTTACTGGATAAGTTTTGATCTCTTTTTGCCCTTTCTTTTTTGGATTTTGGAAAAGAGATGAAGGATTTCTGCATCTTCCCCACTGCCTCCCTCCACTCTCAGATTCTGTTCGCTTGAGATTCCCAGCCAAGGAAGACATTTTGTTAAGTGCTGCACTATCAGCAACATTCACAGACATACTTTTTTTTTTTTTTTTTTTCCCTGATGATACTGCAAAACCCCAGAATTTCAAGAGTTTGTGGGAAAGACAGGTTAGTAATAGACAGTACAGAGATGCTGAGCTAGCAGACATTGAGCTAATTCAGAAAGAGAAGTAATACATTATGTCAGTGCAGAGATCTCAAGAACAGAGCTGTGTTGGTGTATACTGTCCCCTCTAATGAAGTCTTCTGCCAGGCTATACCTTCACTTAGTTACTGAGATTTGGGAGCCAAACCTCCCTTCTCTGCATGGCCAGCCTGCACTAGAAAGCTCAGGGATCTCTGTACCTCATTCCATTCTGCAGAGCCCATTACATTAATACATAATTGTTACACTGATGTGTATGCGTTCACAGGTATGTACACAGTATATGTCAATGGTATGTGAAGTGTGTCTTATATCTGCTGCTAGAAGATCTAATCATGCTAATAAATGTCATTTAGTAAAGACTCCTGGTCAGAAAAAAACATCACCAGAATACTGGCAAATGCACCAAAAACCAGTTAAAGAAAAGCAGTATTTAAAATCAAATGAGTCTGGGAGACTGACAGCTGACCCAGCCCTGTGGGATGATGAGGGAAAGACTTCCCCAAGTTAACTGAGCTTCACCTGCAGTGCTGCACTCACCAGCTTAAATGTTAGGTACTCTATCTCCACAGAGCTTGTGATATTGACCTCCAGTGCCAGACATGAGTTAGTACTTAATGAAGAGTCACGCTAACAAATATCATGGCTGGTTGATATGAATTTCTGAGCTGGTTACATTCCAGCTGAGATCGTTTTCATCTGCCTTAGCTTATACAGCTTCAGAACACCACCAATCATAGAATCATAGAATGATTTAGGTTGGAAGGGACCTCAAAGACCATCTAGTTCCAGGCCCCCTTGCCAAGAGCAGGAACACCATCCACTAAACCAGGTTGCCCAGAGCCTCATCCAACTTTGCCTTGAACACTTCCAGGGATGGAGCATCCACAGCTTCTCTCGGCAACCTGTTCCAGTGCCTCACCATCCCCATAGTAAAAAATTTCTTCCTAACATCTAATTTAAACCTACCCTTTGTCACTTGAAAACCATTACCCATAGTCCCATCACAACATGTCCTTGTCAGAAGACCCTCTCCAACTCTCTGTATCCTCTCTAGGTACTGGAAGGTGCTAAAAGGTCTCCCTGGAGCCTTTTCTTCTCCAGGATGAACAATTCCAACTCTTATAAGTCTGCCTTCATAGGATGTGTTACCATGTACCCTGAATAAAGACACCTCATATACAGTCTGACAATTGTTAATATCCCAGAGCTATGAAAAGTGTTTTTCCATGATAAAACCAACACCTTTAACTTTAGGTTATTTTTCAATGTAACTTTTCTCCCACTGTAATGTATATTTATGTGAGGTTATTCAGAAAGCTGGATATTATCTAGGAGGCTTTTTATTTAAAGAAATTATACATTTTACAGATTATGATACTGTTGCAGAAATGCCAATTATTTTAAAAATCACAGAAGGAGAAGGCCAAAGATCTGATCTGCTCTAGCTGTAGCACAGTTATCCATTGATGCTGGGTGATTATTGAAAATCACTTCTCAACAGTGAAGACCAAACTGTGAATGGAAACAAGATCATGGGATATTTCAAAAATGTATGTGAAGCTCAGAGAAAAGATAAAACAGAAACTAATGTCAAAAAGCATCTTTTTTTCAATAATGCATAAGAGTGAGACAGCTTGGCATTTTCAGAGGAACTTTTGCTTTTAAAAACCTGAGTATTCCCTCTGATCCCAAGAGGATCTGCCATACTATCATTTATTTTCTAGCTAATGGGCCAGGTTCAGTCAGAAAATGGTTTGCATTCAGCAACATCAAATTAAGCAGCCTGGTGCACCTACCCACCCTGCCGTGCCTTCACAAGTGTCTGCGTGTCTGAGTAGCCAGCAGGGCTGTGCACAGATCTGGCTGGAAAGGAAAAAATTAAAAGCAAAAAGTAAATTTTCCTCCTAGGTCAGTTCACAAGGCTCATTACCTGTGCAGTTGCACACCAGCAGGATCAGATCAAGGTCTGGTGAAACAGGGATGAAGGGGGAGTCCTCTGGTGTGATGGCCACCCAGCAGTTCATTTCTGCCATGGCTCAAGATGATTTAGGGGATCGGGAGTGACAGTTTTGGGGATTAGCTGATCTGAGTGCTTCTGCCAGTAGTACTGATGCTTCTGAGCCACTTGAATGTTTTCAGTAGTTTCTGGCAGCAGATCAAGCAGAGGGTGCTGCCTCTCTCTGATTATAGCCAACATGCTTTGCAGACACAGCCAACACACTGAGTTGCTGCTGTGTGTTTCCCCCACCATATCTGCCCTGCATCTTCACAGGAGGTCTGGGCTGACTGTAATAGGGTATACTTTTGGATGAAAAAAATGTGATTCTCTACAATCTCTGGCAGTGGCCTCCCTAACCTAGAATTTCATCTATGGTTTGGGTGATGGTAGGCAAGAAAGAACACAGGAGGCACACACTGGCCCTTAATCCTGCACATAATGACTATTATCAGTACTGCTGCCAGTCTGTGACCCACGATGTAATGGGAATTCCCTCTGAGGCTGTGAACAGACAAAGAGTAACTGCTTTGTGGAATTTGGGAAAAATACACCTCTCTGCATGGTATCAACAACAAGGTTCAACCTAAATACACTGAGTAGTCACACTGAGGCAGCTATGAGAAGCTGCCTGGTCACCAGTTCCATCACACTGTGTGGGTAGTGCAGCCCCCTGCAGCAGCAGGAGGAAGTGAGGCTGCATATGCTGACGGAATCGGCATCCCTGCGAAAATAACTGCACAACCTATCCAGCTCCTCTGAGTCCTACCGTCTTTAGTCTTTCCTGCCTTCCTTCTTCCTTCTAGAGCATTCAGTCTGTGTCCTGTGACTTTGGCCCCTTTCAAACTTGCTAGTCATTGTCAGTGATTCAAGCACAGGGTTGATCTCAATAGAAGACAGATCAAAATTAATTTAAAATTAGAAGCTTGTTGCTTCTTTTGGATAACAGCTAGATTTTCTAATGCAATTGGTCTTTCCCCCCAGATGAAATGTCTTTGATATTAACATAGAAAAATTGTAATTTCTAGGGATTTTGAAAATGTAGCTACTCATAAAAACTATTGTAACTTTGAATAAAGTCTAGAAGGCAAACTATTTCTTGGTGTTAGTAATAAAGTTGCACTGGAGAACTTTTAGGCGCCTAAATATCTAACTTGGAATGTTCTGAACAATATGCTGAACCTAGTTATAGAGCTGCAATGCAAATTAGGAAGAGATGTGTCTGAATTTGGGTTTGTGAGTTTTTATTCAAAGGACCTTGTTTAAAAGAAAGCAAGAAAGGCCACCAATTAGATAACTGGTCATTGGTTGAGCAGTACTGTAGCTTACTGCAGTTCTAAGAAAAATAAATTCCATCTTGGCACAGAACAAGAAAGTGCAAGTATGGCAGAGAGACATGCAATGCCATAGGCAATTTAGTAAAAATTAGGTTTACTGCTAAAGTCTAAAGTAGTTAATGTTATACTCACTCTCCACAGTCTCATAGATTTGGTGAACATCAATAGCAATAATTTGTTTCTCAAAAAGATTTCATCTCTTTTAGAAACTGAAGCAATGTTACTGAACGTTGCCACCAGAATTTTCTAACTTGTTGAGAAAAGGAAGGCAACACTATAAAGTGATGGTGATTGGTTTGAAGACTGGAGGTCAAATAAAGAGCATGTTGTTCTGCCCGCATGAAGGCATATTAGAAGAAATGCAAAGATAACTTGCCTGAAAAACCAGATATTTCAAAGAATGTAAATGAATCTTTTAAGCACATAAGAGAATAAATTACTAAACTATAGTGAAACTAAAACAATGTATATGAAAACTGTATGGATATGCGATAAAATATTTATGAATCTAGCAGCTACAAATGCAACGAGAGGTTCTAATCCTTCTTGTCAGTAACTTAAGATGAAGAGAATCACAAATTACTGTTAAGGGTGGATCTGACCGACTTTTCAGATAGTTTAAAGGGGGTGTTGTATCTGCAGATGGAGAACTCAGTGTGAACAAAAGGCTCTGGGCAAAATGCTCCTCTTATTACCTTAATGTTATTATAATTTAGTCTTAGTCTCTTTGCAGTGAATGCATAATTCTGGGAGGCAGCATTGTGTTAAACAGTGCTAAGTCCTAGTACAGCTTAAGAGACTTCAGTAAGAAGAGAAAATCTACAGCATAACAGAAATTGCTATCAAAAGTTTGGTGCAGGAGAAAGGGTGGGACCACAACAGGCTCTTTGTGCTACATTATTTGAGTTTTTATTCAATACTTCAATACTTGAATTTCAAAAGTTCCAAGCAAAGAGCAACTTCAAAGTAAAGATGGTCTCAAAGTGTGATCAGTATCAAGAACACATGCCCAAGAGATAGTTTTGCTTCCTGTTACACATTTACTTCTTGGCCCCTGACCGCAGTCCCACACTACACCAATGCAGCTGTACTCACGGGCTCCCTTCAGGTGATCCCACTTGATACTTTCAAGATTATATTCCTGAGAAACATTTATTGCACTGAAAAATCACCTGAACTTCAGGTCAGAAAATGTTAGCAGTAAGTGTAGAAAGAGCATGGAGCTTTGCACAAAGGCTTAGCTCTCCTAAAAATGTCTGACAAGCAAGAAAAAGAGGGTGGTACAGTCAAATGAGTAAAAGGGGGAAAGAATCACCATATAGTCCTCTATTCACCTTATTTGTGATTTTTGTCTTATGAAATAAGTTTCTAGGCTTATAAATTATTATTATTGAGAAATGGAAAAAATGAGCAAGTAATTACAATTTGCTAGATACTCGAGGCTTAATACTGCAAACTGGTTTACGCCTTCAGACATTATTGAAGTGTTGAAAAACACAGGTTCGCACAATGAAGAGCACTGAATATCTAGCAAGATCAGACTGTTGGTACTGCCTCCAGGGAGCAGACATTTCTAGAGCAAGAAGAAAACCCTCATTATCCTGCTTTATATTCCCAGCTTCCATTTTGTTTAAGGACTAGGCAGGATCAAAAAAACCTTACTCATTTCCATAGTACTATATAAAAATGAGGCAAATGAATAATGGAATTGCTCACCCATCTCTGTAAGACTGTGATGGATAGTACATATCCATTTGGGAGACGTGAGTTGTGGAAGAAACAGACACAAGGAAAACCATAATAAAAAGATTGATCACCTTTGAAATATACCTGCTAGCTTTCCCTACAGATAAAGTAGAAAAATAAAGACTGTTTGCCCCTTTTCTGTAAAAACAATGAGACATTAAGTATATTTTATTTCATTTGTAAAACATTTCAGGTGGTTCCCCAAGCTGCCATGCTGGGACAGACAGAAACAGGCTGCTGCCATAATGGTCAAACTAATGTAATGAATGTACACTTGGAGCTCCTCCACCCATAGTCTAGGTCTCTTGCTCTGCAGAAGAGCAGTTCTCATGAACTTCAATGGAGATTACGCATTCTCTTGTATCCCTTCTACAAACAGATATTTTTCCAAATTCTCCCACAATTAAGACAAGGTTTTCAACAATTTCAAGTACCCAGCAGCTCTTGTTGTTCAATATGTGGCTGTGTAGAAAGCCACAGTAGAGAAGCTGAAGCTGATTTTACAGAATCCAGTTGCAGGTTCTGACTTCATTTGAACACCAGGCCCCACATATATGTATTTCCAATTGTAAAACAAACCATACATGCCATGAAGAGAACAGTGTAAAGCTGGTATATCATGTCAATCCCATTAAAATCCTGTTGGTTCTTGGAATGATTTATTACATAGATGTGTAATAAATAGATCTGCCACGAGCATGACTATTTACTACTCCTCTAAAGCATACTTCACAGTGGGACTTCTAGAATTTATTTCATTTTGTCCAGGATACAGCCCAAAGTTGCTAAGACACTATGAATAAAACCTGTTTTTATGTTTAAAATAACAGTCTGCGTCAATGAAGGATGCAGCATTTTGTTTGCAGATCAAAGAATGCAGCTAGTAACATTGTTTTTTCTTTTATTTCAGCTAAAATTTTTTCAAGATATAATCTGTCTCCTCACTCCAGCGAAATGCTATTTTAATAGAATTAATTTTAAATAAGCTCCCAGCATTTCATAGTTCAGTGCACTAATTACATCCCCACAACACAAATACAAGATGACGCTTCTTATACATGGGTCGTCAGGATGCCAGAGCCAGGGAAGCACAGAAAGCAGAGTTAAAACACATCCTGTTTTACCCAGAGAGGTACAAAAGCACATTCCAGCAAAATGCTGAAAAGCTACATAAGGGTATAAACCTGCAGGAATGAGATACAGATAACTAAGGATCTTTGTTCTTTTACTGTCAGAGCACAGAGAAATTGCAGAACTGCTTCATATTGCTGGACAAGAATGCTCTTAAAAGCTACCAGTGGGCCAACACAGGTAAAATTGTTTGAGATATATTCAGGTGCTCTTTTTTCTGAGTGACAATAAAGAGAATCAAGACAATATTTAAGGCTTCAATTTAAAAAAAAAAAAAAAAAAAAAACAAACCACCAAAACTTAGTTGAGCACAAAAATTTTAATGCAAAAAACTATTTAATGAAAAACCTATTTTCAAATACATCATTTGTCCAATAGATATGAGAAATTGTCCAAGATTTTCTTATAATTTAACTTTCTACAATTCAAATAAGATTTTTTAAAATTACTATTTAAATCAATTTCAATTCTGTACAAGCCATAGGGCTGGAAATTACAGAATGAGGACAAAATAATTTTAAAATATTTTTAAAATAAATATTTGCAGAAAAATCAGGAATGAATCCTTTACACATCCATATTTTTCTTCAGTTTTACATCCCTCTTAGCCTCAGGGAAGGGAACAGCTGAGAAGGAGGGCTGTATCTCAGTCAGAAGGCTCTCAAATGATAGTGCTAAGATTTAAATGCTGCAGTGTTCTGTACATTAACTCTGTTGTAAATGTTAGTTGGCAGATCCTCTACAAACTCTTATTAACTCCTTATGTTAATTTCAACATTTTGCCTGTTAAGCATCCATAAATCAATTCCCAAACTCCTGTCTCTGCTCATGCAATAAGGCTATTTAATAGATTACTATGCTTACTATACATACCAACTACTCAGGAAGAGAATTTAATCAGCTAACTTGATCTCCAGTCTGAATTTAGATTAATCTGCTACTCACTTGTCCTGCAACACCATTCTCTGCTAGTTTAAAGGGCTTCACCTCTCTTGGGAACCCCTTATTTGGTAGAGAACTCATCCAGTTTTCAATATCTAAAAGTCAGGATTCACATTTAAAGTCAAGTCCTAATCTTTCTCTATAGTAAGTAGAAAGACAGGCTTCCATGGTGGTAACTGGTTTTGGATAGGTTTAATCACCCATTGGAAGTAATTTTCCATTTGCACTGGCTTTTGAAGGAATCACAGCTGTGGAATAAGAGCTTCTAAGACTGAAGGTAAAAGTCAGGTCAGCTAAATCTGGGTTATTGGCTCCATAATCGAGTACAAACTCCCTGTAATTACTTGACATCTTTCAAAAAGAGAACCATTAGAACCAAGCTTTACAGTCCCTTTACAAGCTGAGTGGGAGAGATAAATGCTTCAGGAGGTGGCAGAAGAGAAGACAGGGCACATTCTCTAGTCGTATGAATTTTGAGAAACTGAAACTTTTATTAAAAGAAAGAAAAATAGAAAGGGGGAAGAACTCCAAAATAACTGGTGAATAGGATACTCAGTCTGAGTGCTGCAGATCAGTGTTTACAGCTTACTCTCCATAATTTGGGCCAGCAACAAAGAACTTTCTACCTTAACGGAGTAGGTTTTTCTCTATGTCTTGGACTGGAAATTTCATCTTGGACTTGCATTTTTTTTTTCTTTTCTAATAGGTATATTTCATTTCAAAGAAAACTTTTAAAAATTGCTATACTCCTGACAAGATCATACTCCTGACAAGATCATACTCCTATATCTGCTATAAGTGAGCTAATCCAATCCACAGCCTCACATTGAGCTCCTGCTGAGTTGTTCCACACCAAAAATCTTAGTTGGTCAATCAAATGATAGCATGTGCACTTCAACTATTTAAAGTGGGAAGACAGGAACATTTCTCTGCAGAGCAGCACACAGCTGTATGGATTCCCTACAGGCTTTTCCGCTCCCTTCTTGTTCTGAGCTAAATGCTATTAACACTGTCTCATGCTAAATAAATAAAAGCTTTTGCACTTAACACATAAGTATGTACTAGCCTGCAACATATTTCACAATTTAGGTATTGGACTCTAACCAAATAACCAACCCTACATCAAACCCTACATGCTCTCAAAGATGAGTCAAAGGAATATTTTCTCACGGACTAGTACAAAACCTAAAACTGCTGTTGTCTCACACCTGAAAATTGTCCAACAATGTACGTGCACATCTGACTGGTGGGAAGATTATCATAAAAACAATCCCAAATCCATGGCAGATGGAAAGTCCTTTAATATTCCTGAAGGATATGCACACTGATTTCCCTGTAGTCACTTTTAGTTATATGTTTGAGTAGTTACCTCTATAATTATGCAGAAGGCAAATAATTTGTGGCTCCTACAAAAGTAACTTCACAAACAGGTAAAATGCTGCCTTCCTTTTCCTTCTGTTAACCAATATCTATACCATACAGCCATTTAAGCAAAGGTTTCCATCTTCATTTTTTTCAGATTGTAGTTCTTAAGTTTTTGGTGCTTCAACAAAACAAAAATGCTTTATGCAAATATATTGACTTCTTTCATGCTTTCAAGAACAACATAAAAACCCCAACATGAACAAAAAGTATAATTTTTAAAAGTGTAAAGGCATCATTTCAGTTTCTTTTTACCTTTATAAAAATATCAAAGCCTTCCTTATATTAATCTATATAATTGCATTTCAAATTACAAAACAAGATACCTGGATGAAGGTTTCTTGTTATTTCCAGAATTGTATGCTTTGCGAAAATATTTTACTGGGAAACTGCAAAATTTCACATCTTAATTTGGTTCAGACACAAGTGTCAGAGTTCCCCAGGAGCAAGAATTCTGGATGCTACTAAAGTGAACCGAGCAGGTTCCCCCTTCTGCAAAGGCAGAGTCAGCACTTTACAGGCTCTAGTATAGATGTTGGTGTACACAAATATGTTTTACCTGTAGTCTAGCCCAGGGGCTGCCCACTCATTCCTACTACCTTTGAGAGCTATGGGAAGCACTTTTAAATTGCTGCTGACAATTATACAGCATACACTATAATACGGAACAATGAGGAAAAAAACACTGTCTTTCCTTTAATGGGTGTTGCTGTCTCTACTATTCCTTGCCAACACAGAAGAGAAAGGAAAATCATGGCATATATTTCAATGAACAGAAAATTGAAACTCTGGAGTTCCTCCTCACATCGCAATACAAAAGCTTTCAGAGGTCTTGGTTAGAAATCCATCTAAAATTTTTATATATTAAACAGAACACATACAAGAAAATAAAAAGGTTGCAAGAATGGAAATCATGGCATATATTTCAAAGAACAGGAAACTGAAACTTTGGAGTTCCTCCTCACATTGCAATACAAAAGCTTTCAGAGGTCTTGGTTGGCAATCCATCTAAAAATTGTATATATTAAACAGAAAACATATAAGAAAACAAAAAGGTTGCTAGAATGACTTCAAAACAGAAAAACCAGTAGTCTAAGAATCCACAAATAACTGAAATTCACACTCCATAAATCTTGAATTAGTTTCAATCATGGTGAACTGCATTGCCTTCTGGCACTAAGCCCCGCTAATTACTTCAATCCTCACTCAGGGAGTGGTGAGATTTAATATTACCATCAAAGTACATCCAGTCAGTCCTGCATCAGCCATACAGAAGCCACAACTAAATCAGACATTGAAACTAGGCTCTTTGTTCCCTTTTATACTGCTGGAGTCCTTGTCAACTTAAATTACATGTGAATCAACGCAAAGTCTTAAAGACATAGCCGCCAGTAAAAACTTTTCTGCATGAGAAGGATTAATCACAGATAGCAATTAGCATTCTAAGAATTAAAGGCAACTATAAAATTATATAAATGCTAATAAACAAACTCATTAGTACTTGTTTTCTTTCTGCTATAAAGACTAATCAAAGGTCATAACACTGGAGGTGACAGGATTCCCATGATTACAACTTTGCTACGCAGTTAACTTACCGTAACATTCATTCTCCTTTTTCTATAGACTGCCATAAGCAAGAATGGGCAATGTCAAATGATTTTCCCTAACATCAGAGTGATATTTAAGAGCACAACACAGCAAAATCTGTATTAGATGAAATTCATCATTAAAATGAAATCCCAAATTCTGAAGTATTTTTTACTTAAAACAATAATTTGTCTTAGAAATCACAGAATCACAGAATCGGTCAGGTTGGAAGGGATCACAGAAGGTCATCTGGTTCAACCTCCCTGTTTAAGTGGGGTCACCCTAGAGCACATGGCACAGGAATGAGTACAGGTGGTTCTTGAATGTCTCCCGTGAGGGAGATTCCACAACCCCTGTGGAGGGAGATAGTGCAATTGGCTCTGGATCACAGCTAAGTATATTATCTGTACTAGGAGTGGAGATGTACCCCGTAGTTTCAACCTTATGCCTATATGACCTGTGAAGAGCAATGTGTTGGAAACCTAAGCTGTTTCCAAGGAAGTTAGCTCAGTCCTGGGTCTGTACAGGTGGCTCAGGTAGGATGCCACATAAAAAAAATGTGAAATAGCTTCCATAGCCAACCTGGTTATCGCTATGCAGCACTGACCTGCACCTTAGTACCATCTGGACTGTCTGCTCAGGTCAATGCTAGCTTAGAGCTCTCTGTGCCCAACAGCCAGCAAGGTCATGGACCTTTCTTTTCTCCATTATTTCCTCCTGGCAGCCTCTGATGGCCTGTTTAGTCAATGCTATGAATGAGCCATGATTTTGCTTTCTTTCAGGGGATTCTGCCCTTCCATTTCTGGCAGAAGGCAATACTTCCTTCCACTAATCTTAACTTAGGTGGTAAGTAAAATACATTCTCCCAGTGAAACTCATCATGTGCTGCCTACTGGGTAATATTCCTACTTATTGACACCTGGAGCCCACCAGAAAGGAAGACAATACAGAAATAGTTCCTGGTGTAGGGAGCCCATACTGTGGTATCAGACAAATTATACGGAATTTAATCCTGGCTGAGGGCTAGATAGCATTTCAAATCTTTTTCAGAAACCACTTGTAAAGCTTCTGGGCATGACACTGTCCTAATACAGCCAAACACTGATTCACCAGCAGCTTACAAGTGTACAGCAGCATATACATAAGCATACAGACATGCCCTAACACCCACATTAACCAACCAGCTGAGGGTGGAAAATGTCTCCACTGAATGACAGTGAGGAATGGTCTTTTCTTCCTGAAACCACTGGCTATATATACTGAAAGGCTACTCTGACATGGTCTTGACATTTCTCTATACTTGTAGTGCCTGAAGCAAGATACAGATCGAAAATCTCTATTTTTATCTTTTGAAGTATCTGGATATCCATCTTCGTTTGCTAACCTGAGGAGACTTGACCCCTTCTTTTCATCCCCTGAAGATTCTACTCATTAAGGAAAAATCTTTCAACTACTTCCTTTATTGATAATAAATGGTAAGAGAGCTGCAGTTGGCAACTGGGCTAGCAGAGATGGAGGAAAATTGCTTTCTTTTAGAAGGGAAAAGGAGATGGCTCCTGAGGCTGTTGCCAAGTGAACTTAAATCCTCAATCTTGTGTGGTATGGTTTCCCTATCAAGCACTGGATAATGAACACAAGAAATGCAAAAAAATCAAAGAAATGGTAGAAGTCCAACTGTACCCTGGGTTGTATCAGCAGCAGTGTGGCCAGCAACTCAGCAGAGGGGATTCTTTCCCTCTGCTCTCCTCTTGTGAGACTCCACCCAGAGTGCTGCTTCCAGTTCTGGGGTCCTCATCTCAGTAAAGACATAGACCTTCTGGAAGGGGTCAAGAGGAGGCCATAAAGATGATGAGGGGGTTGGAGCACCCTTTCTGTGAAGACAGGCTGAGAAACTTGGGATTGTTCAGTCTGGAGAAGAGAAGGCTCCAGTAAGACCTTATTGTGGCCTTTCAATACCTAAAAGGGGCTTATAAAAAAAATGGGGACAAATATTTTAACAGGGCCTCTTGCAATTGGACAGGTGGGTAAGGGGTAATGATTTTAAACTAGAAGAGGATGACTTCAGAAAGTTATAAAGAAGACATGTTTTCTGATGAGAGTAGTGAAACACTGGAACAGGTTGCCTAGAGGTAGTAGATGTCCCGTCCCTTGAAACATTCCAGGTGAGGTTGGATGGAGCTCTGAGCAACCTGATCTAGTTGAAGATGACCCTGAGTATTGCAAGGGGACTGAACTAGGTGTCCTGTGAAGATCTCTTCCACCCAAACCACACTAATATTCTATGATTCTATTTTACTATGAATATAAAGACAGAAATATGTAACAACAGTCAACTTCAAAGCCATGGACTTCTTCATAAGGCTATTTGTTTTTCTTCCCTGACAGCAGCAGAAACAGTGAAACAAGATTTCATAGCTTCCTCTGGATTATCATCCTAGTTCTTTCTGTTCCCCAGCATGGCAGGAACATGTCTAATCTAGTCAAGCTGTGTTTCCCTCTCGAGGGCTGTAGAATTCAATTTTGTCAAATGGTAGAAAGTGTAGTTCTGCATTTTGCTTTACTTCATCAAACAGGTAGTTGCTTCTGTAAGGAATAATTGCACTTTCCCTTACTTCTCGATTTCCCTGCCACTGCCCATTTGGACCTTGTTTTGAATATTGTAGTTATGCAGCTTTGGGGTTAGTTTGATTCACTGAGCTGTCTGAAAACCAACCCACCAGATTAAGGAAATCTGATTTCCATGGATTGGTATCAGGATGTGCCATCCTATGGAGCTCTGAGTTCAGTGTTAACAGACCAAAGAACAATTCAAACGTTCAGCCACTGGGGTTCTTGCTCTGTCTCCCACAAGCAGATTTCCAGTGTCAGATGCCTTAGGGTCATCTGGCTGATTTGTAGGTTTCTTTTTCAGAGGTGGACAGCATTATGAGTACTGACATGTTCTCACCAACAAGAGGAGCTTAGGTATCTACAGTGCATGAAGACACCTACTTGAATCCAGGCATTTATTTGGAACTGAAACCCATTGTGCTGCATTTTAATTGCTGCAGGGCAAGAGCAAATCTCAGTAGCACAGGGGTATGCAATATAATGTTTCCCAGACTGGATTTTAGGTCCAAGCATGGTAACTGTTTCATAATACACAGTTGGTCAATTTTTTCATATTTTATCAGACATGAACCACCTATCCAAGGAAACTTACTGTCTAACCAGCAATTCTCTGACAATGATTCAGGATCTCTGGAATCAGTAGCACAGAAGTATACACAAATTTGTGCATGCACACACACACATATTTCCACATCACTGCAGTTACTGTTGAAAGTAGAAACTTTTTTTTACCTAATTCTAAGAAAACAGACCTAAAGGTTTTTGTCTGAACTTCTCCTCTTTTTAAAATACGGTCTGCACAAAGAAATGCAGGGTATTTACTCTGGAATTAAACTACTGAACGGAAATTCTTGTATATCAACAAGGTAAAATAGAAATGGACCTAAAAGTTTTTCGGAGATAGGAAAATTGGGATTTCTTACAATACATTCAAAAATATTTACAAGTCAAATATCCCACAAAAATATACAATACAAATATTATGATTATTTTCAATTCACCAGCCTTATGAATTAATAAAAGAATTTATCTAAGTCTCAAAAGAAATATAGTGTAACTCAATACTCATGAAGTCAAGGGCAAATGAACAGGATAATCTTAACACTTTACTATACCCAAACAAAACTATTTGTTTATCAACACACTAACATTTCTTTGGCAGGGTCTCTTAACCCCAGAAATTGTGTTGATAGCCCTGGAAGGCTCTACTTCAGAACACAAACACCAGATGCGCACAGCCCTCCGCTGAACAGAGTCGAAAGGCAAGCTGTAATTTTGTTTAATGGCATGCTAAAGAAAAAGAAAGAAAAGACATCATAGAGATTGGCATATGCAAATGTGTATGGTGTATTAGACCAATTTTTGATTTAAGTATATGCCTTGAGGATGGAGAGGCAACAACAGGCATGGAGAAAAAGGCCACAAAACATATAAGAATGCCATCCTGGGAAGCATTCTTCATGTGGGAAGTCTTTATCGTGTCCACAAGTCACCTGGAAACCTCCAGGTTTGGAAGGTACTCCAGCAGATGGAAAAAAGCAGAGGGTTTGAATGAACATCAATCCATCAGAATTGAGAAGCTACATACACAAAAACAGAACTCTGCCCTATGCAGCAACCTATGTGGATGTACAAATTCTGCTGCTGCTGTAATTCTGATGCCCTCAAAGCTCATTCTCACACATACATTCACATGCATTCTTTATAACCCCTAAACAAGAAAGGGCACAGCTAGACACAGTAGATTGTACATAGTCTGAAGATAACTCATTTTTATTAATATGTAAATTAGCAAGTTGCTATCTATATACATAATTTATTAGTCACAAGCATACACAAAAAATTGTATTTGGAGTCTCAAGGCTAAGTCTACATAGTATGTTCCCTGGTAGAACATCTAATTTTTTCACATGGCTGCTCAAAGCAGCCATGAAGCATGCAAAGCAGGCACTTAATAAGGATCTAAGATATTATTTCAGCTCTGAGTACTCAATTTATATGTCCTAGTTGGCAAATTGTTCTTCTAGCATCCTCATTCTAGTTAAAAGAGTATTTCTCCCTAAATAAGCCACACTGTACTATCTAGTATAAGCACTGGGACTCAACACACCTTTATTTAGCACCTTTACTGGGCGACTGCTTTGCTGTTCTGGTAACTGATGGAAAGAGGAGGAACTTCCAGAGATTACGTCTGTCTCCATTTTTTATATTTAAGCGATTGGTGCTCTGAACTTTACTTCACTTGAGTGGTCAAAGTTAATCAAAAAAAATCCAGATCTATGTCTTCTGGGAACAAGTTATATTTGGATAAATATTTATTTCTTCAGGAAGACCTTTTAATCATAATGAAAATCAAGTAATTCAAAATCGGTTATCAGATATGTTTGGTATTCTGTCTTAGTATTTTATAGTAGAAATGCCACAGGCACATACCTGTCTTCACAACTCTGGTCAAGTGCCACAGATATTCCTGTATTCACACAGTAGAATTTTCTATCATTTACCCTATATTCTATTCTTTGTTCTCAAATACTCCGGTTTTAGATAACATGATAAGTCACACAAGGAAGAAGAAGATATAAAGATGTTTTATCAAACTGATGGCATGTAACTTAATTTACTGTTTTGGTTTTTTTGACATAGAATTGATTTTAAAAATATTCTGTGTAGAGAATCAGGGGTTTGGACTTCAAAAATGCTGCCCTGCTGACAGCAAAATAAACAGCTGCTTAAGACTCAGAAAAGTCTGTGTGTAAAGGGACTAGTGTGTGCGTAATGTGACTACAAGGAGCTTTGCAATTTATTTATTTTTAATTTTTAAGAGTTGCTGTTACACCTAACATCTTTTATAACAATGAAAGGCTGTGAGTTCACCTGAGAACACTCATTTCCTCTTTAGAAGTAGGCTATCGTACCAAAAGGAATAAACTTCTCAGTCTTTTATTAGCTAAATCAGCAATATAAGCTAGAAAAAAGAAATTAGTTTTATGGTCATTTTCTTCCCATACTGCTGACAGTGTGCTGACGTGCTTAAAAAGAAAGGATCTTGTACAAAGGTAGCTTGGGTTGCACTCCCTCAGAAAGGGACAGAAAGAGATGTGGGAGGAAGTATGAAATTGAATTCATGGTGAAATAGGGAGTACACATATCTGAAAGGATTTCTTCTACTGATAGTCCTAATAATACCATTTCCAAGGATTGAAGTGCTGATGTCTTTTCATACTCATCTGCTGCGAAGGAGAGATTGGACTAGATAACGCTCTGAACCATATCTGACAACAATCACTTTTGATCCCAAAGACATTGAAAAGAGGATAAGAGGAGAAAGGAGAGAAAGAATATCTTGCATGAAAGGAGATTATGGAAACAATAGACAGATTTCTACCATTTTTTCCTATGGAAAAAAAAAAAAAAAGTGAAAATCACACAGTGCTCCAGGAAGCACTTGGAGAGAGATCATGTTTAGATATTGACTGCAGCTTCCTGAGGACAGTCATGAATATGTTCAAATTGAGCTGTGACCTTTGCTTAAAAATTCAGATTTCCCAGTGGTTTTAAGACCTTGACCACCTCTGAGCAATTAATTTAATAAAAGGTTACAAGAAATGCTTTTGACTTTTCATGGAAATGGAGAGGAGGACCAGGCATCAACTCTACACAGGGGCACTGGCAGCCACAGAGCTCAGACTGTGCATCAGTGTGTGAGTCTTTTTCCACTGGCAGGGCAAGCTGCCTGTTTGGCTTTGGATTGGGAAGGAGGAGGAACACATAGGAATCGTCAAGAGAAATCAAGAGATGGTTTAACAAATTGCTACTCAGTTCCCATCAGCCTGAGTTTCTTTATGACTCACGAACATTCCACCCCCTCAGCAGCAGATGGGAAGAAACTTGGGTTGATCCAAGAGCATTAGATATTCTTTAGACTTCAGCACCATATGATTTCAAGACACTATAGCTGGACTCACACAAATCTGGTTTTAAGTCTAGAACTGGAAGACATAAATTGACTTTTGCATAAAAACAAAATAGATCATAGAGCAGAAAATTGGTCACTCAAAGTTATAATAAGGTTTATGATGGACAGAATAGCAAAGAACCTCATGCAATGTCTATAATGAAAACATGTTTTGGGGTGTCTGAAATACTCTTGTGTCAGCAGATGTTTTGGATAAACGGCATTAGGACTTTGTGAACCCATGCTACTATCTATGCATATGCAATGCAGACATATACTTAACACAGAGCATACATAAGAAAGGCAAGACAATCTTTATGTCATTTAAGAAAAAAAATTGGATGCCACAGGGCACATTCAATACACACATTTGCTTTTAGAAGCCATGTCGCCTAATTCTGTTCTTAGTTAAGAGAACCAACACCATTTCAAACTAGGGAGGGCAGACACTTGGCAAGTGCTACTAATACAAATAGAAATTTCGTAAACCCAAATGTGAAAAACTGTGGAAATATTAGTGGCATATGGCAGGCACACATGAGATTTGCCCTGGGTTTTCTTTCAGCTTTGATGTGTCACCAGCTAGCCTGGCACAGCTGCAGTACAGATGTGCTGTATGCCATTCTGATGGCATACATTTCCCAAACTCTGCGAGATACAGTATTCTCTGTCACTCAGTTGAGATTCCAGCAAGATAAATGGCTGGGGAGAGTGGACAGATTCTATTATTCCTCTTGTCAGTGGAAAACTAAGAGTCAAACCTGTCCATTGGCTCTGGTGGCAGCAGCTGACCTCTCCATCAGTGCATAGTTGCAGGCTAGTCGTCAGCCCGTGAATTAATTACAGCAAAAATATTTTAAAGCCTGGCAATAAAATCAAAACAACCCTTTCTCTGCAGCCACCCTTAAACAAACAAATAAACAAACCAACAAAAAACAAACCCAGGCTTTATTAGATGTGATGGTGATAGACCAGCCTATTTGCTAAATAATTTGTTAATCATTTTGCATGCAGTTTACACAGAGAAATTTCACCTTGCGAGTTGTTTACATACTGTTCAATTGAACTGCTCATCGGGCACTTGCTATTCACAGCATGTAGCTGCTCATGCAAGGCACAGGGTGATCTTCCCATTGCCTCACAAGATTTCTGAAGCAGTTCAGAGGGATTTTGTAGATTTTTCTCAGGCTAGAAGAGTGGCTTTATTTAGCTTGACCTTATGCACACCACTGTCCATAGATGACAGAAAGCCATGTCCACATGCAAATATGGGTATTCATATGAATCCCAAAACATAGTGTGAACAAAACCCCTCTTGCTTTACAAATACAAACGCAATGAATAAGATTTCATCAAGAAGATGATCATAGCCTAAAAGAACAATGTTTGAGACATGCATTATTCAAGCCAATCTCTCTTACACAGGATAGTTCACTGTTTTCAATTATCTATTCCCAGATGTTAAATACATCAGGCCATGGGCAGTCAGCTGTAAAACAAACGGAACCATCCAATAACAACCCAACAATCCACTTCTATGTCAATCCAGTTGCAGATGATGGACCTAAGTACATGGAGTCACATGGATGTCTTAGAAGTCATTCAACTTATGTCTGCATCTTCCTACACAGCAGAAAAGTATTTCAAAAGAATCAGAGGATCATCACATGGGCCAGTTTTGGCTACCAGGAGAATATGTGTCCTTTTGTATAACTTATTTATACTCAAAATAATACTTGGGGATGAACAACTGAAAAATTATTCTTTCAGCACAAAATTTAGCACACAAGGCATACGTGTAAGTGACTTTAAAATCTAAACACCCTGGTCAGCTTTTAACATGAAACCCAGGAATCAGCCTCCTTGAAATTCAGTAAGAATTTGGGCTCTACGCGCTTACCACTAGTGCTTCAGATAATGTTGCTGATAGATTAGATAATGGCAAGAGGAGGAGATATTCACAAATGTTAACTTGAGCCCAGGGACACAAGCCATTGAAGGGCTGCCTACAGGAAAGTGCATTTTCATGCTGATGATACAGGAAGATTTAAAAGATAACCAACCTCCACAGTGCCATTCAAGATATTGGCCCAGGTTCACTCTTGTCATTCAGATGTAGTTTCATAATGAAACAATGATAACCAAAAAGGGTCTGTAACACTCCTTTGCAATGGCAAAATGAAACGTGCACATCCCCTGCCAGGTGTTTGTTGGACTTTGTTGGAAGGGGTCCAAATAATTAGCTACTCACCAGATGGGTAGCAAAGCACAAACAATCTAATGTGCCTTTTGGGTACAGACAACTCTGACTTTCAGTGATGTAATAACATTAACATGTAACAGCATTTAAGTTGTCAGCAATTTGAGAACTTAATTTTGTAGTTTGCAATCTGCAATGGTTTTATTTTCATTAACCAAACACCTACAGAAAGGAGACCAAGAATACAGCTGGCAGAGTGAGAAACTCAGATTCCCAGTGGGACATACAGACTTTGCTTCAGTGCCAATAAAGCACCTGAGACACTAAGAAATAAACTGGAAAATATCACCAGTATGTATAATAATATAAATAATGGCCCAGTCTTCGTGAACGAAGATTTTGGGAAGGGCTCTCCCCACGTGGGTGTGCCCTTCAAGCCTGCGCAGTGGATTTTTTAGGTGAGGCACAGCGTGCG
>JAWWEV010000001.1:33244194-33277264 GCA_035583235.1 Hafferia zeledoni | reverse complement strand
CCCTACTGAGACTCGAACTCGTGACCTTGGGAGTCAGAGACCGGAGTGCTCACCATTACGCCACGGGACCGCCCTACCAGTATGTATAAAAAGCTATTTTTAACATTTTTTAAGATTTTTAACATCCATAACTAATTAAAAAAACAAGACAAGGAAATTTTATCCTCCATCCCAGAAAATAAAAGTGAAATATGCAGCACACCAGACATGGTGATTGGTTTATAGTGATTGCAAGTAATCACTGAAATAACCTTCACAACTCACCTCTGAGCTTCACTGGAACCCAAAGCATGACCTAACTGAGACGACTGAAGGCTTTCAACAGAAGAGTTTACTTTTGGTAGCTTATTTTTCAGCCTTAGGCCTCTCACATTTGCTAGGATGAAAAATTGTGAAGGTTTTTGGTCCAGTGCAAAGATATATTTCTGGTGAACAAGATCAGGCTCTTTAGCAGCTTTTTCTTAAATAAATAATGTGAAGACTTCTGCCAGCTGTCTGTACATCCAAGTGGAAGTGGCAATATATTTTACTAAGAGCAAAAGTTGTTGAGTCTTGAGCTTTATGATTCACCTGAGCAAAGTTGCCAAGTCTTGCAATTTTCTCATTGTATTAGGTGTTTTATCCCAGACTTTTGAGTCATGGCCTATATGAGAATATCAACTTCCATCTTAATGAAAAAATAAAAGCAGTTTTCCAGCTCTCCCAGATATACAAAAATATTTGGAAAACACAAGTGTTGTGGCCCAAAAGGCTTCAAACAAGCAAGAAGAACAAGGAATGCACCATCTCATAAAAGACCTAACGAATGTTAAGTCACCACATTATTCCTGGGACCTAATACTTAGTTACTAGGTGCCTGCTGCTAGCAAACCTGTCTGTGTGAAACCAAAATCCCACCGAGATTAATCCCACAGCCTCCCCTTCCTGATTCTCTCTGCAGTTTTAGGTCTCTAGAGTTTTCTGGCCCAACTGAATTCTCTGTTTATAACAATCCAGTTTATTATCATGGAAATAATTGTTGTTCCATAGAAAAATGTAACTGCAGACAAAGACTCAGCAAAGATCTTCATTAATTTTATTTCACTAAGGTTTTTTTGCAATAAACCTGCAAACATTTATATGGGCAAGGCCAGTACTAAGCACAACTATATTTGTTCATTTCCTCATTATTTTTTAAGCTCTGCTCCAAGCTCATCTAAACTTCTGATGTTCTTCCACAAGTTTTTAATAAGATCCTGTAAAGAATGGCATTCATAAATGTCTGTCTATTGAAATCAAAAATCTGAAATATTGACCAAATAGATTTTTATAATTAATTCTTATTTTTGGCCAGTAAACCAATAACATTTGAATCTCTCCAAAGAGATATAAAGAAAATTTTCAATTGTATTGAAAGAAAAACAAATTTTAGAAAAAGCACTCATAAATAAAGATATACCTTAAACTTCTGTCAATAAAGCAAGCAAATCTGTATCAAAGCAGTATGTGAATCACTATACTGAGAAAATAATTTTTGCCTAGTATTTCTTTAAGATATTTTTAGAAGTTAAATTCCTTTAAAAAATAGTTATTTATCTTTATTCATCCAAGAATCTGACTTTAGTATCACCAAGGAAAGGGATGAGAAGGGTTCAGATAAAATAAGACCACTTACAACAAATTTCCCCTGAAGTCTAAAGTGTGCGATACTGGATATTTTCTATCTACTGCTTCCCAAATCTTGGCTTAACCACTAATTTCACTACTGTTGTTTATCACATGACTATGGATTAATATTAAAGAGACATTGGGTATAAATATTAATATGCAATCAGGGCTACGTATGTATAAAATATACATATATTCAAATCATATAGGAGTCTTGCATTTTCAATTGCAGAGGAATTTGAAAAGTACATAATTGAAGAGCCTACTGAAATTAATTTCAAATGGCGCAAAAATAAGTCCCAAGAACATCTGCTGGAACATATGGCACAACAGGATGTGCAGTATTATGCCATACTAGTACACCTTGGGTGCAGCATGAGGCATGAAGCCAAAAGGCCTATTTAGAAAAAAAAATTCTGGACAGAAACAAACAACTAGAATTGAATTTAATATTTAATAACAGTTTCCTGTTTAGTCTATCCTCTACATAAAATTAAAGAGCCACACTGATTACCACAGTACTCAGGTTTATTTATTAGATTCCATGCAATATTTCAAGAAATCCAATGTCTTGTAGAAAGGTTGGTTTCTTGATGAAAATAATCCCATATATCCCTATGCAACCAAGGAG
Source organism: Hafferia zeledoni (assembly GCA_035583235.1). Classification (NCBI taxonomy): domain Eukaryota; kingdom Metazoa; phylum Chordata; class Aves; order Passeriformes; family Thamnophilidae; genus Hafferia; species Hafferia zeledoni. Next base: position 33,274,986 of record JAWWEV010000001.1, on the reverse strand, counting down.
CCTATTATCCATTAGTTTTAAATCACCTGGAAATCAAAGAAAATATTTCATTGTGGCTCAGAGTTAGACCAAGACATCTAAGGAAGCCATGAACTATGGAGAAATCAATGGCAGAGTGGAAGGCCTTCTTTCTGCATTGACTTTGTAGCATCAAGATGCTGTTGAAGGACTGTGTGTATAAAATGGGGCAGCACACTGCATATCAGAGGTCTCATTTGGTAAGTTATGATATTTCCCAGGGAGTGAGAACAATACTATTAAATTTCTAGTCAAAAAAAAAAAAAAAAAAAAGGAGAAAACATTTTGTCATCATTCTAGCAGACTCTTACCTTTCCTACTGTTTTACATAAGTGGGTTTTTTGCATCCTAATTCTGTAACCTACAACAAAATGCTCATTTAAAACAGCCATTCAAGCATATTACCCCTTAAGAAGTCTCAAGAATCACAGTTGTGTTCTTTCTGTATCCCTAACAGAGAAGCAAAATAATTGGCAAAGTTCTTCCAAAGTATGTGACAGCTATATTTTTTAGTAAAACTAGAAACTTGCATGGTAATGGGGGGCAGGGAGAGGGCTGCAGAAAGCAACTGTAGAATGGAAAACATTTTGACACACACCAAAGTACTCAGTTTAAATGATATTCTTAATATCAACTTCCAGGTTGATCTCGTTATATTTAATTGTTGACTCTTCCTACACCTACTTATTAATTGAGTGTTCTCTGACACACGGTCAGCACGCTGGTAACTGCGTTCACCTAATTGGGGATCTAATGTAGTGACAGAGCAGTCATCACCAACTCCTGGATCCAGTGTCAGAATGTCAATGGCTGCCAGCGGGAAGAAGGGAATAATAAATTGCTATCTGTGTTGACTAAATAAAAGGCACATGTGGGGCAACAAGGTAGCAAGGGAGATTCATGATTAACTTTAATTAATTTTTCTGATAAGGTCACAGTCTTGAGGTCTCAATCTTGTTATGCCAAGAATCTTGGCAATAATATCTCCATAAAAGAGAAATACTATTTCTCTGAACCTCGTTTTCTGCAGTGAGAAGGTCTGAATGTGAAAAATAGTCTAAATCTGAGTCTATGCTTTGGAAAAGAATCCTGTGTTAGCAGTACATTGTATGCATTTCTGAGCATGTGCTGGTGTGTGCATGTGTGTGCGTAAGATGAAGAGGTGTGAAATTGGACGAATTGATGAAGAGAGACATAATAATAAAATACACATGAAGACCATTAAATGTCTACTAAAATAAATAAATGCAATAAAATATCTGGAATCTGTTTTCACATTCACATTAATTGAAGATGAGGACTGCCCTTGATGTGTGAATTGCTAGGAATAGCTTCCTAAGGACAGTCTGAAGCCAAGAAATCATTATAGGCATTCAGAGCACAAACATGCTGAGTAACTAAGCAAGCATCTCTAGTACTTTGAACAAAAGCTATTTAAAATAAAAGGCTAAGTACAACTGTGGAAAAATCAAATGACTGACCCAGCAAAATGTTTTCATGATTCATTTGTAATTTCGTTCTTTTTTGCCAAAACCTAGAAACCTATACCATTAGAAAGATACTCGCTTCCAGCTCCAATAAAAGTGTTCTGGACTATGCTCAGTGAATGAAGTGGCCAAGGGCTGAAAGTCCCACCTTAATCAGCAATCAGGGATTACTGGATAGGGGGTTAAAAACATGTTTTAGGATATATCCCTCCCTATCAGCATCCTGTAGCAGCCCTGAATCTGGTTACATTTACCTCTTCTTGTTCTCAGCAACATGCTGGAGCCACTCAATCCTGGCCATTACTGGGATGAATGCAACAGTGCAACACAAAGTATGTGACACTTACAAACTAACTTAACTGAACTGCTTAAGCAAAAACAGAGATTAGAGGATGTCATGATTTAACAACTGACCTTTCTATTTTAATGTGAATAAAAAAAATTCTGTAAATAACAAAACTTTCTGTCCTGTCTACTATTTTTCTAGATAAAAACTGGTTTCTGAGGTAAAAACATTCATTTCTGGAAAAAAAAAAAAAAGAATTTTGCATTGGCATTGATGAAACAAAGAAGGCATGATGGTGGAAAATGTTTCAAAATGAAAACAAATTTACTGCTCTTGTGTTTTTCTTTCAGCATAAGTGGGTCAGACAGCCTTTCCCTTTACAGGAACATGTGTAAATATAGGTTTGAAAGTGGTCATTACAAGAGATTTGGTCACAGTACAAACATCAAGCCATCTTTTTCTGTTTTCTTAAAAAAAAAAAAAAAAAAAAAAAAAAAAGGATGCCAGACAGCCACAACTCTCTTTGGTTGCTTTGTTGGGAGAAGGTGCACTAATATTTACTTTTATTAATTTTTTTTGATTGCAATTATCAATAATTCGAGGACCTATAAATACACAATGGCTGGGTATTTCTGGGTCTAATTTTTGGGTCTAATTTAGCAGATGTCTTTCATAAAGTGCAGTTTATTTTTCCCCCCTTAACATACAATAAACACATGCTGTAATGTCAAGATAAATCTGGGATTAAATACTATGATTGTGGGTGGCAGCACAAAGCTCCTAAGAAAGTAAGTGGTATAAACATTTCAAACATCAGCAGATTCCCAGGGAAAAATGAGCTCAAATTTAAAGTTCTAAAACCACTTGGTCTTGACTCATCTCACCAATGTTTTCCAGATGCAAACTATTTAGGCCCTAAATGAAAACATGGTCCTTAAAAAAATTAGTTGCATGTATCTTTCATGCTTAACTGCAGACAAGGTCAATACAGATGTTCCTCCAGAGAAAGTTTGGCACAGCTCTACTCAGATCCTGATGTCAGCTGAAAATCTGGAAAAACTGAGTATGTTCAACCTGGCTATGGAAAGTTTCAACATATTTTTCTTTACAGATAACAGGGGCAATGCTATGATACCAGGTCTAGCCCTCTGCTCTTACTCTCATTATGATCAGTGAAAAATTATCACAAGTCACATTTTCTGCCCCACTGACAAGATGATGTGTCAAAGGCAGAATCAAGTGTATGGTGTAAAAATCATATATAAATTACAGAGTTGGGTCAAATTTCAGATCAGGTTACTTGTCTTGAGATGTGGGAAAGCAGAAGCAAAGACACAATTGTATCTTTTTGTTAAAATGTCTTGGTCTACATTTTCACAGATGCAAAATGATAGGCCCCTGGAAGGTCTGACTGAAGAGGATTGTCTTGTCAAGACTTTGAAAGAGACTATAGAAAGAAATACACTTTTGTTTTCCCAAATGCAGGCAGTAGCCAAAGGAAGCTTAAAACCAAACATACACATACCCCACCACACACATACGTGTGCACACAAAGCCACCAAGAACTTGTTCTACTTCAAGTTTAAAATTTTAAGCAAATCCCAACACAGTTTGATTTACCCAAGCACATCAAGTGACAAATCAATGATCCAGAATCTCTCTCGCTTGGCAGGAGGAACAACTGAAACCTCTCTTCTCTGTTTCAGCTTGATCTACTTCATCTTATTTACCACAACTTCTGGGTCTACAGAGTCAGATTTCAGCCAGACCTTTTTCATTTCCCTGCAAGTTTTCAGCAGCTACAGATGAAGCACTGTATGATCTCTAGTGTGCCTTTCCCAAACTCATTTATTTCTCGTCTGTCTGAAGTGTAAGAATTCCATCATGCTGCTTCAGCGGGAATGGGCATGGCTGAATTGCAGCTTATGAGAAGCTCATGTGCTACTAACTGAAGGATCTGCAGAAGTGTTCATTAAAAAGAAGACTTTTGTGACAATATTTCTTTTATTCCAGTCACTCAGTAAGAGCCACTAGTTTTCAAAATATTAAAAAAACAAGATACTTTTTCTTCAAGCTTTAAGCTTCTTGTTAAATGTTAATACTGTGATTATGTTTCACCCTGTAAATAATTCAATTATTTCATGTAAGAAGCTCCTATTTTCTTGCAGTTATTTTCTTGTCATTTTAACTCAATGTCTTTTCAGCAGGTGAGGAGTTTTTTGTCCTTCTTTTCATAGGCATTGTATTATAATCCACTGTCTGTCTAAGGTACTGTAATATAATTTTGCAACTCTCTTTGCTGAAGAGAAACTAAGTGGAGTCCTGTGTGTACTGGACATCAATCAGATCTCAGATCCTAGAGAATTTTGTCTATAATTTGTTCAGTAACAGCAATCTGAAAAAGCAAACCTGTGGGAGAAGATGACCACTGAAGTGATCATTAAAAAGCTTATGAAAATTCAGACTATGCAGTCTGACCACTTACAGCTGTGGTTGAACTGCCAAGTGATCTCTTTGTATATGCAGGATTCATTCTCACCTTTATTAAGAAATTTTCAGAAAAGGTCACACAGGCACCTATTAAAAATCATACCATGAATCAGTAGGTACCAGACCAAAACTGTCTGTAGCATTTAAACAAAAATTAATGTGAAATGCATCTCCAAAGAAAACCCCAAAGCCAACACATAAGCTTTATTAACTCATACTGGCCACCTCCACCTGACTTGTAGCTTGAGCATATTGTGGCCTAAGGAGTGACACAGAATATTCTTAATAAACAGCCCACATATTATAAATTGACCCTGTACTTCTAAGACAAAATGGGTCTTTCTCCTTTCACACTGCCCTTTGGTAGAGGGATACTTAACAGTGCTTGGCACAGTGGGTGTCTTTTCTTTCTCTTGCTGTTGACAGTACCTGTTCTCGATTTTCACAGGGAGCAGGTGTCAAAAGTCCTGCTTTATTGTCTGGGCTTATAAATTCAAATGCAGTTTGATGAGACAATAATGTCTCAGTCACAAGACACAATATAACTATGAGAATTTGATCTTTAGAACAAATAATATGATTTTTTGAGTTTAGGCACCCCAAGGTTTGGTATACAGCCTACATGTCTTTGAGTATCGCCATCAAGAAGAGAGGGTGCCCTCTGCCTGCCAGATTTAATTCAGACTGCTTCAAACATTAGATGAGCTAAAACAAAGCAGCATTTCTTTTATTAAAAAAATAATTAATTTCCTGATTATAGTACTATAAACAAGGGTTTGGATTTGTCTCACCTAACTGGGAGAGTGGATCACTGTCAACTCCATTTGTCATTAGTAAAAGAAATAAGCATTTCTAGAACATATTTAATATGATGTTTAGGCACAAAAAGTGCCTGTTTCCCTATGTGGATTGTAAAGGATTCTACATCACTAATTCAAAGACATATGTCCATGCTACTAAAGAAAGCAAAAAAATAAGTGAGACATGGTCCTGGAGCATGCTTATACATGTGTGTTAAGCATGGTTATCTTGGACTTTCATTCCTCCTCAGATGCTCTGCTGTCTATTTAGGTGGTCCTGAGGTTTTCTTTGTGCATACTCTTGAGACCTTTGTAATCTTCCTTTGTCTTTATTCATTTATCCCATATGATTTCATGATAGACATTTAGTCTGGGCATGCATGTGTTATCTTGGCATCACACCTTTCTTTGCACTCTGGGCACTGAGGTAGGAAGCGCAAGTACCATACTGCCTGTACACAGTAGTCAGAGATGTCTTTCAATTTTCAGTCATTTTTCTAGCCCATAGTTAACACTTTCCTTCTGGTATCAGTGGTTTCTTTAGAAGTTATGACATTTTCATGACTGCTACAACACTTGAAAATGGTGTATCATTGAAGCATCAACTATACATGCCTCTTATTACATTTGATAGTTCCAAACAACTGACACTTTTTCATAAAGGACACACATGACATGTTAATAATATAATTGACAGATTTGGCCTTTATGAAGCTTTTGCTGGATTAATCTCAACTCCCACTTTTTTATCAGTTTTCCCTTCACAGTTTCCTTCCTTGCAAACCAAATTTAAAAAATAAAGCAAAAGCTAAGCTAGTGTTCTTCCCTATTCAATGACCGTTCAAAGTTCACAATTGCTCTTCAAAAGGCTCTCCCACCTCCCTTATGTCTGATTTGATTTTGGTATTAAGTCACCTGCCAAAGCAAGTGGGGATGTTGTAAGCAAGTCACACCAGCTTGTTTCATACACACAGCAGCCAGAGACAAACAAGCATCACTTGGCACCTCTTTTTGGATGCGTAGTAAGAAAGGTGGAGGAAGAGGACACATGGTCAAACCTACTACACCTCTGCTCATTTGTTCCCAAGGTAATGGCCATTCTCACATACTAGTGTGCACATTGTAGATCTTTCCAGTCCTCCTTTTCCCTCCAGTCTTACTCCCACCTGCATCATGCAACCACTAGGTACATCATGCAGCTTCCCTACTGCAAATCATTCCTCTCTGAGCTTCCAACTTATCCCTGCCTAACAATCTATTTCTTCCTTACCTGATGAATTCTTGCCTGACTCCCACTATTATCAATCAGTGTCATATATCATCAAAACAAATAAAATTTATTTCCAAGGACAATAAATAACATCTATTTTTCAGAAGGGAGGGAACTGAATCTATAGTCAGATTTAAACCCAGACTTCAGAGCTTTTAAGCCTTTTCCATTCCTTAGCCACAGCTTGTAAATTGGGAATAGATGTAGGAGGCATATCAAAAGGGCATTAAGTGAAAGTGTGCTACATATTTTCCCACCTTCCTACATATACTTGCACCACAAAATAACAATTTGACAGGATGAGATAAAGACAAATCATTGATACCGGTGATTCTTTCTACTGATTTTAATGATTTTTATATGTCTTCAACCTGTGATTATTCATTTTGCAGCAACACATGAAATCTAGCAGATCTCCAACATGCTAATTAAGGAAAATGAAGTATATTTATGTATTCATATACATTAGAGATCAATATGACAGGTTGTTTCCCCCATCCCTAGTAAACACTTCAGAATAAAACAAAATAGCTATTTGAAAGAGAAATATGTGCAACAAGAGATTTAGCACTGCCAATTAACTTTCAAATTCAGTAGAAAATACTCTGCAACATTCTGATATATGTTCGTGGCAGTATGAGCTGCAGGACTATAATAACATGTAACCCAATAAAAAGGAGCAAGAATTCTTTCTGCTGTTTGTGCATCGGAGAAGCTCAGCTAAGTTTATATTAGCATATCACAAATGTGAAACTGGGACACAGGCTCAGTGCTAAATTAGAACAGCAGCTGGTATCCTGTTAGCAAGGAAAGTGTGTTTGCTTCGGGAAAAAAAAGAAGGAGACCAATGCAAAATCAAGCCATGCAAATGCACAGAGAACAATCAGTCAGAAAAGGATCTGCGAACCGCACTGCACATCTCAGGTTGCCCCTGTACTGTGTGACAAGTAATTTCACAAAAAAAAAAAAAAAAAAAAAAAAAAAAAATTTAGTGGGGCCAGACCCTATTCCCTCATTGGGGTCAGACCCTATTCCCTCATCCGAATCATGAAGAATGTATTTTCCATTATAGACAATCTGAAAATTATTAACATTTAGACTCTGACAAGTTTAACCACGTTTTTCATTTTATTTTCTTTCCTGCACCACACAGGTCAATAAAATATGAAGCAAAATTTCATATTCTCCTATAGAACACAGAATAATGTAGCAAGAAGGCACAATGCATGAAGCATTTTAAACTATAGTTTGCACAAAAATGTTCACTATTTATTTATTCAAAAATAGCCTTTTAACAGCCAACCAGAGAGCAACAAACTTTTAAAGCTGCACTTTCTACTTTGACTTCCTTTCACACCATCCACATTGCACAAATCAAACTGGTTACTTGAACTCCTATTCAAGACAGGAAGCAGGCGCAAATGCTCTTTCAGACCAGCTGGCTGAGCCACTTACACAGTTATTAGAGAACTTTAATTATGTCCTTCTCTTTTCAGCTCTTTCCTCTTATTGCCATGGGTTTTCCAATATTTAATGGGTTTTGGGGAAAATGAAATCCTGAGGAGCTGCAGACACACTGAAAGGTATCTATCTTTAGCCCAGTGAAGCCCCAAGAATAACTGATGGAATCGGCAACTGAAATAATGAGTATTTAAAATATCTATTGTCTAGCAGTCTAATTTGCCTTGCCTACATTTCAATGTTTATAAAATATTGTGAGTTTAATTATTTTAGAAAGAACTCAAAATAATCTGAGTTCCTTTGGGATACATGGTCAGAAAATTAATTCTAATTTAAATTTTAGATTTAACTTACACAGGGAAAGCAGCTCCAAAACTAGGAAATAGAAGAATGGGTACACAATCCTTACATGCTTGGTCATGGGGATCATAAAACTGTTCTCACATTCCTAGCACAGGATGGAAATGCAGTATTTACTCTCTTAACCCTTCCTTGCAGCATTTTTTGCCCTATTGACAAATATCCACTTTAAAGGCTCTTGTTATTTTGCTGTAGTGTTATCTCACACAACACGACCCCAGAGATCAGATTCTAAAAAATCCAATTCCTGTACAGTGTCTCAGCAGCTCTGAGTAACTATCAAGCAGCAGATCTCTCAGCCACAGGGATAGCCCAGCTTTCCTCACAGCATGTTGTCACAAAACACACCTTACCTGCCTAGGGAGAGTAAAATTTTACCTTGGGAAGGACTGTAACCCCTTCTGCTTTTGTGTTAAGTGCAAGATGGGCTGGACTAGGCTGGAATGGGGCCTTCAATGGCCATATTCAGGTTGCTTACTTAGATGCCGTTGGGGCATCTAAGACCTGTTTCCAAGGCCATGAAATGTGGCTTCTTACACACTTTGTAAGCAGAAGCCAGGAGGCAGGGATGACATTCAAGATAAGTTTCTAAAGGAGAAACTCTCAGAGGAAATTATATGCCTCCACTGACTCCAGTGACCTGCATAGCCAATGTCCTCAAGCACTCTATTAAAGTTAAATATAATAGTTACATCCCAGACTGCTACCCATCCCTGCCTGAATAGAGACCTGAGTGACTTTGCTTCATGGGATTTGCTGTTCAGCACTAAAGTGGTGTGTTGCTTTTCTGTAAAAACTAAATCTATGAAATCTGAACAGCGCTCTGGTGATTTAATAACAGGATGTTTTTAATACATCTGTTCTAGGTTTGTAGAAGACTAAAATATTGTTACATATTGTGATATCATCATGGCTAGGCTTTGCAAACAAAGATTTGGGAAGGGCTTTACCCACATGGGTGTGCCCTTCCAGCCTGCGCAGTGGATTTTTTAGGTGAGGCACAGCATGCATAGAACTGGCCCCACCGTTTAAGTCCTCAGGTTCACCTGCCATGGCCAAGCGAGATTGGATGGTGACAGTGAAGTCCTCAGGACTAGAACTTACAGCCCCCGGTATTCCCAGGATGTCTCCCATCCAAGTACTAACCGGGCCTGACCCTGCTGAGCTTCCAAGACCTGACAGGATCAGGTGTCAGGGTGGAATTTAACTGCCTTAGGACAGAGGTGAGAACATGTAAAATAACAGTAGAACATTAAATCTCATCTCAGAGAACAAACTGATCTACAAATAAGAATAAGGAAGAGTGATCTGCACAACTGACACATTGTGTTAGCTCAAGAAGAACAAATTTGGCATGCTTGCTGCATGATTGAAGGTCAATATGCCTGAAAAATGATAAAAAGGCTCTGGACACACACACAGAGAAAAAGGAGATAAAGGCCAAGGATGCGTAACTAGCCCAGGTAACAATAAAGCATCTTTAGAATTAATGGTCGGTATCAGAGTACCATCCCATAATGCCTACAGCCCATTTAGAAGAAATGTTTGGGTGAAAATTCTCAGTGACGCACAACAGGCTATTATGAAACAGCATTTGCCTGAATATATTTGAGTTAAAGTGCCTCAGATTGTTGATGCAATGACTTTATTCAACAAAATGTATTTAAAGTTAGTACTGAGAGCTTTTGAAAGTAAAAATTGCTGCCAGGTACCCAGTACTGCTTTTGCACAGCTCCTCCAGTTTCTACATGACCAAGCTGAGACAGTCCTAATTGTGTCAGTAAAACAGAACTAATTCAAGTACAAACAGCTTAGTAGGGGCACATGAAGGTACTCAAACCATGTTCTGAACTGTTGCACTGTTTTCTTGTACCTTTGATGGGTAATCTTAGACCATTCCAGTTGTGATGCTCTCTCACATTCATATGACTGTGGCTCCTGGCACCATTCTCAGAGACATCAGGTTTGGACAGATTTTGAAAGACCCACAGTGACCTTGCTTAAAGATTTTGTGCTTCTAGGCCCTTAACTTCATCCACATTAAGACTTAAGATTAACATTAAAACTGTTCATAGCAAGAAAAGAAATAATCAAAGAAATCACCTGAGCACATTGATGTGGAGCGGCAGTGAACCAAACATCACAGAAAACAGTATTACTGGAGCAAGGTACTTCCCTGTCATAAGCTCCCAATAATACAGCAGATAAATATGTTTTATATGTCTCTACAGCTTTTTGATTTGCTTGATTACAGCATGGTCTTACAATAGGGATCAGACTTGGTACTTCAGGCATGTGTTAGTCTGTGCTAATCATGTGTATCATGGACTAAAATGAGAGATCCTAGAGCAAGGAGTTGCTGCTGGAGGTCAAAGTTAGCTCCTAAATCCAATCCTCTTCTTATAGTGCTAGTCCTTCAGTTTTTAAGTCCAGTGTGATGTTTAACACTGCATGGGAGACTCTGGAAACATCATGTCTGAGAACTGGCCAGCAGTGGGTCAGAAGGAGTTGATATGGTCAAAAAAGTGGCTTTAGAGCCAGAAACTGGTGATCACTTTCCTCCTCAGTGTGCCCAAGCACTGCTGGCATGGGCTTAGACAATAATGAGAATTGTGGCAAATATCTGTCCGGCATGCACAACAAAATCCAGCAGTTCAAATTAAAGCTTCTAACATATTTTCAGCCTACTTTAGCATTCAGTCTACTTCTGGAGTTAAAAGTCATAGAACAGATTAAGGAAAGATTAAGGTACAGCACAATGTCCATGTTTTTCCAATTAATTTAAGTACCAAATCTGTATTTTTGCTGCATTGTTATATTCTTTCTTTTCCAGCTCCTTGATAGCACTTACGATCAGTACATAGGCTGGAATACAAAATAGCTTGTCTTCTATAACATTAGTTTCCTAAGAGCTTTACTATTTTAGTGCCATTTGGATTCATTCCCTCTGGCAATCCTTTCTTAATGTAAATGCTCAAAACTGTTCTTGCTTGAATGTGCTGCACTATGGAAATACACTGTAGACAGAGTTCAGCATATTCAAAAGGATAATTTATCAATAAAATTTAAACTCACTTCAAGTAAACAAAAGAATGATCTGCATAACCCTGCAAGAGTGTTTATTTTCTGTTTTCACAAAATTTTAAACTAAGTGATAATAACTGACAGTGCTCCTTTTCTTCCATTTTGGTCCATTTGAAACAAAACACTTTTCATAATTCATATGCTGTCAATTCTTGTTTTAGATCTTCAAAGATATCTAGTTGAGAACATGTAATTGCAAATGACACAAGTTATGTATATGTGCTATCTATGCATACTTATTCCATTGATTTTAATTACCTGAAGCATGTTGCCCTTTTTGTAACAATTAATAAAAATGCTATGTTTCTGAAAGCCTGTCAGAAAGCAGCAGCATTAAAAACCAATTGCTTATACAGCTATTTCATCTTGAAACAGAACTACATGCAATCATGCAAATAATTGAGGAAGGGATGCTTGACATATTTCAAAGTGTACACATGAAAGTGATACAGCTCCTGAAAAAGAAAGCAGAAAACCTCTTGACTGAAAATCTGAGCAATGGAATTTAAAACTATATTTGACTTGAGAATAGTCTGAGGAAATGAGCTGATCATCTGAATCACAAAATACCCACACTGAAATCCATTGTCTCATTTGCTTTCCTTAATGGAAACATGAACCCACATAATCAAATGGCCAGATACAAAAGCATTTCATATTCAGAAGTATTTTAATATACCTAATATGGATACAATTTTCAGACCTCTTAATGTGCAATCATACAATAAATGAATTTTTTTGATGAGTTTTCTGACCCTACTGCACATACAATTTCTCCCCAATTCCAGCAGTAGATTTTAACTTCATTTGCACTGGGTAGCAAAACTCCTTTTGGAACTGCCAGAGTTTTTTATATTTAATCTACTAATGTAGCATAAAAAGAACTTGCTTCCATCTGAATGTCATAGAAGAAGAGTTAGCAATAAAGGTATAAATACTACACTGAAAAAAACCAGGATTATGAATACTCAGACATTAGATGATGACTAAATCCATGCTTCCATGCAAGCAACTTTTTCCATGCAGGATGTGTATTCACTTGAAACCTCCTCTCAGGAAGGACAATACCTTCCTCTCCAGCACATTGGCTAGCACTGAAATTTTATTTAAGGAATTCAGCATGGGAAATACTGGAGTACAAACCAACCAAACCCATGGTCTTATAATGGGAAGACCTTGGCAGTGCTTACGGTTAGGATTCATTCCAGACAATACTTTGATTGTTTAGGACTTCAAAACTCACCCCAAAGTAATAAAAACACTCTGATGTAACTTACAAAGAACCACTATGACTTGGGATTTATAAGCAGCTGGGAGTTGAATATTGGTATCCTTACTTGTACTTAGAAAACAACATTCTTTAACACTTTTTTTCCAGTGGACCATTTGCAGAACATCAGTGACAGTAACTGTGATAGAAGTGTCAATTTTTACAGATTTAACAAGATGACAGATTCTTCTTCAAAAGAGATATCAGCTATTTATAGTAATGCCTCGTTCCCTACCCCTCTAGCCTCTTTCTACTATTTCTTTTCTAATTTCGAGTCTTTTCCCTGCCCTTTCCATTCCTTTTCTTCACCTTTTACTTTATGCTTTTTATGACATCTTGTCCTTTTCTACCTATCTCCATATTTAATTTTTTCATACTTCCATCATAGCCTAGGGCAGGAATGACTCATCCCTTCAGTCTTAGTCCTGAACCAACCTGTTACACTTTTATATTACATCATTTCGAATAATCATCTTTTTAATTGTTTTTAAGGAGGAAACTCAATGGTAACAAGTAGCTTTAAAACTGCACAAGTCTAATTAACAGAATTCCAATAACAAAGGATAGTTCCTCAATTAGCTGAACATACTAGGTACACACTTCTCTTAAATTTTCATTTCAGGAGTAAATTAGACTTTGTAGGCTGCAGTGATTTGAGTGGGTTTACATGCTTGCTAGGTCACTTCACCATTGCTTTGTCTAATATATACTTCTATACTTATATATTTATATACAAAATAATGACAGTCACTGGCAGTCTGTGATGTTCTACTGAGATGTTAAAAGAAATCCCAGGTGTATTTTCTTCTTGCAACACAGTGAGTCTGAAGATGGAAGGAAGAAGACTTTTCTACCTTTGGTAAGCCTATTTTACCCACAACAGATTTTTTTTCCATTTTTAAAAATGAAACATTCATCTTGTCAAAAGTCATGCAAGTCTGATTAGCAAAAGACAGCTCATTGTGTAAAAGTTTTTCAGTCTCACCTTAGAATACTTTTCTATCTGTACAACTTTTACTCTTGTGCTAAATAAATCAGGATGAACTGCCCCATGGAAAATCATGGCCATTTTCTTGGCGCAGAGTGAAGTGGCCCAGATGCCCTAAAGGAACTATACTCTAAATTACCGTAACAAGAAAAGAAGCCAGAATGTAGCATTCTTACCTAAATGAAGCCAAAGAAAATACTGGCGTTTATTTAATCAAGAACAAGATTATACTTGACCATCTGTGTTGAACTTTTCTAGAGACGTTCATCATCATGTTCTCAGGGAAGAAGCTGCTTGTGTCTTCCCTGCTCACCATGGTAGGGTAAGGGTCTGTCAGCCTACAATATTGTCTTCAAACCTGAGCTCTTCTGTAGCACCCTGTCTGGACAGTGAGACTGCAGAAACTTTTAACACCACATTGCACTGTGTTTCAGCTCCTTTCAATATATCATAGAATGGGACTATGAATATGAACCTTTTATCTGGATCACAGTCAACCCTTATAGTAACTGCTGATCTGCATTACTTACTGGTATAGTAACAAAAATAATGCCTGTCAAACACTGACATTTAATATCTTCTGTCTGGGAAATGGAAGAAAAATGTAATATCTGGAACAGAAGACAGCCCAGTCAACATGCAAGTGGTGGGTATTTCTGGCTTCTAAACTAATGAATAAATGGCATTCCTCTTCATTAAAATTCAAGCATGGATAAATAATGCATCGATCTACTGATACACAGAACTATTTTGAGTTTCTTTGGGTTTTACTTTTGCCACTCCTCTGTTATGTCTTTTATATAGTGAGAGAGGCTTGATACAGGTACCTGTGAAAAAGAAACTGAATGGAGACACTCAGCATTACCACATCCATGGTCTCAGATCACAGACTTTCCAGAACCAGACAGTTAATCCACAAGCTGTGATCAGAACAAGTAAAGTATCTGAGGCTTGGAATCACAGCAGCCAGTATGCTGAGCAAAAGGAAACCAGAACGGGCAATATGTGCTATAAAGTCTGTGTTCAAGCCCTCACATTCCCTGAGAATTCAGTTTCTCCTAGAAGTCCAGCTCAGACTGAGAATCACATCTGGCATCTCCCCTCCTGGAACTAGTGCCTAAATAACTCTTTTCTCTACACCCACCTTAACTGCCCCATCATTTTCTCTTTTTCAGATGTCTAGAAGCAAACACAGCAGGTTTCTCAAACAGCTCACTGAAGACATCTCTGGGAGCTAGCAGGGAGCACTGTAGTGAAGAAAACTCAAGATCACGTGTGTTTGGTGCTCTGGATGGCAACTCGTGCTCTGCATGGCTGCAGGGCAGTGCAAGCCCTTCTGGGCTAATCAGAACGGAACAGGCATAAAAGCCTGTACCTAAGAACTTTTTCAACCCCCTTGTTTTATAACAACTATGATCAGAAATGCAGAGAAATATGTGGGAACTAACAAAGATCTGATACATGAAGACCCCAAATTTGCAATCCCACCCCTGAGTGAGAGCCTATGGTCCTGAGCAGCTTACTGAAACTAATGGTATCTTTCTGTGGGAAGAAGAGGGCACATGCATTGCTTGCCTCCTATTGTGAACAGCACTGTTTCTTTAATCAAACACTTCTTCCTCCTCATATGACTAGGGGAATGTTCTAGCATCTTCTCTAGGATCCTAGATCACACCAAAAAACACTTTCCAGACCAATAAGAGAGGCAAAACTTTTACACAGAGCAGTAATGACTACGCAGGAAATTGAAATTAATATGGTTAACCACAGCTGGTTTACTATTGCATAATACTGTTTTGATAGTCTTCGGGTGAAGAGCTAAAGAGGGTGAGGAAAGTTTTATTTTACTCCCAGTCCCAAACAGACTTATGGCTTTCATTTCCTGTTTCCTGACTAGTGATAGGTGAGTTCTCACTCATTTTCTCAGCAGAAGTTAGTGTTCTGTGATCCCTAGAGAGATTTTGAAACCCACAATGACTCTCTAATCAGTTATGGAAGAGCAGGACAGAATGAGCAGTAGGCTTGCTCTTCAAGGGTTATGGTACATTAAATGGCTAATCTAAACTTTGAAAACTTCAATTACTTTACTGTCATGAAAATGAGCAGAACTCCTGAAAATACCTCACCCACAGAGAAGGTTAGGGAAGCTTGGAAAGGACTCTATAAGGGTTCAGCAGCCTGATACCCTTGAGGAACAATGGTTTCCAGCATTTAAGCAGGGAAATGAGACCCAGGAGGCAACAGGTCTAATCCTACATGTACCAACATGTACAGGTTTCACCCAAATTCACTTTGCCCTATGTGCACGTATCAAGCATTTTACAATAAATATTTACAATGCCTCCTGAGTACTCTGCATGGAATATGTAAAGGGTATTACTGTCATTCCAGGAAGTGTGGATCAAAAGACTCTAGTAGTAATTAAAAGACCCTGTCTGTTGAATAAGTTTTGCTATGTTTACGTATCCCTTAGACTTCTCCTTGTCAGCTCCTCAAAATCTATGGATTATTGTTGATATGTGTCCATGCCAGCATACTCCCCTGAACTCCAGGGCTTGGCATTTCTTAGGAAATTGAATAAAATAGTTAGAGAATTTCTGGTGCATTTCCCTATGTAACCTACACAAAGGATTACCTATTTGGTGGTTTAGCTATGCTGACCACCACAAGAGTGCCGCACCTTTTTCTATAAAATTGTTGGAATCTGACCATTAAGGTTCAAATGCGCTGCAATTTTTTTTTTCTCAATGTAGTATAAGTAATGATCTCATCTTTCTGAGAAGCCTTTCAGATTATTTCACAAAATGTTTATATATAAATGTCAATGTGAAATGCTGATATAAAATAGAATACACAACTTGGACTGAGCACTCACAGTATACACATTTTTGGACTGTCACCAAAAAGTGACAGACTTCTTCACACAGACAGCAGGTTAGATTAAAGCATACTGCATTCCAAAGACATTACCAATTTTACAAGAATTAATGAAGCACAAATAAACTAAATAGTCAATTTAATTAATCTCTGGAGAAATTTCACAAGAAAGAAATAAATAGATTAACAAAAGCATATTTATTTGTAAAGCACTCTCTTTCATGAAGAAGCAGGAGGTCACTAACAGATATAACCCATTCTGTCATTAATAAAACCAGCTCCTATGTAAATTCATTGCCCACCAGAAACACACAGAACATACACCCAAACAGAAAACAAACAAACAAAAAACACAAACCAACAAACCAAAGAAAAAACAAAAACAAACAAAAAAAACCCACACACACACAAAAAAAGAGAATCCCACATTCACATACACATGCAGATTTATGTCTATACAGCACTTAAATAAGGTTTAACAGTTATAATTACTAGCTACCTGGAATGGAATGCATGGCAATGAAAAGGATACAAGTGGGAGTTTGGGAACCAGGCAAAGAGAAATGTTGGCTAAGTAAGTGGGAAGACTTGTTGGGCCCATGATGAATATTAGACCCAGGAGTGGATTCCAAAAGGAGTTGTACAAGACCCTCATTAGATAAATCTGAAATATTAGTCTTACTTAGATTTTCAATACTAATAACAGTATTGATGAAGTATGCAACCACATACAGTTCAGGAAACAGAAACAACAAAGAGCTATTCAGTCATATGAATGCTGGAAGTTCATAGTTTCTGGTCACATCTCACTTTTGCAATTTTATTTAACAAGATTTTGAGTGGTAATAGAATTTTTGTGGGATTTCTCTCAATCACTTCAGCATTGATGTTTCCATTTCTTGCTCTTTTACTGGCTATCAGGAAGGTCTTCTGTGCAAATAAACCAGTGAGAAAAAATTTCCTTACTAATAAAAACACACTTTTCCCCAGTCTCACTCTAAGATACATCCAGTATTTGATCTCTACTTCACTCTATCCAAATTTGATATTTCTATGATCTTTGATAATTAATAACTCCACACAGAGAGATATACTTCTAGATAATGAGTCTTTGGGTGTAAGAAAGTTCCAAACCTTTATTAATGCACCAATGCATTACATCTGTACAAAGCAACATTTCATGTTGGCATTCAATTTTGGGCCAATCTATAGCTAAAATACCAGTAGCTGCGAAGTTATAACCTATTTTATATCTTCTTGTATCTCTGTATTACTTACAGAAAATACCCTAACATAAATTGACTTCAAGGAAGCCAAATCACTTCAGCAGTTCAGTTGTCTATATACAAGAGACCCAGTAGAATATCCTGCAGTAGGCGCGTTTTGCATTAATGGGCCCATTAAAAGGCACATCCTTTTCATTAAAGGATTGAAAAGCTCTATGAAAAATGGCCGCAACTATTTTTAAGGACCTTTCCTGGATGAAGTTATGAAGCGGAAATGTCAGTGGGAGGTTAGTCTTTACATAGCCATTAAACTACACTAGTTAAGCTGTAGATCCAGTCAGAATCAAGTAACAGCAGCAGAATTACACTTCATACACTCATGATATTTATGTTTTCATTCTTCCTATTAAAGTTTCTCCATCCTGCAAGTTTTCAAAAAATGAGTCACGATACAGTTTAGTAGGCATGGTGGTATTTGACCTTTGTTGACTTAATGATCTTGGAGGTCTTTTCCAGCATTAAGGAATCGATGATTCTATGATCTTGCCACCTTTTTTCATTTCTCAGTTCTGCATGTTTTTCACCTTAGGAATTCAGTGAAGTCCTCCAGCACTGAATTCAAGCATCTTTGAAACGTTAGCAGAGACCTTCAAAGTATGCTTGTCTCCTCTTATTAGGTCAGCCCAAATAAAGGGTAACAGTGGAGTTCACACCTACTGAACTTAAAGCATGAGACCACCCATGTAAACTGAAACAAAATCCTTTTTCAACTAAAAGTTTGTATATAACCTGCAGAAACACAGGAGGCAGGAATGTAACAGCTGAAGTTGCCTTTTCAGAGGGCCTAGACAAAATCTGTATATACAGGAGCAATGGGATCAACAAGTGGTATCACACATGTGCTCAGGTCCCACTGAACACTGCTGCAAGCACTTCCAAACAGGCAGGGTTTAAAATTAGTGACTGACAAAACATCTGAGGAAAACAAGCCTCTCCCCCCAACAAAACACCAATCAGTGTAAGATCACTGGGCTGATGGCCAGAAAAGTGTGTTATCATAAAACCTTCTCCACTGAGATCCTTTCTCTATATCTACAGGAAGAACTGGCTTTTATGCATTTATTTTAACCTTTTTCCTAGAAGTAGCAGTTTGAAAGAGGCTGATTTCAAGAATGATGTTATAACTTCCACGTATACAGGCGTAACATACATGTGTATTTTGCATCCCGCACTAAGCACGAGAATAGGCAAAAAAAGAAGAGCTCTCTTACAAGGTGGATATAATTTGTATTATATAATTTGTATATATATAGTGGAAAGTTGAAGGGGTTTTCAGAATACCAAGAGGGTAAGAACAACTCAGTGAATGTCTAGGTGTGCAAATTGTTTATGTAGCTCTTATGCTTTAAGAAGTCTTTCATAAAAAGGAAGTGAAAATATAAGTTTTTCTAGCATAGCTGAGCACTCACTAAAAAGTAACACTGCAATTTCATTGATGAAAGCCATCATCTTAGGGATATGGATATTAGCAATTAACCCTGGTAGACTGAACATACTTCACACCAAACAGCAGAATCTGGATTACTTTAATCCTATTTGGTGGTTGTTCACTATTTCTTTTCATATATATGCTCCAAGGATTATTCTGACTTCAATTTTGTGTCTGATAAGGGGTTTTTGTTGTTGTTTTGGGGGGGGGGGGGGGGGGGGGGGTTTTTGATTTTGTAAGATAATAAAAAATTATTAAACTTCTCATTATTACCAAATAATCCCAACCAATTGTAATCTCATAAGCGCCTAATAATGATTACTGTGATAAGGATTAATGGTTTTTCCAAAACTCTTCAGTACCTGTTGCATGTTTCTTTACATAGTTAAGACAAACTATGCTAAATTGAAATGCACAGTAACAAGTCAGGCAAGCCAGAACTTTTCAAGAAACTCAAATACAACAGAGTAAAATAATAATTACAGAGGATCAACCCCTCACTTAACTGATCCTTTGTGGTAGTGCACTGCAAATGGAGAAATGGATGCCCCTGTATCAACTTTTTAAAAGTTTTGGACGGATCTAAGGAGATACAGAATACATAATCTCTGTTCCATTCTTGAAAACAAATTATAGAAACTATACAAATTATTAAAATAGTAGATGGAGTACAAAGTTGTGGCAAAACAGAGAAAAATCAAGCTGGATTTAATGTACTGCAGACATTGTTCACAGGCTTTTGAAATCTCTCCTTTCAGATGAGACAAGCACATAGATGAGCTTGGTTATGTTGCTTAGATTTCAAAAAGAGTATAAATGATCCTTTACCACAGTCTCTTCAAGAAATTATGTTCTCAAGAGGTAAGAGGACAGATCCTCCAATGAACTAACAGCTTCACAAGAATTGAGAATAAAGGCTAGAAATAAAAGGTATTTTTTTGCTGTAGAAGAAAGACTTCAGTCAAGTCTGTTTAGAATCTCTTTTGGTACCTATGTGACCCAAGTAGTCATAAATCATCTGAAAAAGAGGATAACAGAGAGACGACAATGTTTGATGGGGATATGGAGTTATCCACAGTAACAAAAATGAAAGCAAGTGTGTAAAGCCACACAAGGATCTCAGGCTGCTGGGTAATTCTGTGTTCATTCTTGCCAATAAAGGGTGAGATTCACTTGCTAAATCATGTGTATCTTCAGTCATCTCCATGTTTTCAGTTACCCCTCCGCAACTCAAACAACCTCTCCTGAATAGAGCTACATACTATCTCCCCTGAGCCCTTCTGCTGGGATGTCTCAGACACCATAGGGGAAGTAAAAGGCATTCTGTCCTGTTCACAGTGAAATTAAATACCAATTAATAGAAGGCTGACAATAGGTATACAACAATGGGCTGTAATGAGCTCCTTTATTTTCTTCGTGGTATAATTCATGTTCCTACTGATGTCAATTCACACTGACTCCATTAAGTTTGTGATTTCATCCATTTTAATTCTACCAAAAGTAGGATCCTATAGAAGACACAGCCTAAATATTTGGGGGCGGAGGGTTGGGGAGAGCGGGAGTGAGGAAGGGCCAGGGAGGAGTGTTGTATTGTTTTTTGAATTAGCTCCTAGTGATCTGCCAAATTTGTTCTCACAAGAATCTCCTTTTTTTTTTTCATGTAACTACTGGGTGGTTGTCAAACAGTAAAACCCAACTCTCGATGCACTTACATACAAGCTCTTTCACTAGTCACCCATTAAATAGTGATTTGCCTCCTACCCTCATCATTCAAGAGCTTATTTTTTCCACCCCACTCCCTATGTTGCTACTGTAAGTATATCTGATATCCCAGCTCAACCCTATGGCTCTCTTCAACATGTTTTCTGCTTCCCCATAGAACATCTCAGAATCTCTTTCTATTTTCCTTTCATCTCTTTCCCAGTCTTGACCACTGGCTGTCTGAGGACATCTGTTCTGAATCGGATCCTGTTAACTTCAGCCAAATTTGCTTCCCATCATTTCTTTTGGCTACACAATCTCCCTTCCTTTCAGATTCCTCTTAAAAATATCTATGATTCAACTTTTCTCCACTAGAACAGGTACCATGTATGTCACCTTTTACTAGTGGCAATTCCAATTATACAGTTCCCAATTACACACTGGAAGAAAAAGTGCCCATATTTAACCCCAAGGAGTTCTGACAGGTGAGGTGATCTAACTGCTTTGCTTTTATTTGTCCAAATTACTGGCTTCTCTTTAGTCTCCCAGTACAAAAGATCTGTTTTAGGAGGCTGTGTTATTAGATGTGAGTGCTACTATAGTATGTCTTTGATCTGCATTAGTAACCCCTAAATTTGCTTTGGTCCACAGAGCAACTAGATAATTTGAAAGAATTCAAAAAACTACTCAGCACAATGGAATATTTTTGGAGCACCACTGTTTTTCAAGAGTTGCCCAATCTCTGATTTTTAGGTGGCATGTGGAATTCCCCACTAAAACTATTTAGGACCTTTGTTCTCATGAAAAGTTCTACTTTAGGTTTTTGTTTTTCAGAGGGATTGATGAGGTGTTTCAGAGGGAATCTTGTTCTGCAGGACCATATTATCATATTAATGCTTATGGCTTCCTGAATTTTTGGTATTTAGATTTCAGTGGCATGTTCCTCTGAGCCTAACTTCCCAGTCATTAGTGAAAATATAAAGTAAGTCAGCATAAAATATTGTTGCTGGAAGCAGTGCCAGCATCCTTGTTCAACTCTCTATATAACCATCTAGGCACAGTCACTCCTGAGGCTCTAAGAAGTCATGTAGCAAGACTAAATCCAAATACAATTAGCATGAACTTTTCTTTAAAACTTCAGGAGATAATGTAGCAAACTCTTAAAATCAGCTGGAGTTGGGCACCTAACTGCTCTTGATATTTTGAAAGTCTATCTCCAAAATGTATTAGCAGCAGCTAATAATTTAGCAATTCTATCAAAACAAGCAATTAAGCGTGTCTTGTATGATTTGTTTTCTATAAAAATCGTGCTGTTTGTTTACTCAAACTTCTATTACCCTCTATACTTTACTGATTTCATTTCCGGGTGTTTATTCAATTATTTTATGAGGAATTGAAATCTAATTCATGAACTACTCACAATGACACCTAAATTTTTTCTTCCAGCCAATCTTTTAAATGAAGATAATCAGTAAGTATAAAATAGACTATTTTTGCCAATGTATATTAGTATACTTAGAGAGCAGAAAGTAACTGAGCTACAGTTTAGTTAAATTCCATGTTAAGGTTTGCTGAGCCTCCCAAAGTACTTTAAATTACCTACCTTTCCTAACTTTCTGCCCTGATTTTAATGAGCAGTGCAATTTAATTAAGGAGTTCCTGACTCTGTTCTTCTGCAAATTAGCGTAGAAATGTCCATCTGCAAAGGCTCAGGCAAAGGTCCTGACGGTTTGCACTGGACCGGCAAGGCATTTGGCTTTGTCATAACTCAGAATCACAGAATCAGACTATTCTGAATTGGAAGGGACCCACAAGGATCATCGAGTCCAACTCTTAAGTCAATGGCCCACACATGAACGCAGTTTCTTGCTGCTCACCCCGTTTGCACCATTTTTTTTTTTCTACATAATGTATCTTAAAAGAAAAACTAGAAAATACACAGAAAAAAAAGGCAACTGAAGTCCACGAGGATTACCTCTGCCTACCATTTTATTACACTTAGTACATTATATTATATTCTACAGTCAGGGGGGTTTTGGTGCCTGTGTGGCGGTGACACTGCATATTGTCATCAACATTTCTGCCACACCTTGGGAAGAGCACAATGGAATTGGGTGCAGATCCATAAAGTGAGTGACACTGAGTGCGTGATCTGGCCCTTAGGTTCTAGTTCCTCCAATGCAGTTCATGAAAATAATAAAATAATAAAATTCAGAAAAAGCAGCATGATGTTCAAAAGCAGAGGGATGTGTCAGTAAGGAGGGAGATAAGAGGATATTTTTCAAATTCCCTGTATTCGACTGTAAGACAGAATGCCTGACATCTAAAAGAAATCACGATTAATGACTGCAAGCTCTCAACCCTACTTACATGCCCAAATTGCCTCTTTTGGTAGATAAGATTGCTTCATTCTTTTCCCTCAAAAGATGGATGGAAGATGAGTTGCTCTTAGTATAACTGCATTCTTGTGAATAGAAATTCAGAGTTCAGCACAGGCTTCTTTGAACTCTGGAGTTCAAATCCACATTCCCACCCTCCAGGAGATGGCTATAACCAGCAGCAACAAATAACATCCAGAAAAACGAAGCCTCCATCCTCCCTGCAAGATACAGCCAGTTGTACATGGAGAGGTGAAGGAAGCTTCAGCACAAAGGATGGGAAATGTACTTCTGGAAAGCCTGGTGCCTGAAATCTCAGAGATATCTAAGCAGGGAGGAAGGGAGGATAGGAATGGACATGGGCTTTATGAACTGCCTACTTGGACTTGAAAACTTAAATTTTGTAAAAGTCACTAAATTGCTTATGTGTGTCCAGGACTTCCTAGTCCTATGATGCATCCATGTCTGCTAGACTGGCAGTTTGAGTGGGTGTTTCAAGAGAGCTTATCCTGCACAGAGAATAAAGGTGGGAAAAGGTCACAGTTTGTTATTCACCAGTCTTTTCTATCTCATGACAGCTGGGGTCTTCTGGCTCCTGTTCAGAAAGTGAGATAAATTTAAGCTGCAGGTGTGACATTATATTTAGTCAGTGAAATAACAGCAAAGTAAGTTAATAACAAAGATGTAAATGTTGCAGCAGTAAACAATTGAATAAAAGACTGAATAAAAGGTTCTGGAAAACTGTTAAACAAACAAACAAACAAACAACATAACAATTAGCATTTACTTTTCTATGCCTTTGAGCCCAGTTATTTGAAAGTAAAGAAATTCAAACCACTTTAAATATTGATAGTTTCAACCTATGTCTATGATGTATAGATTCCTGAAGTTCCTCTTTTCGAAAATTCAATTATAAAATATGTTCTTATGCAAATGTTTTAGGGTTGCATCCAAAACTTAACCCCCAAAACAAGAAGATTTTTTCCTACCTCCTGTCTTGGTCCCCACTCCAAAACATAATTAAAACACTGAGTGCTTTTTAATACAATAAAAAATGTGGTTTTCAATAACTTTTTCTTTCATTCTTAGTTTCAAGATACAAAGGTTTTAATTCTGATCCTGGAAAATTAAATGTGGAATTTGAAATTGTATCACACTGTTATACTCTACTGTATACATTAATGCATCTCAAAGAAATCCGAGATCTCAAGGAAAGCAGCAAGTATTTGTATATCTACCTTGGTGACAGCCAAGGGAGAAACAGGGTGATTTTTCTTAGGGTATGTTGAGAGTAAGCCAGAACTCAAAAGTTCCTTTGGACCAATTCCTAGATCCTTTATCCCAATTCCATTCTGCCTCAGACTGACCATGATGCTGCGCATTTTATGTAAATCCATCAGTAATGACGAATCAGAAATTAGCTGACAATTCTGTTAATTACCTATGAACTAGAACACAAAACAACTCACTCTTCACAAAGACACTCTGATTCTGTAGATTATCATTACTAAACAAAGTAAAAAAAAAAAAAAAAAAGGTAGTATCAAATCTTCATGTCCAAAATACCATTTGGATGTGGTAACATAATCAAACGTGTATGAATAAAGATGTCAAGCTGGGTTTAGTAAATAGACCATTTAATAAGCTATGTTTGATGGGAGTTTACTGCTTAACAGCAGTTAAGCATACCTAAGAACCCAATAAACATGCAATATGGTAAACTACTGCTGTGAATGCTATGAATTCAAATTTTTTTCATTTTCAGAGGTGATAAACTGAAGACACCTTTCTACTTTCATTTCAAAATCAATTTTGTCACTGATTTTGCTGAAACAAAAGAATGTCTTATGCAAAGACCTACTATTAATTGGAAAAGAAATACTGTGAAAAACTTTACAAGGGTTTCAAAACTTCGTATCACCCACAATGTAACAAATAATACTTAAAAAGCAACAGAAAATAAATTAGAAAAATGGAAATATCTGTTCAAAGACATTTTTTATTGTAGCAGATGCTGAGTTTCCATAGGACCGATGCTGCAGAAAGTCAGTGGCAATTTGAATTTAATGAAGGTTAGCTGAAAAAAATCGTTCTTCAAATGACCCCTTAAATTTCTAAAGGCACTCTTTTTGCACATATCGAGAGGGGGGGGAAATGCATAGCTGAACAGATATTATTAAAGTAGAATATATACTATACTAGAAAACTGGTAAGCATATACCTGAGAAGGCAAAACCTTTTTACTATAGTTAATAACTGATAAAGTAAATGGTAAGATTTTATTATCAAACCAGTTCTTTAGTAAAAAAATATACAGGAGAGGGTTCAAACTTTCAAAGTTTAATCACTTTTACTAGCAAGGGAGAGAATGAGAAACCACATCCTTCCCTGTTCCACTGGTGCAAATCAAGGTTTACTTATCTGATAGCAGAATTTTGTTCCACTTTTCTAATTCACATTTTAAGGAGCTCTTGTCTACCAGAAGTATGCCCATCTGTAATCTCAGACTTAAGAAGCCACTACTGCTGGTTGCTGGAAGCAGGAAAAATATTCCAAGGAAAATATCACTGGGTACTTGCTATCCTACCACATTTTATCTCTAAGCATCAACCATGGACTTCTACCATCTGCAGAGCTACAGAGGTCCTTTGGGACTTTTGTTCTTTCTTCTGTGGCCCATCTAAAGCTTTATGAACCATTTAAAGTGACTGAGTCTGCTAAAGGCAAATATGACATAAATTGGCTTTTTAGCAGGCAGACCTGGCCCAAGCTTAGACTCAAAGGCTCCACTGTGCAGAGATGCAACAGATCAGCACATACAGTTCTGTTTTACAGTAGCAGGGCAAATCCAGGTAGACCACAAATTCCTAGATGAGTTATTTACCTGGACTTTTTACTAAGACCAGTCTTTCAATAGTGTGGTTTGTGCTTTATCTTATCACATCCATTCAGTAGCAGACACAAACACAGAATGACAGCAGAAGATAGAAGTGTCTGACAGTAAATCATTTCCAAATTCTTAAGAGAGGTTTTACATGATAGTGTTTCCTGTAACAGCAGATGACTGAGTTCAATCTTCCAAGGTTTATTCTCTGTCCTTCAATCCCATATTGCCATTCTGCTACTGTCATGACATTTAAGTATTTCTAGGTGGTTATCTAGTGATAGAATACATTGTTCTTCACTCATTACTCTTTTTTTTTTTTTTTCTGATTACTTATTCTGTAAGGATAAGCAGTTTAAAAATAGTTTGTGTTTGTCCATATAGGAATATCCCTCTCTAAGTACCTCAGAAGTAAGGACATGGCAGGGAAGAAGAAAATGCAAGAGCTATTCTGTAGGTGAAAAGAGAGCAAAAAAACATGGAAGAGCACTCCCTTACCCATCCTTCAATTCCCAAAATAATTCCAGACCCAGTCTTCACTCAGGAAATCTGAGACTGGTGGCAGTGAAGAGAGTAACACAGCTCTCAGACTGAAGGACAGGTGGCATAGCAAAAAGAAAAGGAGCTGAACACTAACAGGTTTAGATTAACTGGAGACAGGGACAGAAAGTTATTTATGCAGCAGAGATCAGTACAACCAGGGTGAGCTCAGGAGCTGATACCAGAGGCATAAAAAAGGAGATACTGAAGTGTCTGTATAAAAATACATGTAGATAGTATATACTTGTGGGAGGAATAGCTTCAACTTTTGGGTGGTTTTGCTTTCACTTTAATTATACAGCATCCTATTTTAGATGTTTCCATCATACATTATAAACAAGTCAGAGGAATACAGAATGTGTAGCCTCTAAATGCAGCTGCCCCTGAAACTCAGCTCAGAGCAAAGGCAGTGATGGCAGAGCAGATTGCAGATCTCACGCTGTGGCTGTCCCATTGCTCTACAGCTACAGCCCAGCTCACAAACTGAAGGGAAACAACCAAGCAAAGAGGTGGCCCAGGATGCCAAACTGATGAATAAAAACCCTCTCCTGAAGTTTTACCTGTGATGGTGCCTTCCCTTTCTAAAAAAGAGTAATGTTTTCTTCTGTCACTCACTTCTTTGTTACAAAGTCCCATGGGTGTTTCAAGAGCTAACCAGTTGCGTGGCACAATAAAATACAAAGTTGCAATACCATCTTTGGACTATTAGCTTTTTTACGGGTTAATTGGGTGAATTACCCTGGGTGCAACACTTGTTCCAGAGCTGACATGCTCAGTGTATCTCTGCACAGTGTAGCTGTGTTCTCCATCTGCTTCTCATCCTTGCTTTTAAAATGGTGATAATAACTTTTTCCAACTTCACAAGAATCTTGTGAAAACAAATTAATACCCTGAGATGCTCAGACACTAAGGGAATACAGTGAAGCATCCAAGGCAGGAGAGAAGACATGGACCTACTGCGGTTTAGATGAATAGGTACTGTTAGAATGACTGACAGAATGCATCTGAATCCATAATTTATGCAAAATACTTCAAGCACAGATTTATCTCTGTGACTTCACATAAGATGGTGATTCTTGATGCAAAACCCACAAATGTCTACCTAGAAAAATTCATGCAGCATCACTGACCCACAGAGATATATATACACTAGCTCCAAGTCATCAACAAACAGGGTGGAGCACCTTTGGGTTTTGGCAAGGCTCAGATCCCAGGAAGAGATGATAGAACTCAGGTCTATTTGCATGGACAACTGAAGCTCTAGTTTTCCGCCCCCTGAAAACACAGGACATTTAGACCTTTATTTAACATTCTTCCTGCTACATGTAACAGCTTATCAATTATATTGTTTACAGGCACTTCCCATTTATTATTCCCTGCTTCCTTAGAGAACCCAAAACAAACAAACAAATCCAACTTGCATGACTCTTCACTACTGGAAAAAAACTGTTCCAAGCAGCAAAGAAATTAGTATTCTGCAGGGAAGAGTAATTTTTATCAGCCTTTAAAGATGCTTTTTATATTCACTTCTTCTGAAATGCCTGTGCAACATCTCCCTGACATGAAAACCATGCAGTCTCAGGGCAGTATTTTCATGCTCATTTAGAGTGGCATATGAGTGATACAAAGAGGGTCAAAGGGAGAGCCCCCAAGCACTTTACAGGAGACATTCAGAACTCTACAGAAATAAATCTTTGGAGAATACATTTGCTAAGGTGGCTGTTTATAGGCATTTATGTGATAAAGAGAGACTTCTAGGTTCCTATAGCCCTTTAAGTGCAAATGACATTATACAGTATGTATGTACTGAATGAATAATAGGACTTGAAATCTAGAAGTACCAATGAAAATGCCACTAAAACATATGGTCTATTATGATTAAACAGATTTTTTTTTCAAGGTATTAAGGAAAAAGGCAGTAGGTATAATACCAGGTTTTGTGAGATGTAATATCCACATCCAATCTTGTTTTCATTTGCATTTTGCCTGGAAGACACTGGCAGTTCCACCTACCTACTGAGGGTAGTGGGGCTCTGTGGAGAGATCTGAACAGGCTGGATAATGGGCTGAGGCCAATTGTATGAGGTCCAATAAAGTGAAGTGCTGGGTCCTGCACTTGCTACAGGCTTGGGGTAGACTGGCTGGAAAGCTGTCTGGAGGAAAAGGACCTGGGCGTTCTGGTCAACACTGGATGAACATGAGCCAGCAGTGTGCCCAGGTGGCCAAAAGGCCAATGACATCCCGACATATCAGTGTGGCCAGCAGGACCAGAGCAGTGATTGTCTCCCTGTACTTGGCATTGGTGAGGCCACACCTCAAATCCTGTGTTCACTTTTGTGCCCATCACAACAAGAAAGACATTGAGGTGCTGGAACATGTCCAGAGAAGGGCACTGGAGCTCAGGAAGTGTCTGGAGCACAAGTCTTTTGAGGAGCAACTGAGGGAGCTGAACGTGTTTAGTCTGGAGAAAAGGAGGCTCAGAGAGGACCTTATCACTCTCTATAGCTGCCTGAAAGGAGGTTGTAGCCAGGTAGGGATCAATCTCTTCTCCCAAGTAACAAGAGACAGAACAAGAAGAAATGGACTCAAGTTGCACAAGGGGTGGTTTAGATTGGATATTAGGAAAAATTTTTTGACTTAAAAGTGTGGTGGTCAGTCATTGTAGCAAGCTGCCCAGGGAAGTGCTGGAATCTCCATTCTTGGAAGTGTTCAAAAGGCATCTGGACATGGCAAATCATGACATAGTTTAGTGGTAAACTCAGCAGTGCTGGGTTAACAGTTGGACTTCATGATTTTAGGGTCTTTTCAAAGCTTAATGGTTCTATGATTCCAAAAGAATAACCATAATAAACTGCTTGTTTGGTGTAGCCTAAGAAGGAAAGTGTTGTACCTGAGCGTCTGCTGTAGATCACTTTGCCACAGAGCTGGGCAATACTGAGAAAACCATGGAATATATCTTCAGTTCAGACACCCATGTCAAAGCTGGTTGTCTAGGTGTCCTTTATCATTAGACAAGAGAAACACACCCTTCAATAGTACAATTCATACGTTCCAGTGTAAAAGCAAAGTGTTCCTCAAAAGTGTTTATAGCTCTCCAGTGATGCAAATTTGGGCAGATGAATTTCACTGTCAGCATCACTATCATGTACTGCTGAACAAGGCATAATTTCTACACTTTTTCTTCCACAACTACTTCCCCCACAATTTTCATCTACGGATTTTGCAAAATGAGGCTCCTTGCTAACATCCAGTTTCCAGACATCATGACATGAGTTACTCACCTACAAGTAAACAGTCGTACTTTTCTACTTGAGCCGACCCTCACCTATTGGCTACATACACATACCCTTTTTTTAAGTTATATAATGAACTTCTTTGGTTTCCTTTAAATAAACAAATAAACAAATAAATTAATTAATTAAATCAATGCCTCATTTTATGCTGCAGCACATCTCAGAGAAAAATAATGAAAACTATTTTGCTCACTTTACTGAGGACTAGAAACATTTTTAAATAATCAATATAATAATATTTTCTGTTTATTGCACGTTGTAAATAAAGACTGGAGAGAACTTTGCTCTTGTGTATGTTACCATAAACTCAGAATCACTCATGTTTGGCCTTAGCATGGAATTTCCCATGTCAGGAAAGTGTGGCTTTTGGGTAGCAATATCCCTGGCATATAAAACCCAAGCTATGTATATACTACCAGAATAACTATACTCCAATAGTGCTTTTCCTCTGGGAATAATAAATAATAAATACTGTAGAAATTGAATGTGCAAACTGTTTATAAACTTCAGTAACACCATTAAAATGTTGCCTGGCTAAATAAGCACCTAAACCAGAATTTTAAAATAGTGTCCAGAAGAGTATTAAGCATTGTTTAAATTTTTTTTCTCATAAACCTCATGAGTTGCAATGATTTTAAGCCGTTAAATCTGTATTTGCTTTTCCATAAAAGTACCTTTAAGTAATTGCTCTCATAAAGATCAATACCAAGTTCCAGCTTAAAGAAATTTGTATAACCAAGTTAGAAATATTTTGGTCTAAATTATGCACTGTTGCATTTCTCTGACTGGGACTGTTGTAGAAATATCCTGGTGTTGTTGTAGTTTGGAATTATTATGTAAATTCTCTGCCCTGCCACTAACAGCCCAGGCCCAGCAGTTAACAAAGGGGG
>JAWWEV010000001.1:33136066-33244094 GCA_035583235.1 Hafferia zeledoni | reverse complement strand
TGTCCCTTTTGTTTCTGGGGACACTTTTCTATTGGTGGCTGGGTGGAACGCAGGATCGGGGTCTGTGTGTGTGTGGGGATTGAAGTTTTAGAGGAAGCTGTCTCGTGGCTACTGTTGGCCACCCGTCGGGATGGTTCTTCGCTTCTGCTGCTGCCTCTCGCTGCCCCGGCACTGCTGGCTGCTGCTTTTCTAGGTGAGGCATTTCTTTCCTCCTCACCACGGCTGTTCTCCTGGTTCCTGCACCTGGAAGCCCAGCTCCTGCTCCAGCCCGCCTGCCCGGGACTGTCTGGGACTGCGTGGTCTGCCTGCTCCTGCCCCGGGACTGTCTGGGACTGCGTGGTCTGCCTGCTCCTGCCCCGGGACTGCCCGTGACCGCGTGGTCTGCCTGCTTCGGCCTGGGACTGCCTGTGACTGCTGTAGCTGCTCGCTGCTGCCTGCCTAGTTCATCTGAGAATTCACTCCTGCTACCAGCCGAGCCGTGACACTGAGACTGCCATACGTACAACTTTTTCCTTCAGGAGGAAAACTGTTGGTTTTGGTTTTTTTGTTGTTTTCTTCTCTTGTAGTGTTGGAGAAGCAGTTTTGCTCTGATCTGTGTACATATATAAATATATATATAGAGAGATATAGATATATAGATATAGCAGTTAAGAACAGTTACTCTTCTTGTATTAAAATTCTTTTCTTTCCTTAAATTGATAAAGAGTAGCGTGATTAATTGAAGAGGAAGTCCCCTCCTCCTCTCGTGAGTAAACATCTTAGTTTTTCACCTCAAACCAAGACAGTGTTTTCCATAAAACAAATAAAGCAATAAAGATAGCAAATATCCTATACATAATGTGTGCCTAATAAGACTACTCATTGTAAATAACTCATGCAAAATGTTTCCTGATGATGATGTCAAACAGATATGTGGGTCAGACTGCAGATAATGGTTTTGAGCAGCTTAATGTTTATCAGACAAATTTTTAAATGAATTATCACCTTATCTTAAGGGTTTCTGGGCTTGTTTTGCAATTGTGAAACCCTTCCCTAGTTTCACTGGGATCACATGAACTGAAATGGAAGGACAACACATGTTATAAATTGGGTATATATATTTCCTTATCAAAGGGCTATTGCCATTTAAAAAAAATCTTCTTTCACCTTCCTTCCCTCCTACTTGATGAAATAGAGGAGTAAATGGCTTCCTTTGCCTTATCTCCCTCAAAATTTGCTCATAAGCCTAATGCCTTCTGTTTGCACACACTCTGCCAGCCTCTCCCTCTATCTACCCAAGCATGAAGCATTTGCTGTCCTGCTGGGATGTTCTGTGGTTTGCTGCTAATCCAACACTACCTTAGTCTAGCTGGAATTTTCTCCCCTGAATCCGTAAATCAGATTACAGAAGAGAGTCTTCAGCACCTCCAGGTACTGCCAACAATAGGAACATGTTTTTCTCCAGCGAAGACTGGGGAGGGCAGTGAAAACAAGAAGGGAGAATAAGAGAGCTATCCAGGGGAAGGGAGATTTAAGTGGCAATTTTAAAAAACAGTTTCATAGCTGGCAATTGGTGACAGACTCAGCATTGCATGATACAGGCAGACGATGTTAACCACAAAGAAATAGAAAATAAACTGCCTTGAGGACAGGGCAAGGAGGGGTACAGGAGACTGGAATGAAGAAGGTCTGCAGGGATATAGAGACCCAGCAGAAATATGCATGGCATTACTTTAAGGCCTCCTTTAAAAATAAAGCTGAGTTTTAGCACTCAGAATTTTCCATTACTATCAGCACCAAGGTGAAAGACAGAAGTAGTATTGTATTAATAGCTCTATTTTCAAATATTTTACATTAGCTGCAAAAACATTTACCATCACCCAACAGGGTTTTAATAAAAAAAAAGACTTAAAGCTTAGAGAGATCCTGCAAAACATATTTTTTGCAGTGCAGAGCCATTTATTTATTTTATAGAGCACATCTACACAGGAGAGGATTGGACATCATTACAAGGCACAACCCTAGTCCCAGGAGAGAGCCGACTCAAACCAAACAGACATTTTTTTGTGTGTGTTTAATAAGAGCAAGACTGATTTCAGAAACAATTCTTCCAGACTCATAGCCTTAAACCAAATCAGAATATTCATGTTTCAGTATGTTTCTGCTTGGCTCCATATCATGTCAGAACATTCTTTACAAAGAGCACAGCCACTAGAACTAACTTGCAGTCATCTTCCAAAAATAAGATTTTTTTAAAAACAATTCCTGTAAAGTGACTCTGAATACAAAACCTTTGATTTGTTTGAACCAGGAATGTTTATGGGTTAACTCTAAGATCAGACAGGCTAAATTCAGAAATGTGCAGGGCATTAGTGCATTCTTGTTCCTCCCGTGTTCTCAATAAACTGGTAGAAGACAGTAATTATACCCTCCGTGCACTGATCTATGTAAATAGAACAATAACATCCTACACATGTATGCAGGTTCAAAGAGGAGTGATTTTTGCTCTCCTCATACAAAAAAATAGAGGCAAATTGAGGGGCAGAAGACTGAGGGCTCAGCTGCAGAGCAGCCTGGCACCCAAACCCTTTACTAAATTTCTGCATAACGTAGCACCTACGTAAAGCTGCAGCCCATGAGCTATGGCACCATGTACAGCTGCTGCATTTACCCTGTGAGAACCCTCACTTTGGTCACCTTCCCTTAAAGTCACTGGCCCTTTCTTCACATTGAGGGGACAGCTAATGCTGAAAGAGGCTCTGCTGAAGGCATGTGCTTTTACCTTTTGTGCCCACACTCCCTTTACTGCTCCTTCTCCATGGCAGATGATGCCCAAAAGGGAAATTTTTAGGGGAGGAGGACTAGGACAGTGGGCCAAAGAGCTCTGCTGAGACT
This sequence comes from Hafferia zeledoni, assembly GCA_035583235.1. Classification (NCBI taxonomy): domain Eukaryota; kingdom Metazoa; phylum Chordata; class Aves; order Passeriformes; family Thamnophilidae; genus Hafferia; species Hafferia zeledoni. The sequence goes on along the minus strand of JAWWEV010000001.1, from coordinate 33,241,220 downwards.
GCAGCATGGAAAAGCAGAGAGTTCCTATTAATGCTACAGGGTGATCTAAGGTGAATGTTTGTCCCGAATGCCAAGCTCAAGGAAAGTTGTCAAGGGGGCTGGAAGAAAAGACAACCCTGAATGTTTTTACAACACAGGTGCAGTCTCTGACACTTCATTATCTTTACATAATGGATCTAGACAGTGAGCAGCCCCAGCTATATGGTGGCTTAGTATGCTACAGAGCAGTACAGTGAACTCCTTTTGGAGTATATTATAATCAAACACTAAAATCTTTCAGAAGACATGACTAAAAGTGCAAGTGCAGACAAGGCCACCCTTAGGTAATTCCCTTGATTAAAAAAACCTCTCAGAATTAAACTGAATCTAATTAAGGACGTTGTGAAGGCACAGAAAGGCAGTATTCACTTATGGCCTCTTTTGCAGATGGTGAGTTGACAAACATAACTGAGAATCTTAATTGCAAGAACCATCAGCAAATTCAAAAAAGGATAAGTTAGGGATGGCAAAAGTCATACTGTTACATAACAGCAATGCTGCCCAATTTCCTGTTTTACATTAGACACAAAAGGCGCTCCCAAGAGAAGACAGTGCTTTTTAACAAAAAATGCTGAAAAATAAGAGAAAACCTAGCCCAGACTCATGCCATCCTGAGTAAAACAGACATGATAAAGAGGATACCTTCCCTAACAGTTTGTTTTTCCTTCACTCTTTGACACTGGTCCCTCTACCACTGTTGAGAGACATCCAAACACATGCTGTCGTCATCTAATGGAGTTTTCACAACTGGCTAGATATCTGCTCCATCCTTTTTTTTTTCCCCACAAGCCTTTTATAGGAGGTAATATTCTTTGATGTGGCACTAGAAATTTTCATTTCATTAATCAGCTTTCTATCAAAATGCTGATGTTTCATAGATATGCTTCTCTGATAAAGGCAAGGCAGTTAAAAACACTTTTGAAATCAGGTTGGCAAAAATATTGGTACCACTTAGAAGTTAATTTCTGCCTGATTTCATTTTCCCCAACTGTCTGCATTAGTCTCCCAAGAAAATAAGTCTACTGAAGTATAGTAAAAAGTGCCTATAAATATCTGATACAGATAAGATAGACAGAAAAATCTGTTCGGCTGCATAGAAAATTGTTTCATAAAAAGGAAGCAGGAGGTACTTAGGAATTACAACTTACTTTCTTTCACTCCATTCAGCTTCTATAATCAAGAAAACATACAGATAATAACAAGCTTCAAGTAGGCAATTACCTCAAGGACCACATGTTGTACTCTAGAATCAAAAAAATAGCAACTAAGTGAATGGTTGAACTGTATTTTAATAGTAAGTTGGGGATTTTTTTAATAAACTCATAGAAGAGTCTTGGGTTAGAAAAGACCTTTGAAGATCCTTAGAGATCATTTAGTCCCACCCACCTCTGCCACAGGCAGGGACACCTTCCACTAGATCAGATACCCCAAGGCTCCATCCAGCCTGATCTTGAACAACTCCAGGGATGGGGAATCTACAGCTTCTCTGGGCACTGTTCCCATGCCTCACCACCCTCACGGTAAAGAACTTCTTTTTTATATTCCATTTAAATCTACCCTTTTTCAGTTTAAAACCATTACCTCTTGTCCTACCATAACAGATCCTATTAAAAAGTTTGTCCTCATCTTTCTTAGGAGCTCCCTTTACATGGGGAAAGGCCACAATTAGGTCTCCCTGGAGCCCTCTCTCCTCTGGGGAGAACAGGCCCAGCTCTCTCAGCCTGTCTCCAGGTGCTCCAGCCCTCTGACCATTTCTGTGACCTTCTCTGGACTCACTCCAACAAGTCTATGTACTTTTTTTGGAGGTGCCAGAGCTGTATGCAGCACTCCAGGTGGGATCTCATAAGAGCAGAGCAGAGGGGGAGAATCACCTCCCTCATCCTGCTACTCATACTGCTTGTAATGCAGCCCAGGATATGGCTCGCTTTCTGGGCTGTAACTGCACATTTTCAGGTTATGTCCAATTTTTTATCCAGCAGTACCCCTAAGTCCTTCTTCTCAGGGATGCTCTCAATTCATTTATCTCACAGTATGGGCTGATACTGGTGATTATTTTGACCCAGGTGCAGGACCTTGCACTTGGCCTTGTTAAACTTCATGAGGTTCACACAGACCCACCTCTCAAGCCTGTTTACAATCCCTCTGGATGGCATCTGCTTCATCCAGTATATCAACTACACCACTCAGCTTAGTGTCATCTGCAACTTTGTTGAGGGTGCACTCAATCCCACTATCTATGTTGCTGATTAGGATATTAAATAGTACAGGTTCCAGAACCAGTTTTCATTCTAACAGTTTAAAAATACTTGAAGTTATTCTGGTCTTAGACAATTTCTCATGTTCACCAAAAACAATCAAGTTTAATCCTCAGTTTACAATTTTTTGTGACAACATAAAAAGTTGCAAGATTACATTTCTGTCAATATTACCTATGCATGCACACATATCTGGTGTAACAAGAAACAAAAACTACTCAAGATAAATGCTTTTATTTTTTATGGCTTAAGAAATTAATATCTTAATAAATATCCAAAGCATTTAAAGCCACCATGTGAAAAGTCAGGTCACAGTATTAGTAGAAATCATTGAGTGCAGCTCCTTCTGACTTGCTACAAACACACAGTACAGTTCTCAAAGCACCACACTACCACACTTGTGCTCATGCTGCAACCCTCTTAATATAAACGCAAAAAATGTAAACCACACCACAAAGTCAATCCAAAGACTTTGAGAACATAAAGTAATTATTAGAGAGAGTTACTAATTAGTTAGTGACCTAGATCTCACCTGGTAACAAACTGGCTTGCTCAACTATCCAATCAATACTTTTAAGTGAGTCTCGTCTAATACAGATAAACAATGCTATAGTTAATTTTAGCATATTATAAGGACAACCAAAACTACAAAGTTTACAATTACTTGCAAGATTAGCAAGAGACAGGGAGAATGAAAGCTTGAACTTGTTTCTCATTCATCTACTCATAAAAGGTGACAAGTTAATAGCTGTGGACCAACATTATGCTGTGGTCCAGAGCCAATCAAAATGTCAACTAAATCCTGCCAACTTCTCAGCTGCAATAAATCATCATAGCTCTATGAGTCAGCCCTTTAACTTAGAGCATCCAAGGATTTGGCTCTATCCACAGTATATGTTCAGACAAGATATAAATCAATGTAGCGTCAACTTGAGTGCAGTTGGCTTTTTTTCTCTTAAAATATTACTGTGTCTTTGATAGTTAAAAGCAAATCTCACTGAAGCCATCTAATTGTCAGGAGAAGGAAAGCACTTACAGCAGTAATTTCCTATAAACCCTGCAGATCAAGTTCCACTCACTGTCCCTCATCCCAAAAGTTATTGTTACTTGTACTGGTCAAATTTCCACACTTACTAGTCCACAAAGCAATTGAAATCATCAGTCTTTGTTCCATAAGAAAGTGGAAAAGAAAAGATGCATCCTCCCTTCACTGTGTCACCAGCTGGATCTGGGGACAGCCCAGTCCAGCTCTAAATGTCAGCTCTTTTTCACAGACCCTGCAGGAGCTCATGAATGAATTCCCTCAAACTGAGTCCATGATCAGGCAAAACTAGCAGGCTCACAGTCACCACATGCAGCTGGAGCCCAGTTACAGAAATCAACAGTAACTCCACACTCCCTGAGCTGGACCCCATCACCAAAGATACCACGCTTGCCACTGATCCCCACTGCTCCATGTGGAATAAATTAAACTCCTGAAGAGTCTGAACTTCCAGAGAAGCCCTGCTAAGCCACTACCCAACATTTCAACAGTTCAGGCTTCCCAAGTAGCTTGGTCTAGCCTTAGGACTTGTTTCCATTCTTTCTCAAATGCATTGAGTATGAAAATATTACCCGACCAGGGCTGCTCCAAGCACAGAGACTTACCATTCAGTCTCTCAAATCTTTGTATTAAAAGGCTCAAACTTACGGTAGAGTGCTGAATGGGTATCCAGGCAGGTGTTTCGACTGAGCATTTGTGAGATGGGCATCTGCCATGGCTCTGCTGCAAATAAGTGAAAATGGCATTATACACAACACAGTACGTGCTGCAATCTCTAGGCACAATGGACTCTATTCCATACAGAGCATCTAGAAGTTTGCTAGTATGCATCACACCTCACAAAGTCATTCTCCACTGTCATGTATGGAAAATAATCTGAAGTTTGCAGGGCCAAAATGGCCTAAAGAGTTATGCATTAATTTTGCTTTGAAGTTCTCAGTTCTATGGGTGAACATACATCCACTCTGAACCCCAAGTATGTGCTATCTGCCTTTCCTCCATACTGGAACATTCAGAGAACAGCAGAGCGTTAGTCAATACCTAGAGATTGGGTTTTTTCCCACCATTTCACGACAGGGTGCAATTTTCCACAATGTCCTCTAGGAATCAGTGATAACTGCACCCTGAAACACCTCCCAAGACTATTTTCTAGGTGGAGAAAGTATGTTCCAAATTTGTAGAGTGTGTTTCTTTTCTGAGCAGAATGCTCTGCTTGCTCCCCAGATTGGTTCCTGGAGAACATAAGCAGGTATCCCATACTTGTGCAGTTCACTGAAATTTTGCAGAACAAAAAGAGTGAGGGGTTAATTTAAAGTCTAGTGTTCCACATGGCAGTGCAAGATGCAACCATGAGGCCTTCAGGACGATCTTCCTATAATTTCTCTTGCATTTGCTGTAATTCCATTACATTGCAGCCAAGGTTTGGAGCCCATGAAAATGAATTGCACAGCAGATTGGGTCATAGTCCCTGAAAAAACTCCAGAATAAATTCTGGTGTCTGTCACCGTTAGTCTCAGCATTTCACATAAGAGGCAAACTATTATTTAGCTCCTTGAATTGAAGGACTCTTGTAATCATGTATGTTCCTGAAGCTGGAAGTTATATGGGAAAAAAAGAAAGCTTTCTTATTTATATTTTCATTTAAACCAGATATATCACAAGCAACTACATTACACCTTTCCTTTCTCCATCTTGAGAGTAAAGGAGAGCAACCTCTGCAAACACTAATGATTAGACTTCACATGTTTTTCAGTTTTGAGTCTAAGAACTATTAGTTCTTTGTTATCTCCAAAAAGTAAACATTTGTAAAGCACTGCAATACTACTTTTTCAAGTTAAAAAAATAATAAAGGAAAAAATGTGGATATCAGTTTCAGCTTTACAGTGTCCAAACATTAAAACTTTTTATCTTTCCCATTTTCACTTAGAAAACTTTAAGAGATATTCAGAAAAACAGCTAGCAAGCAAGAAACATTGTACCTTTAGATGAAAGTTTAGAAAGTCTTGCTTAAAAGGATTTGAAAAAGTCACTGCTATCATGGCAGCAGTATCCTGTGCGTTTGTGTTAGCTCCTGTAAGGAAGGGATGAATGCAACAGCAAACAATGCAATCCTATCAAAATAATAAAACTGTAAAAGAATTCTGATCAAAAGACTGCATGAAACACTAGTAATTATTTTTTCCTTTAACAATTATATGCTTTCAGTCTTTGTTCAGAGGCAATTTAAAGGCAAGAAAATTAATAGTGTGCTTTGGACTGAAAACACTTTTCTGATTGAAAAGCCTGATCATACAGATGTAACTATGTATAACTTTGTCAGGAGAGTCCTCAAAAAGATTCCTCAAATTCTTAAAGAGGATTCCTTCGCAAAATAAAAGCTGCAGGTCTCATAGCAGGAGGGACTAATACTGTAGAAGTGCTCTTGGCTTTCAGATTCATACCTAAATTGTCCCAAGGTCCAGAATCCCATGACAAGTGCATATGTAAAGGTCGGAGAGAGAGCAGTAACTGGGAATTGCTCATAGGCAGCAGTTCTACAGAGATCCCAGTTTTCCAGGACAAAGGTTGTGCTGGTCGTTCCTCTGAGCTGTAGGGTGACCTGCAGCATTTGGCCTTTCACAGCTGGATATTTGAATTATTGTGCTGGTAACATAACGTTGTACTGGTATTGTCTGAGAAATGAATGTGGTTCAAGGGCTAGAACTGAACACTTTTCTTCTACAGCTTTTTGGGGACTTCAGTTTGGATTCTTTTTTTAAAATTACAGCTGATTTCTTATTTGAATGATCACTTTTTTTTTTTAATTGTGTAAAAAAAACAATGCTTTTCATAATTTCCCTATCTTACAACTTAACTTAGTTGAAACAGTTCTAAGATTGTATATCAGCTGCTGGTAACACTTTCTTCATAAAAGTGCTCAGTTTGGGGTTTTTAATAGCCAAAAGCTCTAACATGTCACATCTAGAGACACCAATTTAAAAATAAAAATTAGCCAAATGGTCAACACTACATAAAGTATTCTGCAAACATAGGCAATACAAGTAAGCATAGGAATAAATATATTGGTAAATATGTGTAGTTTGGAAAAGGAATTAATTCTATTTGATTATTACTGCTAACATATTCCTCAACTTAGGAGCTTGGTAAGCAGACCCTGGTCCACCACTACACTGGAAAGTCAAAAATCTTAAAAGTGATTAAAATCCATCATTCAGAATCATCTTTCATTAGGCAGTCTTCAAGGGAGGACAGAATCACCTCTCTTTTGTTTTTCATGTTCAGTAGTAATGGTATGCAAATATATCTTGCCTTGCTGTTTGGGAGAATATCTTCCAATAAAAGACTTCTCCATCTGAAATATAAAAAGAGAGCCTGTTTCTCTATAGCTTATGAATGCGTGATTTCCACAGTCTTGTGTCATTCCTTTTCTTTAAGGATACTTGGCCTCCTGCATTAAGCTTCACCCTTGAGAGAGCTCCAGTGTAGTGACAGACACAGCCATCCAGGCGTAGGCTTTGTCACAGCTTAATGAAATCAGAGCCTTCAAAATACGCAATGAGATCTTCAGCTTGTGCAATTTTTGTATAAAGAGACCTTCGGATGCAAAAGAATAATTTCAATTCTCATTGCTGAATTCAGCATCAGTCACAGCTTTTTTTCTAGGTTGACACTTCAAATCCTTGATAAATTGCATAGCAATAATACAGTCAGGAAGAAATGACCAAAGTCAGATAGAGACACTAACCTCACATTCAGTTAGAGACGGTGCAGTTTCTTCTCTGGAGGAACTGGTACATGTAATTCCCAAACCAACAGGCTTATCAAACATCCAGAAATGGAGACAATGCAGGTAACCAGGAGACAGCAAAGCACCAACCTCAACAAACAAAACCAAGGATGCAAGCCTTTCAATGCACATTTGCCTTCCTAGCACGCAACCTTTAAGCAAGGTTCTTTCTCTCGTGCTTTTCTCAGGTCAAGCTACCAGCATTGGTTAGAAACATCAGTATGATGCAGCTTGCAGGAGCATTAATTTAATGCAGAGTGGCAGTGCATCGATGCCCACTGCAATATTTCAGAGAGAAATGTTGTGAGTGTAATATTGAAGCAGAAGGTGAGAACTTCATTGCGCAGCACAAGAGAGGTTTCGGGTAATAGATGCAGTTGCACGTCAGCAAGCTCTGGATAAGATTTCAAGGAAGAACTCCTCTTTTGTGTGGTGTGACTTTAAGAGCAAGGATGTATAGCTTATTGTGACTTTTTCATAGGCAAGGAGAGATTTTATATATATAAAATATCAATATCAAGACCAAATTTGGATGGCCAAATATTGTCTAATGTGACTGTGGTTGGAGACACATTCAGAGACAGATCTTAGCTCTGCAGGAAGATGTAGCAAAATCCAGGGAGGATATTTAGGAATACAAAGGTTCAGGGCTCAGTGAACTGCATCACTCTAAGACTTTACTTAGCTTCTTTTCTCAGAGAAGATATTAGTGATCAGAGCATAAAGAAGTCACAGGTAAGATTCCATTTGTAGCCACTAGAATGGCCAGGTAAATATACAAAACTGTATACAAACCCTTGAGCAAGGTCTCCATTAGCAAAAGCATTGGCTGAAGTCAAAACCAATGGAACATGGTCGGCTACTCATACACATCCTTGCAAATTATCTTCTGTGATGTTCTGGATAAATTAAGGTTATAGATCTCAACTAGAGGTCTCAGACTGAGAAAAATATAATAGTATACTAGGCTATACTCCTAATCTAATGATTCACTCATAAATATCCACATTTCTTTCTCTTTCAATGCACATGTCTTCTCATTTTCCAGAAATCTTACATCAGGTGAATGAATACAGGGCAATGAAGATGGTGAAGGGCCTTGAGGGGAAGTTGTATGAGGATTGGACAAGGGCACGTGGTCTGTTCATCCTGGAGAAGAGGAGACTGCAGGGAGACCTCATTGCAGTTATAACTTCCTTGTGAGGGGAAGAGGATAGTGAGGCACTGATCTCTTCTCTGTGGTGAGCAGTGACAGAACCTGAGAGAATGGCCTGAAGTTGTGTCAGGGGGTGTTTAGGTTGGATATTAGAAAAATGTTCTTCACCCAGAGAGTTGCTGGGCACTGGAACAGGGTCCCCAGGGAAGTGGTCACTGCACCAAGCCTGACAGAGTTCAAGAAGTGTTTGGATAATGCACTCAGACATCTGGTGTGACTCCTGGGGATGGTCCTGTGCAGAGCTAAGGGCTGTAGTTGATGATCCTTGTGGGTCCCTTCCAATTCAGTATATTCCATGATTCTGTGAAATTTGCATGGTAGTATCAAACAGATTAACACAGAAAAGAAATACGTGTTTCCCTTGAGTATGAGAGCCACAAGACAGACCTTTTCTGCTTTTAGTGGCCTATTGGACGTTGCAAAGAACCTATTCGGTCATCTCCAAATATGGGAAATGCATAAAAATGCAGCTCACCTTGGCACTGAGAACTTATCTTCCCACTTACCCAGGCCCTCTGAATATCAGAAAAGGGACCTGCTAAGGATATATAGCTCTGATATCATTAAGTAGCACTATTATTAAATATTGGACCAGGATCAAGCTCTCTGTTCTCCTTTTTCCTGCTCAGCACCTCCCACCTTGCTGCACCTCTGCAGCTCACCAATGCTCTGCACAATCGAGTCCCAGCCTTATCTGCCTGAGCTGTTAATTGAACACTTTCTTTTCTCAGTTACAAAGCCCTTCATAGACTTATGAAAAAAATCACCGTTCTCCTTTCATAGTTAAAACCAATCTTAATAAAGACATCTCTTTAAGATTGCTGAATTGTAATCTAATGAAATCTATTGAAAATTTCAGTTGCACTAAACAAGGTCAATGCTTGGAAAAAATGAAATGTCACTCAGAAATTGAGATCAAAGTAATTCCCTTCCATTCCTGCTGCTGCCATAGAGACCAAGAGAGGGGGAAGAAGAGATTTAACATACTTAATTCTTCCTGAGATTTATAATTAACTACAAGGGAAAAGGGACTATTACCATATTTCTAAAGAATAAAGGAGAAAAAAGTTGAGCTTTTGACAAGATATAATTACCAGACATTACATATGCAATGCACATTGGTTTGTTCTGTGCAATTTTCTTGAGACTTATCCCCCCCAAAATTATTTTTTTCTAGAAAAGACAGCATGTGTCTTATCAGTTTACATTCATAATTTTTGAAATTCAAACACTAGAGGCTTACAATAATTTTTCCAAAATTTAACATTGGTAAACACAGATTTGAAATTACTCAGACACACTCCTTATTTGTCATACATCCCTGAGTATGTTCTCCAGCTAAGATAAATGATAATCAAAGAAAAGGATCTTCCTGCATTTCTAAGACTGTGCAGTTTAGCCAGCAGCCAACCCATAGTCATCAAAGCTGTCCTGAAGTACCACATCAGAATAGACTTTACTAAATTACATGTAAATTGTATGGATTCAGCACTATTACACTTTTAGGGTCTAGCAGAAAAACACCACAGTTTGAAGTACTCATCAGCACCTAATAATGACTATAGAAAAAGATTTTGATTTTAGCTAAATGTGAATCTTGGGGGGACGGAGGGGGGGATCATTATGTTTCCATTGTTTTGTATTTGTTATAGCTAGGAAATTCAGCACAAAAACCCTTAGCTACCTAGCTTATGATTCCAAACGATTCAAAGCCTGAAATCTTGGAAAGAAAAAAACAACAAATGTTGCCCAGATCTATTAACATTATGCAGGCACAAAAAATGTGGGGTTTTTCTGTTTGTTTGTTTCATATTCAGCTAAATTTAAAGCAGACCCTCATGCAGGATAGCTCTCTACAGTTCTGATAGTTTTGCTAAGATCACATTAGTCTGTAACACCTGAGGCCCTGCTTAATCTCAGTATCTATATCTAGCTTTATCATTTCCTAATTTTGGGACTGACTCTACACCCTCTCAGACACCTCATCTTGTTGGAAGTCTCATTAAATAAATTTAACCTCATTCTCTAATTATACAACTTTTTAAATATCTGTATTCATTTTTTTCAGATTAACATAATATAACAGGGGGTCAGGGGAATGGGACAGCAGCCCTAGGACAAAGGCACCTTGACATAAATAATTATTTTAACTATTAGCAATTTGAATTGGTGTCAGGTCCCAATAATCAATAATTCAACTTTAACTTCTAGTGGATTAACCTCTGCAAAGTGAGACCAACAGCTGGCATACAGTGTGTGGACCTGTTCTCTGTCTTCAGCAGATGACTTGATCTCATTCACCATTCTGCACTTCTCAGAGCACCTTAGAACTGGTTTCGCTGCCGCTGTGAATTAGAGACGCTGGAATAGTGAGGTCACTCCAGTGGTGCCACCTCCACATTTTTCCATTTTTCAACCATCTTCTAAATACCCCCTTCAAGTCAACTGGGCTGGTTCTGGGAGTCAACTTGGTGGGCTAAATGCTGAATGATGTTTTCTCCCTCACTTGGAGAATCCACAGTACCCCACTTTTCAATAGTACAGCACACTATCAGCAGGGATTTATAAAGATAGGCAAAATGTACTTTCAAAGTGAACTAGCCAGGCCACAGCAACTCCTCATTCAGGTTCACAATGATGCTACTGAGGAGAATGAGATCTGAATTTTGACTTGTCTTCCGTGGTCGGGACTATGGGAAAGGAAAGCTGAAGCTGACTGACAAGGCACAAATTTTATCTTTCTTCTCTGCTTTACTCCTAAATGCGTGCTGCAAAGTGTGGTGACAAATGTGTGGAGTGGGAGAGACCTACAGAAAGTCATACCATGCCCAGGGTCTAAGTCAGACATTTGTCCTGTACTTGACCATTGTGGCTTCTTATTGTCTGTGACCATCATGCATGTTACGAGTTCTGACCACACATCTGTTCAGAATTTTGCCTCAAGTGCATACAGTGGTGTCCCGGGTTCCACATATATGGCTGGATGAGCAGAAGAAAATAGGATAGACAGATGTTGCTGGCTCCTGGCAACCTTGTCAATCAGAATTGTACACATTCAACTTTAGTATGGGTTAACAACATAAACAAGCTTACTGCTTTGCTCCCCAGCATCGTTACAAAATAGTTTTTTTCTGTCTATCTTTATTTCATTCTTTTAAATACTCAGAGTAAATTCTTTGAAGAAGTGCTGGATGGACAGCCATGAAAGGAGAGAGATTGTTAATTGTCCAAACTACACTACATTTATAAAATTAATTTTAAAAAATCAAAAAATATAAAAACAAGATGCCAAGGTTCTTCACTAGAGGATTGAACTAAGTCTTTCATTAACTCAAAAAGACCCCAACCAAACAAAAACCAAGCCAAACCAAAACCAAAAAACAACACCAACAAAATCCCAAACAAATTCACAAGATTTGTTTTCCAGTCACATGGACAATTGCATTTTCAATTAATTTTTCCCACAGATGTCAATGACACTCAGGTTAAATGTAGAACCTGTGTAGTAAGCAATGTCACTTAAATCACTATGGAGTTAATCAGAAGCTAGCAACAAGAATATGTAATATATATTTTCAATATTTTCATGACAGAAATTTATTTTTGTAGCTAGAAAAACAAGTTCAAGCTGGGTGTTCTCCCTGGATAAAAAGGCCAGTTCTATGCTTTACAAGCTGGAGGACACAGTTCTGGGACACAGAAACCCTCCTGCTGCCAGTGCTCAGTGCCGAGAACTTAGGAGTCAGGCACAAACAGCAAATGGCTTAGGATTTGTGAATAAATTTAGATTATTTAAGTTCTGCCTCTGTGTACGTCTTTGCAAGCTCTTCTCAAAAGACAGAAGCTTTCAGGTGATAAAATTTGAGATCTTAAGCAAACTTCAAAATACAATTTCCAAACAAAACCCAGGGTCACACCAATGGCAACCAATACTGACAGTTCTTAGGGACATCACTCATGTTAAGGATAATGAAACATTAGACTAGATAACACAGGAAGTTTTAAAATCTCTATCCTGGGAGAAGGTCTTAAGCTAGCCTGCAATTGTTCTTCTGGGTTTTAAACCTGTAGGGTTTCCACCTCTGAGCTCTCCTTTCTAGCAATTAGAGCCAGAAAGCTCTTAAGGGTTTTTTTCCAGTGAAAGTTGATCATCTTTTCTAAGCCACAACACCAAGAACTGAGGGGTTCCAGTGAAGCAGTCCCTGTTATAGTGGAACTCTCTATTTTCTTTTTTACAAGTGGAGCTACCATTGTGTTCCTAAGTCTATAAAGGGCAGAAGAATGGAAGGAGAGCTGATGGCTAGAGGAGAGGACACCATATTGCCTTTGACTGTTGGGAGGCACAGTGGAATGTTCTTCCTTTTCAAAAATTCCTGATGCTGCTGCTGCTGCTGGGATGGAGTCTTGACCTAAGGTTCTATTTATACCAAATTCTTCCTAAGGATAAAATCATGCACCAAATTAACATGCTTTATGTGACAGTAAAAGAAAGAAGCTACGCTGGGAACATGATCAATTAAAATAAACCAGCAGACTATAAGAAGTTGTCCTTGACTGATTCAGCATTTCTGTAGCCCTGCTTTTAGAAATGCATAGACACATGAAGGAAATAAAAAGAAGATGAAGAATTTGTACAAATATCTTAAATATACTTTGCACTTTGTCTGAAAAAAATGTCAGTAGGCTTTAAGATTTGACAAGATACATCAGAAAGTAATTTTATTAGATGGCATCTTTCACCACACAGAGTTCAAAGCAGGATCTGTAGGTCCATTGAACATAATCTACAAGGGTATATTCACTCTTCCACAATATTTATGTCATTTTCTATACAGTGCAAATACCAAACGTTCCAGACTAAATTTAATGATCATGTGTCAAAAATGTCAACTCTTTAAACGGTCATCTTTTACAGTTTAAATAGCATTTAATCTTTTACTCCCTTTTTCTTACTTAAGATCTGAAGAATAAACCTGATGTTTATTACTGCCCCTGACATCAAGATCCACTTTTTCAAGACAAAAAATGGTAATTATTTGCACAAATCAGTCAAATGGCTATTCAAATTAGAACAATTAATAGACCTGAAGCCAAAAATGACCATACCATTCTTCTGAAGATTTATGCTTAGCAAAATGAATTTTTTAAAAATTACAATTGTTTTGAAAAAAGTCTGCCCTTACATAGTAGTGAAAATTGGCATAAACAGAAGCCATAGAAAGTTTTGGTAAAGGAAGTAGGGTTACTCCAATGAAAATAAAGCAAGTAAGAACAGACTACGGATTAATACAATATAGCACTTTCCAGCTGTTCAAATATAGTGACAAGCAAAATGAGCAAATCACTGTAATTTATTTGGTTTCAAGCCATTGCAATATGTATGTGTTCTGAAACTAGTTTTTTGCCATTATTCAACTCAATTACATATGATATTATGTTGTTCCTGCATGCATCCAAGTAGCAGGTCATGTGCAATTTGCAATTGCATCTCATTCCAACATCAGTCTTGGCAGCAAAGACTGAATATCTGGAGTTGAATATTTGAGGCTCACTCGCACGCTTGACTTTCAGATCATTTCAGCCACTCAGCACTGGATTCAAGAGACAGAAAAGCTGAAAGGAAAAATATTGTGTGTAGATGGAGTTGGGAGCCCTGCTCAAGGCAGCAGCAGTAGTGAGCTGGCAGTGAATCCATATATGTTATTTCCCAGAAGGCTCTGGGAAAATATTCAGTGGAAACTTTCATCACCAGATCATAAAATAAATAAGTGATGTCTCTTGACACATTAAAAAAAGGTACTAGGAGATGTTCTTCTCCAATTTATACCACCTTAAAACTAAACTTATTCCCCTGTTCCAAATCCAGTTCCTACAAACCTTCTTCCTAAACTCTCTAGGCCAAGGATGGTTGCAATTGCAGGTCTCCACTGCAACACCAGACACACAGAAGGAGGGCTAATTGCAGCTTTTTTCAACTTCCCTCTTATTTTGAATTGGAAAACAGCACCTGGGAGTGTAAATTGGATGTTTAGCATGATCCTGCACCCCAGCTCTGTTCATCAGTGCTGCGTCTCCACTGCTGAGTGTTTTTCACTGGTATTGTGTCAACAGGCACCCACAAGTGCCTCTGCTCTGCTCCAGGGACAGTTGAGGATACAGTCTCAGATCCAGCATGGCTTGCGGGAACCAGAAGGATCTGGAAAGAACAGGAGGTGAATGAGGCCACATCCTCCTCCAATTTATGCTCCTTCTGTGGCCTCATTCACCTCCTGTTTTCTTTCCATATGGGTTTCTCTACCAGCAAAATGGGAATGACAGCTAGCATCTGTTTCCACAGCTCTGCTGTGCTCCCTGCTCTCTGCAGTGGCCACCCACCACCCCTTGCTGCTGTCCATGGGTGCTCAGGGTGTGTCTTCCCACCCATCACCATGTCACAGATGGGTGTCCCCGTTTTGCGTGGCTATGACACAAAAAATGACAGCAGTGATGACAGCAGTGCTAACCATTGCTTTGCCTTATTTATGCAGCCTTCAGGTGTTCTGGCTACCCCAGGTCAGAACAGGGAGAAGCTGTGCTGAACCCTCAAAGTCTGGACGTCCCCTGCTAACTGCTGCTTATAAATAGTATTGCCATGTGCAAAGGCGGTTCTAAACACGTGCTGAGCTGCCTGCCCTGTAGCAACAGAAAGGGAGTTCCCTCATCATCTTCCTGTCATTCAATACTAAGTTAGTTTTCTAAGTTTGAGGACACCTCAAAAAATCATTCAGCTTATCCGTACACCAGAACTTTAAGTTAGGAAGTGTCCTTAACCCTAAGGTCCTTAGCCTGCTGCCACTGTTGTGGAAAAGATATTGTTTATATTCACATTTGGAAGAAATTATTTAGAAGGATTGTTTCCAGTCAGGTTACATCTAACATCAGTATAAGAGTGCTGAATTGGGACCTAGGAATTTTTATTTTTTAGGCCTACAGAGGCAAAGTAATCTATGATTTTTCCCCCCAAAAAAGCCACAGTAAGCCACAAGAAACTTGCATCTCTCCAATCAGAAACACCATGACTATATAAACTACATCTGATTGGCTTCTTTAAAATCCTAGGACCCATATAATGCCCCCTTTCTTTATTATTCTTTAGTTTACAGAATAAACTGATAAGCTGAGAAAATATGTGCAGTATACGATGTATTCTGAAAGTGCTCTAGCTGCTAGAGATATTAATAGACACAAGCATAGGCTAAGATAAAATATGAAATCCTTTTCCTTTTGCTAGTAAAAATAAGTAAAAAACATATAATTTAGGAAATGATACAGAAACAAACTGCATAATCTACAGATAAAGAGAACAAAATGCTCGTGGAAGCAAAGCTTATTCATCACTTTATCTTGCAACCTGAAACAGTGCATGCTCAATCTATTTAATTACAGGAACAGAAAAATAGCAGAGAAATATGTACACAGAACAGCAATGTTTTCAGTCCTACCTTGGTCGTGACAATGCACAGACAATCCATTCTGTAAATCTCCACAGGAGTGTATGTAAATCATAAAAAATAAATCAGCAAGGGTGAGGAAAGGCTTTTGAATAGCATGAACAGAACCGGAGGCTTGAATCTGCACAGCCGGCTTTTCCAAGTGGGGCCCTCATAAGAAACTCGAGTCCTCCTCCACAATGCTAAAGGCAGTCATGATGCTCACAGGGATCAGTAAACCCACTAGAAATCGTCTCAAGCAAAACTTCCAGGTGGCTTATCAGGCTTGATTGCTGCATTGTTCAATCTGTGATCAAAATATGCTGTTGAATGGTATGCAGCCCTCTAAATGGGAAGATGAGAACCACAACAAGCACAAAAGAGCAAAAGCATCACATTTCAGCCCTAGCTCTGGTTTCACAATTCTGATCTGCTGTTTCAGTATACCCATAAGATTTCCCTTGCCAAGTCTCTCTCTCTCTCAGCCCCGCTCTCTCTCTCTCTCTCTCTCTCTCTCAATCTCTCTCCCTCTCGCTCTCTCCTTCCCTGTCTTTTTTTTCCTCCCCCCTTTCACTCGCTCTCTCCCCCCTCTTTTCTACTAAGTCAGAGCAAGCACAAAACACACAACTATTGGGCCCATTTATCACAGCCCTGTCAAAACCAGCCAAATATTCTCAGCCAAAACCACTGCTTTGGGTTGTAAGGGGTTTTAATAGGAGCGTGATTCCTACAAACACATATTGCTGGAAGTGCATGATTGAAACATTAAGGTGTGTGTGAGAACTCCTGCGTCACACTACAGTCACTCAGAATTACTGGGTCAGGTTCAAATTTGGGAGGTGAATATAAAGAACAGCTGGATAAGGAGAATTTTAAGTGTAACAGAAAATAATCAGTCCGGGGAACGAAACGAGATGTGCATATTTACACATGCACGTGGGTCTGGGAAGCACAATAGTGATATAATTATAGTTCACCATCCACGACAAAACCTCTACGTTATATTCATTGTTCAAAGTTGTGGAGGGGGAATTTTTCCCCCTACCTTTTAGAAATACACCAAACTTTTAATTAAAAAATAAAGCACCTTGAACAACAGAGCTTAAAAACTCTGAAAGTTCTCTCCCAAACTTTTCTTGCATCAAGGACAGATTCACAGACTTGATTGATTTATCTCATGTTCTCTGTTTTGCTCAGTTTTACAGACTGTTTAGCCCCCAAAGCCCTACCTTTCTTGCAGTGATGCTGGTGCAGAGCTTGCCTTTCAGGTGTCTTACATGAATCATTCTGAGTTAGAAAGCTTGCTGTCTGCTCTTAAAGTCTTCCCACTCTTCCAGATAGAGGAAGAGAGAGAGAAGAAAAAGAGAGGGAGAGAGAAAGAGACACAGAAGAGGAAAGATATGTAAAATGAAAGCTCTGGCCAAAGAGAGAGGAAAATCAATGCTCCTATTCACTGGGAAAAAAAAAAAATACAGCCAACTGGACTGTTGACAGCAACAAGAGGAAATGTCTAGACACCCATACATTACAATTCACCTTTTCAACACACTGGACAGCACAATCCCCCCTGGGTGCTTTGCTGAGGATCTCTCATTCTCACTCAGAGCTAAAATATGTTTTTAATAAAATAAGCCTTTCCAAGAAAATAAAAGATTATTTAAGAGTCATCTCTCTTCCATAAATTACTCAGGTTATAACCCTAATATTCCTGTGATTGCTAGAGCAGTTAGATGCTCAGTAAATGACACATTTTTCTGCCAAAATGAGGTCACTGCTACCAAAGTTACAAAATCCATAGTGAATCAGATATGTGGTCAGAGAGCAATCAACCCTCCTCCAACTATTAAAGTCTTGGTGGATATAACATCTGAAAGAAAAAGTCTCTAGAGCACGTACAACTGTGTCTAAGGCTTTAACTCACTGTGAGCGACCACATGTGCACAAAACAATGAGATTACATTTACAGGCTGTGCTAGAACCTTCAGGTTTTCTCCCTATTGAGATTTAATCCAGTAGCTAAACAGTCATACAAGTTTATTAAGCTATATATTATATAAAACAGGGAACTTTCAAACATCCTTGAAGTAAGACCCAATTAACCATCTCCTTAAAAAGAAATTTACCCATTAATTTGGTCTAACCTAAACCACACTTGTGCTCTAAGTATGGTGGGGTAAAAGGGAATTCAGTCAACTCTAAACTCAGGAGATATTTTAACACTTGGATTTAAAGCATCTGACAGTTTGTTCTCTTCTAATTGGTAGACTCAATCTGATTGAGTAAGGTGTGAAATGCTTCATACATATAATTACCTAATGACTTGGCTCTAAAATTTCATCTCAGATTTGAAACTGACATATGGAGATATATTTTGAAGTTGGTCTCTAAGTGCATGATCTGTAAATGCTTCTACTTGCAAGTAACTCTACTCCTGCAAAATAGTCCCAGTGGTTTCAAGATCCTATTTACAATTTATATGAAAAACAGAGGGTTTGAACCCTTTGGGGATGTTTACATGAATGTCACTCATCTGGCTCCATCAGAGTACCAAAAAGCTTCCTCCAATTTTTGACTGTCACCTCCTTTCATAAAATACAACAATGAACACTTAACAGGGCAGGATTTGCACATGTGCTACACAAGCATAATGCATCACTGAGCATCATGTTCCCTGAATATTGCCACCTACTTTTTACCCCCAAAATCTCCTGTAGCCCCAGACAGACAGGGGCCATGATTTTGGTGACACATACTCCAGCTTCTTCCTTCCATCATTTTGATTGCCAGGGCTCCTGGTCTTAGCTTCTAACAGATACCTATCAATCATTGGGGACAGATGACTGTCAATGGGTCTCTAGTGTTTCTTCAAAGAATAGAGATCCTCATTTCCATTAACTACTCATCCCAAACCCCAAAAGAGGCTGAGTTGTTTAATTTTCTTTCTCCAACTAGATACTTTTTCTATTCATTTTTCTCCCCAAGAATAAGATTTTCAAATCCTTGGCACTGCTTTATTAGCAACACCTCCTTCTGCTCTAATTTCTGGAGGTCATATTACTGCTTAGTTCTATTTTTTCCTGCCTTCTTGTTATCTGTACATATGATCCTGACTGAAGTCTACTACGCAAAGGCTTGACCCAAAAACCAAACAAATCGAGGAGCAGCCATCTGGGGTGAAAAGACATGGCTTATAGTTGTTCATTGTCAATTTAGATGGTAAAAAATAACCTCTGTGATGAGCTCTGACTCTTGGTATGCCTTAATTTAGGAATAATAACAACTATTTCCCACTGTGACACCAGCAGCTCTTGGATTACCATGTGAAAACCACCTACCCAGATGACCAATTCCTTCCCCTCTAATTTTACCAAGATGTCTGTTTTTAAGTCTTACAAAAACTAATATGAAGTGAGTGGCTGAAATGTGATGGTCTTTATAATGCAGTAGTTCACACTGGACAATTTAATGCTCCCTTCTGGCATCAAAGTCTTCACTGTATCCAGGTACTTCCACTTGGATAACCAAAGTATAGGCTTTAATTAGGCCACTATATTTAGAACCAGAGCCTGCAATACCCATCTGAATTCAATACTTGTAAAACAAGCCACTGTAAAAGCTAAAACCACTAGGAAAGATTCTCTGATTTATTTTTTTCAGTCTTTCATGATGCATCTTTTTAACATTTCTTAAATTCTTTTTAAACGTAAATATTATAGAGCAAAGTAGATTATTTAAAAATAAAAAACAGGGAAAAAAAAGAAAAACTGGCTTATTTTCTTTTATTCAAACAGTAGAAATAAAGAAAAGCAAGAGTACTAGGTCTCCAAGTTTTAGAGTAGGCACTAAGAAAGGAGATATCTAGCCAGACTGCTAACACAACATTAGTAATGCCAGCATCTTGCAAAATTTAACCAGTGACTATTTAGGGCTCTATGCAACTACACAGAGAACACATGAATACACACATGCTCTTAAAAATATAAAGATTTATTTACTCCTAATGTATCTAAAATTGTGTTCCATGGAGTACTTGTCAGTCATTCGCATGGGGTTATACTCTCTTTCATTCAGGTCTGATATTGCATCCAAACAATAAACACTTCCCTGATTACGTCTTCCAAGAGGGCAATTGGTGCATTCAGCAACTGATGTCTTTACAGTTAGAGCTAATTTATACCACTTGAACCCAGTTCTTGTGCAGCACAACTGGTTAGCTAGTAGGTTAACTAGCACAAAAGCTGTCTGAGTTAGTATATGGTAGGAAAAAAAAAAAAAAAGAGAGAAACTACTAATCTTGCAGAACCTGGATATATAGTTAGGAGCAGTATTACAAATGAAATGTCAGAATAAATCCTTTTTCATCCAGGAAGAGAAGTTAATACAAATTGCAGAAGGAATAAAGTTCTCTATGCCTTAGTCACTGAGGATTTTAATGTAGTTCCTAGGCTGAACCAGAAGCTCAGGAGTGCTGATGTTAATTTAACGATCACCAGATTAGCAATTTTACTCCTCCTGACTGCAGCAGCCCTAACAGCAGCAGCTCTGCAACTGGCCTCAGGCCCAGGAGAGTCTCCAACAGAAGCTATAATGCAAATCATTCCCTTCACCTGTGCATGGCATATTTCATTGCTATTTAGCACAATCAATGTTGGAGTCCTGACCAATTTCCCCAGCTGGTAGCTTTCCCAATGAAAAGAAATAGACACATTTCTTTTCTGTTGGGAAGCACAGACCTGGCCACTTGGAGCCCTGCGGGCAGATAGTAAAATAGGGGTGTAGGGGGAAGTGAAGAGTGGACAGGCAGCTCCGCTCCTTCATCACAAGGTCTCTGCACTCAGCTGGCCACAGTGGCCCAAGGCTCAACAGCCACAGGAAAAAAAGTTTGTTTTCTGCTTCACAGCTGTGGAAGGGATTCCCTCTCTTCTTACCCCACGTATATTCCCAGCTTGCCACCCTTTTATGCAGTATATGAGACTCAGTTTAGCCAAGCACTGTCCCAGAAAAGGAGAGAAGAAAGCCACTTCTGTTTTTCTAATAGACAACACACAAAGCACTTCAATGGCCCAGTTTGCTGAGGGCATTATTGTATGCAAAAAGTGGCCCATGGCTGCTGCACCTGGTGGTGTGTAAAGTCATTTGGCTCCAAGGGTGCTTGGTGGGACAGCAGTGTGGTGGCCTTTCTGCCCCTTCAAGAGTCAATGTAAACAGAGGATCACGGGGTAAGTGACAATGGAAAGGACATGAGAAGGTATGCATTTCAAACTCCTGATCAAAGGAGGTTCAGCAGTGAGCTCTGACTGGGTTATCCAGGCTGTTATCCAGTCTGGTCTTGAAAATCTCCACAGATGTCACAAACTCATCCTTTTGGGGGACTATGAGAAGGCAGTGAGGCAAGCTGGGAACACAATATGATTTGTAGAGTCATAGTAAATGCACATCCATCATCATACGGTTTGTGTCAGAGGGTGGGGACAGTTCCTTCAGCCATCCTACAGCTCTAAAGGGCCTAGGACAAGCTAGCCTTTTGAAAGCTCTGCAAACTTCATTAGTTTAAAACTTATGCCTCCTGTATTTTGTATCTATTATTTCCTATACAAAGCCATAATTGTTTTCTCATTCACCACAAATCCCTTACTCAGAATGAAACAGAAACGGTTCAGGTACAAATGCTCTGCTGGCTTTATGTGGGCTGGGATGCCGTGCAACAGACTCACAGGGTACTCAAAGACAGTATGTCCTGAAGTGGTTCTCAACTCTCATGATCAATGGCAAATGAAGAGTTCATTGTACTTCTTGAGCTCTGCGCCTGGGGAAGTAAATCTAACAACCAACTGATCATCAGCAACTGAAAAGCTCTGGTGCATATCTTTAAATATGAAGCCACTCCTAAACAGTAACGTATCACTGTCAAAGCAGTGTGCCACTAGCACTCAAGCACACTCACTTGAAAAAAGAAATCAGACAAAATGACTCCTTCAAGTGAACTGACACACTAAACCGCAAGTTCCTGGAAGTAAAAACAAAACATCTGCTATCTGCTATCCCATGGTACTGGGAACTGAAGAGAATACCATTCACAGCTCTGAATGTTTTAGAGTTTGGCAATGAAATTGCTTTACTCTCAGGTACACTTTGTACTGGAGAGTACAAACAGCATGAAAATTTAGTACATATAATTGTTGATGAAATACATAGGGAAGATAGTGCATTGTTCAGCTGGGCACTCATAACACAAATTATGTTGTGAAATTGGGATGAGATCCACTACATCCCATGATTTCTACAACAACCTCATGAACACAATGAATTTAGGGTATATATCAAGTTTTTGATAATTCCTTGCTTTGGGGAAATAACATCTTTCATAAATATAAAGACAAATTTCAATATATACATACATGTTCTTGTATTTCAACACCCAAGTACTACCAATGGTACAAAAGTTTTTCTGAAAAAATTTGGAACATAACGCAAGCAACTCAGAAAATCATTCTAGACAATTAGATCTTTAGATTATGAAAATTCAATGAACACAGAAATCAGTCTAGACCTGGAAACAAAAGCCATGGAAAGGCCTTGGACAAGAGGAATAATCTGCAAGTTTCCACTGTCAGAAACACCATTTGCTGAAGCCTACAAGGTATCACACATGCAAGCCAACTCGGTTAATGTCTGTTTTCTTTTCATCATGTTTCCAGCTTGCTTACTTTAAAAGAAAACTTAATAAGTTTCTTTCACTTCAAAAAGAAAAAAAAACACAATCACTTCAAGGCTGAAAGTCTACATAATAATATCGCAGCCCAAAGGAACTGTTGCAGCCAAGTCGTGAATCTATGAAAATAATTGAGATATTATAATGAAACACTTATAACTTCACTATTGCAAGGAGCAAGACAGAGAAGTTTAACATACCCCCTTACCACAGTCATTAAGTAACATTATTCAGCATAGTTTTATGATAGGTATCATTAAAGTACTTATACAAAAATTGTCCGTTTGCTGACATTCGTTTCCTCCATACTGACTCTAGACTGAAAAGAAACTACAAGACACAATGAGAGACTGAAAGCACCTTGAATAAAATTTACTAACTGTAAAACCAGTTGTACCTCAAAAATAGACTGAAATGAAACCATCTTGAGATCAGCAAATCTGTAGAACCATCACCAATATTAACAACATTTGTACATAAAAATACAAACTAAATCGTGTAGAGGTCAGGATAAAACACACAGGGTAATAACAGACATCAATAAATTGCAGCCATAAGCCTCATTCAAATGTGGTAATGCACATGCAACCATTAGGCAGCACAAAAATAAATCCAGAAGCTCAAATTCAATATGTTCTACATGCTTCACCTCCAGCAAAACTTCACTAAATAAGGATTTCTTTCTCCATGACAAAAAAGAGTGGACAATACCTTTGTCTTCATGTCTACCACATAATTCTCAAAAGTTGGGTTCTCCTTGTTGTGTTCTCCACATTGTCCAGACCCTTCTGATCCATTGGTAGCTGCAGGCTGAAGAGCAGAGGGGAAGAAAAGTTAAATAAAGGAGCTTATATGTGCACTATAATTCTATTACATTTAAGATTAGCATGCACATACAAATGGGTAGCCTGAATTCAGATAAATATCAGGTGGCTTATACATACAATTTTAACTTTGATGCTTTGTCATGCAAAACTCTCTGGGTTTAATCTTACAGGCAGTCTCATGGAAGTCTATGAAAGTCTTAATAGGTTAAATCTGCAAGGTGACACATCATAATCTCCAGATGACTTCAGAAGGTGTTCAAGGTGCTCTGCAGCTCTCAGCATCAGAACATAAAGATAAGGTAGGAAATCAGTGACCCGACCAAAAGACCTGCTAAACGTGATGAAGTTCTCATCTGGAGTAGCTGCCGGAATATGTAACAGATCTCCTTACAGCAACATCTGAATTATCTGGTTTGGTTTTTTATTTATAATTTATGACATTCTCCTAAGTGACACATTTTTAAAGGGCTTCATGCTCATCTAGCAGCCATATTTGTAAGCCTTTTAAATTCAAATGCTTTTTCTTGTTACTTTTCCTTCATTTACACAGATTTCAGTCTTACATTTCTTACACAATTCCCTCATAAAACACATAGTATTTCTTCAAATAATATATTGGGCAGAAGATATAGTAAAAGGCTATATTTGTTTTTTTCAATTTTCCTTCTAGAAATCTAATACATTACTGTAGGTTTTACATTAACACAATAAATATTACAAATGACATCTCTGTTTACAATGCTCTGCCCTGCAAAAACGTGCTCAAAGAGTCAGCCTTTGAATGAAACACCACGACTGTCTCTAACTTGGACTCAAAATTTCTGGTCACTGCAAGGGCATGAACAGGAAGGCAGGGCAGATTCAAAAAGAGCACAGTGTCTTGTATCTGTCAGTGCTGAGCATCACAGGCACCCTGAGTGATTTAGACCCATCCTGTTTTAGCCTGTGTAAAAGAGGTGCAGTCAATTTTAACACAACTGGCAAGAAATTGTCAGTATTTTAAGTAGACCAACCATTGCCAGCACAGCTTGGAAAACAACAAGCCAGTGCCACAGAAACAGCCAAATCACATCCACATGTGCAAATGTTTTCTACTCTGATCCTAGATTGTTTATTTAGGGCTCTGTCCAGCAAAAGACTGAATGCTGGCCCTAATCCAGGCAACTACTTAGACACGTGCTTGTAGCTTCACTGAAACCAATGGCATGAGTCTTGTGCTCCAGTAAAGACTGTGTTTAAAGGTTGGATCAGGCCCAGCAGCTCAGCAATACTTGGGGCCGAGTACACAGGACTCCATGCATGTCCTCTCTAAGGTTACAGCTTCTCTGACATGGAGAGCAATGCATTCCTTTGGCTTGTTTCTGGTCACCAAAAGGTGTTGAATACTTCCCATTTGTAACCTGGAAGGGAGGAAGGGATAGTGAGGAAACCAGGCCAAAACTTTGCAGGACAGCAGGGAACTGAACCCAAGTCTTGCCTTGGAGCCTACAGAAAATCCAAGCAACTCCCTAAGTGCTTCTTTCAGGAAGAAAAAAATTTCTTTAGCAAGGAGATAAAAAACACACATAAAAATTTCCATTTCATCTTTGCTTTCTTTAAATACCTGACATAAGTGGTTTCCATTGTTGTGATTTACATGCAACAATATAAACTCTGCAAAACTATATAATATTTATTTTCTCTAATCATCAAGACCTAAAGGATCCTGATGCTAAAGGAGCTCAGCTTTTGCAACTTTTCAAAAGAGGCTTGACAAGTTTCAGGAGAAAGTACATACTCTATGGGAGCACTTATCAAATGAGCGCAGCTGCAGAACTGGATAAGGAACTCTACTCTGTTTACATTTTACATATTTTTCCTCAAATTTTTCACCATTAGCTGACTCCAATATTTTGAAAGAACATAAAACAACATCATAAGATGCTATGAAATATTTCCATTGTTTTCCTTAGGGAAATGGGTCACAGATTCATTGTAAAGGGCAGCAATCAAGGACATTAGGCGGGTTCAAACAGCTCAAGAGTAATTGTAATAAATCTGGAACATCTCTTCTGTTCCAGTGTACTAAGGTTCAATAGACATTAGCAAAATAATATTTGGTTTCCAAACTTAAACGAAGTATATGTTAAAAATCCATCGGAACACCAAGAGACATTTAATTTTGTGTTGTGAAATAAATGGGGTTGTATAATCCAAGAGGCAAAAAGGATGCTTGCTGTGTGTTGTGATAGATTTATTAAAAACTAACATTCTCGGATTTGAGTCCTTTCTTATCCTAATTACATACAATCCTCCCTTTAGAGGCCAACTAAAAGCCTATACTGCCTAAAATTATCTGTATGCCTCATAGCCAAAAGCTGCCTGCTCATGCAAAGGAAGTGTTTCAGCAACACCTCATCATTCCTGAACCATGACCATGAGATGTAGAACTGGCAGCCCCAGCATGACACAGTACAAACGCAGAGGACACCGTGCACCAAGCTCATATATCCTTGTAGGAGGTTCTAGAAATAATGACTTCAAGCTTGAATTAAAACTACTGCCAAAAGTATAGACTTTTTATCAGCCCCCTGTATCTAGAGGGCTGGGAGTTGGAAGAACTCTATCTTCCTCTTCACAGAAGAAAATATGGTCTTATTCTCTTGAAGCTGGTCAGAGAAACAGAAAAGATTTTACAAGCAAATGTTGAATGAGCAAACCAAAACTTCATCTGATAACTGTTCTCACACGTGTAGTAACCATAAGCATTGCAGATCACACTAAAAAACACCTTATAATTTTGTTTATAATCAACACTAATTTGTTTAGATTATAATTAACAAGCACTATTTAGATTGTAATCTCTTCAGAACAATGTCTCTTTTATTGTGCAAACTTACAGCATTATTTGAATGTTTATTAATAAAATAGTAACCGCATTATCCACCTTGCTAATTTTATCTCATTTTAAAAGTGCTCAGCATAGTTTTTCTGTGCTTATAACACATCTTTCTGATAGCTTATTAGGAGATACACAATTGACACAATCAATTAACAACGAAATTCTTGCTGATTATTTTTTGCCAAAGTACATAGCTGTGAGTTATGTAAGACTTGTTGCTGGTTCCACTTTCAGCAGACAGCATGTTTCAGTTCATATCTGAGCCAGCAGCCAGATAGAAGGAGCATCTGCCCTCACAGGCAATTATGGCATATGAGGTTTCCAAGAGTTTCTATGGGAGATCTTCCTATAGCAGCTAAGCCCTGTAATCATGGATGAATTCTCCAGTCTACTCTAAGGCTCCAGAATTCATACCTTATATATCAATAGAAGATGCTTGTAACCATCCACAATAGTTATCACATGTTTATTCCTCAGGGTAAGGCTCAACATAGAGAATATAAAAAATATTTAAAACAAACAAACAAACAACATACAGGCAAATGTTATTCTGCTCTTCCACTCTCTAGGATGTTGCTTCCAGGACTTTGAATATATTTACACACACACACATGAATGGGATATTTTCTAGCGACTTGCACTGCTCTGTGGCTAGAAAATGCTGATCAGCATTACAAAGGGACCAGGGGGATAGGTGGGAGCGTGAGGAGTTACAGCCTATAAGCCCAAATCACTGTAAAACTGCCTTAGGGTTCAGAGAGCTAATGCACCTTCTCCTACATCTACTGGCTTAGGAAACGCTCTCCTGTATGCTTTTAGCAAGAGAAATCCAAAACAGAAGCTGATCTGATGTCTTTTGCCACTTTGCATCACCAATTAGTAGCTCTGCTCGAGGCCCATGAGAGCTTGTCGATAAAGTGCCTGCTCGTCCCAAGTGATTTACATAAGGAGAGGAAAGGTATAAAAAAACCCTCAGTGATCTGTTAGCTTTTGGATGCCAATATCTGTCAGGAAATCTATCATCTCTGTAACCAAATGCTCCAAGGAACATATAGTGCTGAGACATACTGCTTTTATTTAATTAACATTTTCTAGAGTAAGCATATCTAAAAATCATTAGAACATTTTAAAAGCTACATTTCCACATAATATATGCTGGAATTATCCATTTTACAGAACACTGATGTAAATTAATTCGTTCAGCAGCAATGCTGGAGTAGGAAGCAACCTGAGATGAACTGCAATACTCAGCAGGATGCTGCTACTCGCAAAGAACAGAGCACACCTCTGCGCCAGGTACAGCCAACCTGCTCATGTGCTGCTCAAGCTGTGAGTGAACTAGAACTGGAATCAAGTCAAATGCATCCATTACAACATGCCAGCACCAGCAAGAATGCCTTCTGTGCCTGTGATCTGTCCTCTAAGACCTGCACCTTTCTGTCACATCTAGACAGAGTAGACAGCTCTCCTAAATGTTCTATGAGCATCACTGACCACAAAAACAAAAAGTTGTACGTCTTGGACAGATTGTGGGGGGCAAAGCATCACTGAGGGTTTGAAGAGTTTTTTCCTGCAATGCCATGCAGAAAACAATCCTAGAGACTATAAAATACTTTTTGCTCTTTCTGTACCCTGCTAGTCCTATTTATGTGCCTCTTACAGTCCTTATTACAAGAAAAAATGCCATTCAACATATTTTTTGACAGGATAACCCTTTCATCAATATCACAGATGACTTAAAACTTGGACAATCCCAGAGCAGTCCATGCTAGAGACTAAAATCAGAAATATAATCCCACAGAAGTCAGGCAGTTTCATTTTCCCCAGCTGGGTCTAAATTTTAGTCCAGAAATAATTTAGCAGAGGTCTCTTTTTGTCCACAAAATCCTTTAAAAAAGAAGATGTCTAATTCAGTGTTTCTAAGGTCCTATAGAAAGACATGATTCATGCCAAATGATTTAGATATCAGAAAGGATTTTATTTCCATTTCCATGTTAGGGTTTCTGGTTCATTGTTTGATGGCATTAAGTTTTGCTCCACATCACATCACATTAGCTCAGACCTTGCAGCTGTCTTCAGTCAGGGTGATGTTGCAGATCACTGTGAGGTCTCATGGCTAAGAATGTCAATGCATATCCTTTTGCACCAGTCTTTCCAATATGAGCAGTAAATGTGAATGGAGAAAATTCAAAATATACATTTGAGCATGGCTTCTACTGTATAAATCATATCACAAGTGTTTTAATTTTTTTTAAAAGGTATTGAATTTGAAAGTGACTATAAATATCACAATAATATTTATTTTCCCTTGGGATTTTTATTATTCCACTTTAGCCAATATGGATTCAACCTTTCAGAAAATTTTATGACAGACTTAAAGAGTGTTACAGCTCAGGAACAATTATCTGGCTGTGGGCTTGTGTCTCAGAAAGGTCAGGATCTGATTTAATGCTGCTCCACCCTCCTGAGAGCAAGTCTTGCTCTCAGTGTGTTTCTGGATGTCAGAATGTTACTACTGAACTTCACATTTGCTCGTCCCTGATGCTGATTTGACGATCTGTCTTAAAGCTGTCATCCAGGCTATCAGTTACTGAGTAGTCACTTTGGCAGGACTAACATAAAACCCTATACTCGAACCAGATCTCCCTCACTATCCATTTCACACAATTATCCAGCTGCACTGTGATTCTGGTCTGGGGCAAGACAACTCACTTTCCAGGCAGGAAATTCAGGCAGGGAGGAGACACTAACTCATGCTTCAGCTTTTCTCCTCCCAGACAGAGAGCTCAGATGAAGCTGGCAGGAGTCAGCTGGCTCCACAAACTCAAGCCTTGTGACCGATCAGAAGACACACATAGGATTCATCTTGATGATCCAGATTCCACTTCCAGCGTCATTCATCCCAGAAAAAGAGAATTATAGAATGTTTTGAGTTGGAAGAGACCTTTAAGGGTCCAATGCCCCTGCCATGGGCAGAGACCCCTTCCCCTACATCAGGTTGCTCAGAGTCCCATTACACCTGATCTTGAATGTTTCCAGGGATGGGGCATCCACCACCTCTCTGAGAAAACTGTTTCAGCACTTCACCACCCTCACTGTAAAAAAGTTATTTCTTACATACAAATATAAATGTACACTCTTTTAGTTTAAAACAATTATTGCTTGTCCTATCACAACAAGCCCTGATGAAAGGATTGTGCCCATCTTTCTTCAAAGCTCCTTTAGATACTGGAAGGTGCTCTAAGGTCTCCCAGAAACCTTCTCTTCTCCAGGCTATCTTCACAGGAG
Organism: Hafferia zeledoni; assembly: GCA_035583235.1. Taxonomy (NCBI): domain Eukaryota; kingdom Metazoa; phylum Chordata; class Aves; order Passeriformes; family Thamnophilidae; genus Hafferia; species Hafferia zeledoni. The sequence continues at coordinate 33,211,704 of JAWWEV010000001.1, read as the reverse complement.
AGGTGCTCTAGCCCTTTGACGACCTCTGTGTCCATTCTCTGGACTCACTCCAACAGGTCCATGTCCATCCTGTGTTGGGAGCTGGATGTAGTCCTCCAGGTGGAGTCTCAGGAGAGGGGAGTAAAGAGGCAGAAAACAGGAGAGCTCACACAGAGCTTTATTTTCAAGCTAGGGTACAAAGCAAGGCACTCATGTGCCTCCTTTGCCAGGCAGCAGAGTGTCAGTAAGGTCACACAGTGCTGGACTCTGCAGCCACCAGAGTCCTTGCAAACACAAGCCTTGAAAGGGCTGTTGCTAAGGTACAGTCTCCCCTGCTGAGACCCAGCACACAAAATACTGGTGGTTGGCAGGACTTGCTGTGGCAACACTAGAAAAAAACCACATTGCCAAGATGAACTGTGCTGCAAGGATGAAGAGTTAAATAATTCACAGTTCAGATGCATGAGAATGACACTCAAAGCATAAGACAGATTGGTTGCAGTTTTCAGCCGAAGACCCACCCCAGCTGTAGCTCCATAGGCAACTACCCACATAAGAAATGGAGACAATTAACTTATGTATATGGCTGAGTTCCTACTCTGATAGAGTATTTTCCAAAACACTCTTGGTAGCAGTGTTTAAATTCCGTAAGACAAATGTAGATGCCTCTGAACATGAGAATTCATAAGATTAAAAAACATTAAACAAATAAATGTATTTCTCTCAGCTCACTGGGATCAGAGTCAGATCATCCTCCCCACTCCTTTACCTTTCAGCCATCACCCTGCACTTTGCTGGGCATAAAGAAGATGAAGCATGAAGAATAATTGGTGATATTAAAGATCTATTTCTATCAAATAAAGCAGAAGCTATTCCTGAATTCTTCTTAAGGCTGGTGGAAAAGGACTAGAAAAATTAAAAGGCTGAGCATAATTAATGAATGATCATTTAGAACTGGCTATCATAAAACATCTTGGAGGCTAAATCTACAGCTCAGGAGAGCAGGCTGTATGCAGAAACAGGCTCTGGAAGGAGCTCCATGTGCGCTGTATCAAGTTGGGGTAAAAGACAGGGAGTTGGGGTTGCATAAATGTCCCTTCAAGCATTGAATAATGACATCTGCAAAAAGCCCTTGCAAACAGAAAGGTCAGTTGAGGTAAGAATAATGTGTTAAAGCACATGGTTTGATTCCAGTTGTGCCCACCTGCATATATTTTATTTATTAGCTCCAGTGCAGTCCCTCCATATTTAAGTCCATATTAGCGAAATTCTTGCCCTGAAAATACAAGTGGACCACAGCTGGAAGCAAATGCAAATACTTGGAAACAAAAACCAGAAAGTAAGTAATTAATTGGAAGGAAAAACATAACTTATGATTTTTAATAAATAATATTTGCATGCTATTTTAATTAGCAAGGATAATGTTTATTTTACATACATAGACATTCTGGATACATAAATTCCAACCCACATATTTCAGTTGCCATAACAACTTGATACATTTATTCTCTTGTGTCATTTTTTTGTTGCATCAGTGTGGGGTTTGGGGTTTTTTTTGGTTGCTACAATAACACAATATTTTTAATTGTTCTTTTCACATTTAATTCTCCTTGAAACCAATATAATTGTCTTCCAAAGATGTTCCCAGCACTGTGTGGGAATTCTGTTACCAGTTTCAGGGCTCTGTACTGGGTTTGCCAGAAATCTCAAGGATATGTACAGCATTTTAGCTCAAACTGCTACTCCAGTGGTCACCTATAGGATATATAGCTTGAGGTCAAGATCATGACAGAAGGCCCACACAGTAACACAGCTCTCAGTTGGTGGATTTTCCCCTGAAAACCAGATATAAATTAAAACGAGCACTAGAGTCTTCAGAAAGGTACATAGTTCTAACAGATTTGAGGCAGCAAACATAGCTGCAGAGATGTAAAACAGTTAAGTAATCACTGCAGTGCTCTCCAGCCAGGAGGAATTTACAGAACAATTTCCACATTTCATACACACTGGTGTAGAACATGATGACCTCGACTTTGCTTTTATCCAGAACTGATTCCTAAACTCTTAGGGCCTCCAGAGTTGGATCAAAATACAATCAAATGGTACCATGATGGGAGAAACAGGGAAGACGAGAATAGCCTTTGTGCTTCCCTTTATGCAGCACAGCATAGCCTGCTTTGCCTACTGACATTTCCCAGCCACACATCCCTGTCAAAGGCGCCTTTTCAATTAAATTGCAATTGCCTAACTGCTGATGTTGAATTTCTATCTGGTCCCCTGTAACAACCATACTGAGAGAGATTGTATTAATTAATAGCAATTACGTTAGGGTGCAAGAGGAGGAACTGCTTGGTAGCCATTGTCACATACAGCTGGCATGGAGTGACCTCAGATTAAAGATAATAGGGCCTTTATGAATGTAAGGTTAGAATTTTTGATGGAAAAGAACTAGTGCAATGGCTCCTGGGGGCCGCCTTGGCTTCTGGGAGCAGTTCTTCATTTACTGCTAAATATAATAGTCTCTACTTCAGTCAGGAGAGTTATAATGGTTGCTTTCAAAGGACTGTATTCTTCTTAGCTCTCAGGAGAACAAGAGTCTGTATGTGTGTTACCATACCCAGTTCATGACAGGATCTAGTCCTTATTGCAGCCAGCACACAAAGAAGCTTCAAGAGAGCTAGAGAAGGACTTCTGACACTTTTGATGGGACAAGGGGAAATTACTTTAAACTGAAACAGGACAGGTTTAGATTGGGTATTAGGAAGAAATTCTTTATTGAGAGAATGGTGAGGCACGGGAACCAGTTGCCCAGAGAAACTGCAGATGTCCCATCCTTGGAAGTGTTCAAGGCCATGCTGGATGGGACTTCAGGCAATCCAGTCTAGTAGCCCTGGCAGGGGACTTGGAACTGGATGATCATTAAGGTCTCTTCAAACCCAAACTATTCTATGATTTTAACAACTTAAAATAGGAAATATAAGTCATTCAGATAACGTGATTGAATTCTGATGTATCTCGTGATGTGCTGCAGATCCACGGCAAAACCAAGAATAGGAACAAGTCTCCTATCTCCATCACTGGCCCACACAGTCTTTTCCTATTTAAACACACCTCCAGAGAAATTACAGAGAAGGAAACTATCCACATTTCACTTGAGATTAAATTTTGTGCCTGTTCTTGCCAGAAATGGCGAAACAAAATCAGTCTACTCAATAGCAGTAATAAAACTAGTCCTATTTGGATAACAGGAGTAATATATTATGAGGTAATACTTACAAAGACCAAAGGCGTTTTACACTAATACAGGAACATAAAGCCTGTATTAAAGAGAAGGAAAAAAACCCCACAAACCATCAACAAAACCACAAAATCAAAGCCTTGAAGAATATTTTTAATGATCTTTACTTCTCAAAATAGTTTTGCTTGAAGCATCCTAAACCTTGGTGTAGAAGAATATTTGTTTCAGCCAGAGCCATAGGGAGGGGAAGTAAGTAGTGGCTGCCATTACAGTGGCAAGTTGCCTTGCTAAGTCATGGCTGCTCAGCTAGACAATCATATAGACTCATGCTGACACACAAAAAGGGCTGCAGGTAAACAAAACCTTCGGCAAAACATAGTGCCATATCTCTTCATCCAGCTTCGCTCCTACAAAGCATTACAAAATGCTTCTCGCTGATATATATCAAAGGAAAAGGACTCAAAAAGTAAGTGGAATGAATCAAATCATTAAACTGCAGAATATATCATAATACTCCCTAAATGTTGATAAACAGACAACTAAGTGAAGTGAAAGAGAATACAAACATTTCCTGAATACTTTGGAGAAGGTTGGGATTCCATGGATTTTCCAGTGCTCGACAATTTCCTTTGTGCCAACTGTCATGACTTCAGTGCTGGATAAGAATCTGTCACTGCCTAATGCAGAGATGGCAGAAATCCATCCTTTTTTATGATGACTCCAAGAACTATTAACACTAACCACTAACCAAGGTTATTAAAAAATTTTGGACTGTACAAGGATTTTGACTTCTGTGAGCTTTTGATTGTAGAAGCACAGAAGTTTAAGGGCTGCCATCAGAGCATTAAATAAAGATCACTGTCAACGGCAGTTGACACTGAGAATAGGAGCAAACATTTCAGGTACCAGACAATGGCAAAAGTGGTAGGAAGGAAGTCTTCCAGTCTATAAAATGCCTCTTCCATGCATACTACCTTACACAGGCCATATTGTTCCTACACGGACAAGGAATTCTTCAGCAGTATCGGCTCAAGCTGATAGTTCTTTACTTCAGAAACTGTGCCCTTCTCACAGCTCACTGACAATGAAGTCAGATGACACTATTAGAAGGGGAGCCCGGGTGAGGTAATAAATCCAGTCTTATAAAAACTGTCAACTCTACAACACCTCATGCTAAATCTGTCTGCAACTTTATGCATTTGCAATGTGTGTACACAGCTTAGGTAAGTTTTTCTCTTTTTGTTGGGATGTATCTATTGATGCCTAAGGATTTTAGTGTATATTTTGTAGATTTTTAGCATTATATAGGTTGCTCACGTATTAGGTGGTATTAGAAGTTACTAAAACATTTTCTCATACATTCTTAAGCTCTCTCAATGACACGCTGTTTTGAAGAAGCCACCTGCAAGATAGCTTGGAGACAAAACACAAGAAGAAGGCCTAGAAGTCCTGAGCTTCTTCGAGGGGCAGTTCTGAAGACCTCTATGGATGGGGCACCAGGGGAAATGAGAATCATGGTTGGTCATAAACATCTCATATGTTAAATGCTGGAGAGGTTACAAAAACTGGAACATCTCTGGTCATGTGTGTGCACATGTGGGGCCTGTGCATATGTATGCATAGACCTCAGGTGTGCACCTTGGAAGGTACATCATCTATCTTTCTCCATTAATATAGTTTCTGAGTGTCTGTTTTCACAGGAACTTAGGCAACAGGCAACACTGTCATCGAGGAGGCTGGTTTGGGTAGAGATGCATGTACAGGCTTGGGAGAATGTCAAATGAAAAACATGAAAACATTTGACAATATTTTCACTGTTGATGCATATTTGCTTGCAACATCCCAAATTACCTTTATGTCCTAATTACTCTACTCTGTGTCCTACTCTACTCACCTCTCATTAGCAGAACCTCAAATTCCAATTCTGGCTGTATTCAGAAGCCTCAAAGATGTCAATGTTTGTTAATGCCAACAGGACACGGCTCTGCAAGCCATTCTGTATGTGTAGCTGTCCTGGTTTCAGCTGGGAGAGTGTTAATTTTCCTCCTAGAACCTGGTACAGTGCTGTGTTTTGGATTTAGGATGAGGATACTGTTGATAAGACACTGATGTTTTAGTTGTTGCTAAGCAGCATTTATATTAAGTCAAGGACTTTTCTGTTTCTCACACCAGCCCACCAGTGAGAAGGCTGGAGGGACACCAGAACCTAGGAGGAGACACAGCTGGAACAGCTGACCCCAAATGATCCAAAGGATATTCCATACCATATGGCATCATGCTCAGTATGTACAGTTGGAGGAAAGCTGGCCAGGGGTAGCTGCTCAGGAACTGGCTGGACATTGGTCAGAGGGTGGTAAGCATAACTTATTTTATATATTCACATTCTTTATTATTATTTTCCCTTCCATTCCTATTCTGCCAAGCTTTATTTCAACCTACAAATTTTACTTTTTTCTCCAGTTCTTCCCCCCATCCCACTGGGAAGTGAAGGAGTGAGCAAGTGGCTGTGTGGTGTTTAGCTACCTGACAAGTTAAACCACAACAGCAGTCCCATTCTTGACAACCTATTGCATTATTGCTACCACCAGGTCAACCTCACATTTCACTAGCTTATAAACAGAGATGAAGCTAGGCAAGATTATCTTCTTGACACATTTTTTGCAGTACTTAGTAAAACAGGGCTTACAACAGGTGCCCCTGAAAGAGACAGTAAATTCTGATATTGCACTTTTAAAGATTACTAGCAAAAAATGCAGTTCAACTACTAAGACAAACACCACTAATCAGTGCCATAATTTCACAGTTTGGAAACATCACAATGTCTGTTTTCTTAGCTGTAGTCAACTAGGAATCTTCTTTTGAATATCTGGGACCAACATCCTGATCGCAATTCACAAAGACAATCCAAGCTTTCATTGTCTTTTGGCTGGGCTGCAACAAAACACTGTGAAGCTGGGCACAAAGACTGGTTTTCCAAATTCACTACAACACAAGCACTCCTCTCTGCTCAGCATTGAGCAAGGATGTCACGTCAGTCCTCCTCTCTCTGTGACGACTCTCCATAGAACAGAGCACCAGTATAAGGAAGTTGTCCAAGGTTAAGAAGATCACCACAAATTACCAGTGAAGAGTAATATATGATGATCCTAAACCTCAAAAGTAACAGAATTGTCCACTATGAGTGCAAAGATATCTTTGTATATCAGACACATCCCCTAGATGGGGGGGGAAAAAAAAAAAAAAAAAACAAAAAAAAAACCCAAACAAGGAAGCCAAGAAATAACGTGATACTGAATTAAGAAGCAGCACTGAGAAGTACACCTACAACTGCAGAAGACGAACTGTTTCAAGCAACAAATTATCCAACATCCTGAATACTGAAATCTGTAGTTCCAGGCTTGCTGCTGACCTAGCAAAAATACCACTGGGTGTGCTTGGGGCATTTACTGTCAAAAAAGTACAAGATGTCTCAAAAAAAGAATACAGATTACATAAGGAATATGTCTGTCATGGATCTTTGTACTCCTTAGGAAGACACAAAGTTGTCTATTTTGTTACCTGTGGTTTTCTAGAAAGTATCACAACACCAAAAACCATGTGAGAGAAGACATAATATTGATGCAATGACTGACCTGAAATCTCTCAGCAGATCCTTTCAATCCTTCTCATTTTAATTTACAAATTCCAAAACACACAGATCAAACTTGTTTTAGTAGTTCATTAACCAACAACAATTTAAAAGTTACCATTGCTGTTTACACCAGAATTTCAAAAACCACCCTCTGAGAAAATGGACTTCACATCCACTATGTTTGTTACAGCTAATTCAATTTTTTTATCCAGCTTGTACAGCAGCTTTTTGTCTTCTCTCTTCTCAGAAAGAGAAACCATGACTACTTGAAACTACTGAGCTAAAAAAACTTCTCCATATATATATATATATATGTATAGTGACATGGCACAGCATTTCAGAACACCAAGTAGGCTCCCCTACACTTCTGGAAAGAACAGAAGACCTGGGAAAGCTACATTGCTTTGGTTTGTCCTTTCAGAAAAGAAACATTCTGCAGCTACATCAATAAATTGAACACTACTATCTGGGTTATAACTACTGAGTAACAAGGCTGCCCTCCTGTCAGAAAAGCACAAGCAGCCAGACATACCAGCCAAGCTGCAGCCTCCTAGAATGCTGAAACCATTCAAAGGCATAGAGCTTCAATCATTTTTCCCATTGGCATTGTGTAGGTCTGTGCAGGCTGATGGGAGTGTGAGATTCAGCTAACCTGACATTTTTTAGACATGAGATATTTTAAATATATTACAAAATCCAGTTCAGAACTCATCTGTAAAACTAGTTTTCTGGGCTTGGGGGGGACAACAGGCATCAGAGAGACATAAGGCTGTCTATACTCAGCACAAGATCTGTTTTGGGCTACTACCTGAGGGTTCTGCTCTATTAGACTGTCCATTTCTGTTCAAGACAACAGAAATTGGAGAAATATGAGCAAACAGTGGGGCAGTATTGATCAACAGGAGTAGCATATCATTTTAGGAATGCTTGCTATGGCTGCAACCACCTGTCTTTTGGCACAAAACACAATTTTAAAGACTAAATGAGATAGTCTCACAGCTCTCTGAGAAGAGCTCCTGTGCACTGAAAGTGGGAATGCCGGGAAAGTTCTTCACTGAATGTGTCCTGAAGAGCTGAAGAAGCAAATGTGGAGGTCAAGAACTAGTGATGTACAGGAGTAGACATGCAGAGAGGAAACAGGCTATGACCGACCTTAAGAGTAAGAAAAACTGTGGTGTCAATATGGTGGAAAGGTGGAAGTCAACAGAGGCTTCCAACAGCAAGAAAAATATAGTTAGAGAAAAAAGCCAAGAAAGTGACCTCTATAAAAAGCCATTTGGATGGGTAAATGGATAAAGAGTACAAAAGAAAAAGAAACATGTTCCTAAAGGCTCGAAAAGAAGTAGGAGAATGTCAACGGGTGAAATTCACTCCTTCACAGTACACAAAGGTCTAGATGAATGCCTAATTCATGATCCAGCTAAACATTATAAAGGCAAACAAGCAGTAAATTGTCTCATCTCTAAACAAGGGGCAGCTTTCAGTATAACCTGTTCAGATAGAGATGATACGAGTCAAGCACAAAGGTTTAAAATGTACGAGCTGAAAATGCATAAAGTGCTGTGTTACCAATACTATTATTTGGAACTGTATTATACACAAAAAACACAGAGAGAAATTATATTTTCAAGTTGACAGCTTCCCTTTAATTTCCCAGGTTGTTACTTCGGGGATTTTATTTTACTATTTGCTAAAACCTGCAGGTATCTGTTCTGGTTTATAAAAAACTAAACAAAAGAAGATGGATGTTTTCTCTTTCATATATATTTATCCTACTAGTTAAGATGCATGCATCTGTCCAAGAAATCACTCCCAGGCTGACCTTTATATGATCCAGAAGTCTTGGGGTGATATCTTTCTTTATTCTTGGGAACTGTTTAAGAAGCATTTTAATAAAGAAGTATTGGTAGACTACAGAAATATATAATTGACTCTTAAACAACTCTATGGAGACCTGTGTCCTTTGCACATGGAGGGCAATGAATTCTTTTGCTTAGTTGCTCAGATCAGTGAAGAATCAGAGTTAATAAATGTGTAAGTGAGACAAATTGCTCTGAAATATTTTTAGAGTGAATCTCAACTAGAGTACATTTATCCCTGAATATCAATTTTATAGAACCCTTACAGCTTTATAAGGCAAAGAAACATATTTTTAAGAGTTGATGTGTTTGTTTTGCAGGGGGTTAAAATATAACTTCTCAGAATCTTATTGGAAACAATGAATTATACCACATACACTTCAGAGGAATGGATAGCTTGTGGAAGAAGCCTATTGGGACATTCAGATATTTTTATATTAGTAATTTTTTCAAACTAATCTGATATTCCCTTGTTAGAACATATCATGGTTTAGGAAAATTATTTTAGAAAAAAAAAATAACATTGCAAGAGCTTTTTGCCAAGTGATATTTTCAAACTAGATCTATCATTTTTGACCTTGGTATACAGAAGTGAAATTTACACAATAGTCTGACCTCAATGCTTATCATAATAGAGTCTCACTGCTTAATTAAAAGTTTGGCAAATTCTGTATGCTGGTTAATACTCAGGCACATTTTCATTGGGGAAAATTATTGTTTCTGGTCCTTCAGAGCTGTTCAGGCCTGCTCCCGATCCTTTGCAGATGAAACAACAAATCACAGATCAGAAAATTGCCTAGAATTTGTTTGATAGGCATATTATATAAATGTGAAAAAAAAGTAAAACCAAATAAACCTGTTGGGGAGGATGTGACTCTTTCATTATTGCTGATCCAGTTTAGTTAGTTTAATACCAAGATCCCAGACTCATCCCACAAATGTAAGTAGAAAACAATTATTAAGCTAAATAAACTATTGTCGAACTAAATCAAATTTCCATGTCAGAAAGGATGGATCCTCTAAACTCATGCAAGGTACACCAATATGATGGTTATGTTAAAATAAAATCATAGAATCATGGAATATCCTGAGTTGGAAGGGACCCACAAGGATCATCAAGTCCCCCTCCTGGCCCTGCATAGGACAGCGCCAAGAGTCACACCACATGCCTGAGAGGATCATTCAAATGCTTCTTGAAGCTTCTAGATGTATGTATCCTCTGTCAGGCTTAGTACTGTGACCACTTCCCTGGGGAGCCTATTCCGGTGCCCAAACACCCTCAGTGTGAAGAACCTTTTTCTAATATTCAACCCAAACCTCTCCTGACACAACTTCAGGCTCTTCCCTCAGATCCTGTCACTGGTCCCCACAGAGATCAGTGCCTGCCTCTCCTCTTCCCCTCACAAGGAACTTGCAACTGCAGTGAGGTCTCCCCTCAGTCTCCTCTTCTCCAGGCTGAGCAGACCAAGTGCCCTCAGCCGCTCCTCATACATCTTGCCCTCCAGGCCCTACACCATCTTCATTGCCCTCCTTTGGACCCTCTCTAACAGCTTAATATCTTTCTTGTCTTTTGTTGCCCCAAACCGCACACAATATCCAAGGTGAGGCTGCGCCAGAGCAGAGCAGAGCGGGACAATCCCCTCTCTCACCCGGCTGGAGATGTTGTGCCTGATGCCTCCCTGGACACAGTTGGCCCTCCTGGCTGCCAGGGCACTGCTGACTCATATTCGACTTGCCATTGACTGGGACCCACCAGATCCCTTTACACGGCACTGAAGAAAAGTGAGAGGAAACAAAGGAAAAGGCTTTTTTATGTGAGCATGCATAAAACTATGCAAACACAGGTTGCTGGCAAAAGCAGAATGATGTCTAGTTCCAACACTTTTCCAGCGGGACAGAAATTGCCTGTTTAGGGAGTGGCATGGCATGGATTTTTCCCTACTCTCAGCATCACAACTTCCTCAGAAAACTCTGCTGCAGGGATTTGGGATATGCAGGCCAGAATACTGCACTCTGGAACATTTCTGTCCCCAGGATGGCATTGTTCTGCATAGATACAACTTAGTTTAAAAGGGAAACATTTGCCTGACCACATTAAAACACACTCCGAAGCAACTTTAAAATGGCATTTAACAGATGCACTGGCACTCAAGTTATTGACAAGCTACAGAACAAATAACAAATTTATAAATAGAGACCCAGCATGGATACCCAGTATGGGCAAGACATTTAGCTGCAGCTAGTCATAAATAAGGGGTTTAATAACACAGTGACTTTGCAGTTACCCATATCTAAACACTAGCCAACCAAGTTAAGAAAGCAAGTGTATAAAATAATATCTGCAAGTAAAGAAAACCTTATTAATGTATAAAAATATAAAATTGAAAGTTATTCTATATTAAAAACCAACCAAACAAAAAAGAACATGGAATCAAGCTTCAGCATTGTTGTTCAACAATTCTCTAGTTAGGGTTTTTATATATCCTTGGGTGCAAAAGGATCATGACTAGTAAAACACATAACAAAATGTCATTTATACTCTACCCCTCAAAAAGACCACTCCTGTCTTGAAGAAGAACTTAGTGTCAAATAGAATTATACGGGAATTGGCTCTGGTACAAAATCAACCCACAGACACAAACTGCATTTGATCGGATAAATGCATACCGTAGAAGCTAAATCTAGTGAAGAAACAGATGCATAAAACTCAATGTTTTGAACACTTCTAATGAAACATTATGGTTGATCATACCTAATGACTCTTGCATATTAAGTATAATCACTTAAACAGAATCAGATTTTGCTCCTGGGAGTAAACCAAGCCCTACAAATTAAGCAGTACCAAGTTACAAACAAAGAAAACAAACAAAATTTGATAGAAGAGACTGAATTTTTATAGGCGCATATAGAAGGATTTTGCAGGCCCACGTTTTTCAGACACGCTGTTAGTGTGAAACAGATTAATGGTTTGTTAATTGGTCCAGGCAGAAGATTTTTAAGTAAGGGGTTTATTACTGGAACTTTTAACAAGCCAGCACTTAAAGGACAGAGAAGCAATTAGAGAGTTTATAATAGCTGGCTACAAGGATATCAGGCATTCCTGAAGCAAACAGAAATAAGATTCATTATTTGCAAAGCAAGCCTCTAAATATAAGAAATGCATGGAACAGGAATTAAATGAAGAACTGGAATCTTTGGGGACCATGTCAAAGCAGTGATCCCACACTGAGCTGAATGAAGATTGTGCTTGTGAGATCGAGGTGCGATGATCAAACTTGCACAGTGATTGCACATAATTGTCATTCAGTATGCCAAAGGTATCTGCACCATATGACCTATAAGTAAATAGCCTTGTCATGCTATGACACAGGAACAAACAGACCTTTGGTTACCAGATTTATATGTAAGTGCTATGGCAGAATGTTCTTTTCCTTCACCTCAATTTTCCACCTGGATAAAGGTCAAAAAGCTTCTGACCAGAAATAAGCAGCACTGAAGACCAAATTATTGAAAATAGAGGTTAAAACAAGGGTAAATTTATGTCTTTTAATGAGCATCTGGAGCTGAACACAAGCCTGCAGCTTCAAGCAGTATTACTATTATCATAACTAAAGGGCAATTTTTGTTTTACCAGAAGGATAACCCCATCTAGGTACTTTTTTGTGCTCCATTATTGTATTTTCTGAACATCTCACAGTTTTAATTGTATATATCTACATAATGCTTGAGCAAGAGACATCCTTTACCTAGTGACTGTTTAATGCAATGCAGAGTCCTGTGAGGGAAGCTTTTTTCCAGGCTAGTGGCCATTTGCTAAGCTGAGGAGCCAGGCTCAGACCTAACACACCCACTCTCAGCCTCCAGGAACTCACTAACGCAGCTACACAGACAGTAGAGATGGAGAATATCTTTTCCCAGACTTATTTGGAATGGGAAGGGAGAAAGCACTCTTCAAAGCAGTGAAAGATCTGAATTTTAACCACTTTCAGTTCAATCCCGTGAAAAGAAATCAGTCTTCTCTCTCCAACAAGGACAATCTAAGAGCCCTAATTTCCAGAAAATGCTTTCAAGCTGTGAATGCTGGCCTTATAAACCTTGGTCCAAAGAAGTAATGAAGACCTTTGGCAGAGGCAAAATTACAAAGAAACCCTGTCTTCATGATTTCCAGCAGCAGATTGGGCACATCCTCAGTCAGCATGCTAGCTGCAGTGAATAACATGCTGAATGTTTATAAAATAAGGTAATGCTGAGTTTCCCAGCACTGAGCACTTTCTGTGCTCTAGTCCAAACAAATTAAGATTAGACTTGCAAAACAGCTAGGGCACCTATTATACAGGCTTAATCTTTTCATACTCTTCCCTGAGCATCAGCTCCTGGTCTCCACTGGAAGACAGGCACCAGGCTACATGGGCAAGATAACAGTTGCTTGGCTTAAGCCAATGCAGATGCTTTATTACTGCAACCTGAAATGACTCAGCTTAAAAGTTGTTGAGATCCTCAGAAACTCTGGAGGCATATCTTTTAGAACCAGCTCTGCAGAGCAATGTTTTCAAGGTAGGTACCTGGCATTTGTTCGTTCCCAAAATGAGCTTGTCTACACTGTATTGATGAGTCCAATGTCTAAGCACTGTCAGCATCCACAAACCACATGCTCCTGGCAAACCTTCACAATGTGCTCAGTATGGTGATCTACACACATATTTCCTCCCCTACGTGTCACCAACCCTCCCACTGAACACAGCATCCTGCATCCTCTAAATGCAGTTTAAGAGAAATCCTGTGACAGTGCCTTGCATAGTGGGCATTTGAAGTGGGGTTCCTAACATTTTCTGTTAAATTCTTTCCCTTCCAGATTTGAATATAAGTGCTGGTGACACTGGGGAGGTGCAGAAGAGTGGAGACAAAACAAGAAGGGGTTTGCATCTATGACTTTTCAGCACTGATGTTTGTGTGCTTCCTGGGGATGGAGGATTCCACCCTTGGGTATGCTGAACAAGACAAAACATGCTAGACCTTAACACTCATCAAAGCAGTAACAATTATAAACTCTACATTATAGAGTCATGCAACAGCATTCTGTCCCAATTATTCCATATAAATTGACAACATCCCAACAAGAAAAAGCTAAATAATATCCACCACTATAATTCATAGTGCACTCTTATGGGATTAGCAGCTCCACTCTGGTCTAGGAGGGTGTTGAACATGGATTTCCACATACTCAGAAAACATCCTAACCAAATAGCTTCTTCATAAGGAAAACTGTATCATCAATGCCTTTACATATGTTACAAGAGACATCTAGCTATGATTTTATTTACAGAATTGTTTACAGGATCATGATTCTGAACCTTAATCAGGATAAGGTATCAACATCATAATGAGACAGATTTTAAGGGAATGACATCTTGTCACATTTTTTAATTCATTACTTGTTAGTTTATAGGTGTATTTTGTGCTTTGTGGACCTTAATTCTGAACAACAGTTTGTCCCCAAGAAGTACACCACAAGATATGGTACATAACTGATATCTGCAGATGGTGAGAGAACTCGGACACTGTAATACCCAGCTCCCTTTTGTGACTCAGTTCTTAATTCCTATTCTCAAACCTCACATACAGTCCTTCAAGAAGTACACAGAACAATAAAGAACCCACACCGGCAGTTCCCCAATTCTGAGTTAGTATTTTCATTAATAAATAAATTTTGCAGAGTAGTTTCCAGAATTGTTTTTATATGCTTGGAGACATAGAAATAGACACACAGTGACTGTGCTGTCAACACTAATTGCCTTCCACAGTGCCTCAAGGATTTTTGTTTTGGAAACTAAAATATTTCACACCTCTAAGTATAGCTCCTTTGAGAAGAGTCTAAGACAACTAAATATTTTCTATCCCAAAAGATAAGATTTTTCATTAAACCCCAGCATTTGTTGTTATGAGGGCATGTAATGCATTGATCTCTGGGGTCCCCAACATGAGTAGGATGTGGATCTGTTGGAGTGAGTCCACAGGAGGCCATGAAGATGCTCAGAGAGATGGAGTACTTTTCCTATTGAAGGCAGTCTGAGAGAGTTGGGGTTGTTCAACCTGGAGAAGAGAAGGCGCCAGAGAGACCTCAGTGGGGACTTTCAGTGCTTAAAGAGGGTTACAAGAAAGTAGGAGAGGGACTGTTTACAAAGACGTGTAGAGATAGAACAGGGAGTGATGGCTTTAAATTGACAGAGGGCAGGTTTAGATTAGATATTAGGAAGATGTTCCTCATGATCAGGATGGTGAGACCCTGGAACAGGTTGCCCAGAGAACTTGTGGCAAAGTGCTCAAAGCCAAGTTGGAGGTGTCTTTGGTTGGAGGAGCAACCTGGTCTAGTGGAAGGTGCTCCTGGCCCTGGCAGAGGGGTTAGAATTAGATGATCATTAAGGTCCCTTTCAACCCAAACAATTCTATGATTCTGCATGATTCTGTGATATGTTTCAGTGTTTTTTTGGAGCAGGACTGAATAAACTGTGCTCCATGTCAGCTGCTAATTGAACAAGATCTAATGGATTCTAATTGCACTTAGGGAAACTTCAGTTTTCATTAGGAAAAACTTCTTATCAGGGAGGAAATAAGTTTCCTGTAGAAGCTATTGACTCTCCACTATGGGAGGTTTTATAGAACAGACTAGACGAGCATATCTTGAGCAGTTCAAATGCAGTTGATCTGCCCTAGGGCAAGAGAATAAACAGGGGTAGTTTAGATCTTCTTCAGAGTTATGTTCTGGAGTTCCTCCATCATGAAGAGCCCATTGGACTTTTTCATTTAGTGCCTAGTATGTCACATTCCCTGCTTCCTATATGAATGTATGAAATGAAAAAGAGCCTTTGCAAATAAAACCTAGTAAACATTTCTAGTGAATACTGAACTTGGCCCAAAAACTTTCATTGATTCTGAAACTATCCACCAACTTAAGTTGACTTGGTCAAGTCATATTTACAGGATGGAAAACAGCATAGATAAATTCACACAAAAAGCCCATTCATATATATTCTTCTTTCTTCCTCTGCACTAACACCCACTCCCTTAAATTATTTTGGTCTATGATATTTACAGTTCTGCCAGAGACATTGCCACATATATTTAGTTTCCGTACAGGGTGAAATGCATTAATAATGTGATGGTAAGTAATACTGCATTTTGCATCTGCAAACAATGATGTCACTGCTTATTTGAATGACCAACAAAGCCATTAACAGTGGAGCAAAAAGGAAGGATATGTTGTTTAAATGCATAGCCCATACCTAAACATTTATCAGTTTCATGTGGTTCAGGAGCTTCTTCAGAGTCAGAACCTAAATAGCACAGAATTTAGCTAGAAGCACACAAGTAGAAAAAAAATGGAGGAAAAAAAAAAAAGCCGTAATTATCACTAAAACTCATTTTGTTAATTCCATTGTTTGCACCCATAGGGTACTATGTGAGGTCATTCATGCTAAAAATATGGATGCAACTGGTTCTGACAGACATTATAAGCCCTTATATTCCACAGACTTTTCACTTGCTTTTGCAAAGGCCATTCAAAATTACAGTCTCTGAGTTTGGGAAATGTCTCTCTTCTCAGGCACTCCCTGAGACCAATGAGAGATTATAGAACAAGTCACGACCCTTTCATCTCTATAAGTGATGTAGATCCAGTCCCAGCATGCTGTGAATTCTAGCACCAGTTTGCTACAAACCACTATGGTTATCATAGATGCAAGGTGGCTGATTTGTACCGTATTGCAAAAAAACCAACCTAACACCTTTTCTGTTATCTAAAAATCTACGCTTCCAGAAAAGCAAATGCATCAATACAAAGGAAGAGTCACAGAGTGCCTGACCTGGACAGTAAAAAGTGCTTTCTGGTTTATTTACAATTAAAATTGGAAAATAAATACAGAAAAAGGACCAATTTATATGGAAAAATTACATACAGGCAGCTGAGGAAGGTTTCAAGGGGAAGGCATGAAAGAGGGATGGTGTCTGGACTGACTGATTATCCTTGGGCTTTTACTGTAAAGGGCTGTGTCCAGCTCTGAGGTCTCTAGCACATGAAGGACATTGACCAGTTGGAGCATGTGCAGAGGAGGTCACAAAGATCCTCAGATGGATGGAGCACTTCTCCTATGAAGAAAGGCTGGGAGAACTGGGATTGTTCAGCGTGGAGAAGACAAGGCTTGGAGATGACCTAATTGCAGCTTTCCAGCACCTGAGGGAGCCTACAGGAAAGCTGGAGAGAGACTTTTGACAAGGACATGTAGGTATAGGACAAGGGGGAATGGCTTTAAACTGAAAGAGGATAGGTTTAGATTAGATATAAGAGAAAAAATTCTTAATTGTGAGGGTGAAGAGACACTGGAACAGGTTGACAAAGAAGTTGTAGATTCCCCAGTCCTGAAAGCATTCAAGGCCAGGTTGGAATGGGGCTCTGAGCAACCTGGTCTATAAGAAGGTGAACCAGTTCATGGCAGAGGCAGGGGAACTAGATGATCTTTAAGGTCCCTTGCAACATAAGCCACTCATTGATTCATGATTCTGTGAAAGAGCGGAGGCTTTTTCTTTCCAAATTTGGGACATATAATTGAGGATGGAAAAGGAAAGTACAAAACCATCATTTCCCATAAGGAATGGACTATGAATAAGAATTTATGTGATGTATTAGATTACCTGATTACTTTTTCATAAGGTAATTTCTCACAGAGACCAAAGAACTGTATTGGATTTGTACAACAGCTGGTACATTCAGCATGTGCTAATCAGTTCTGACTCGGAACTGCCGAATTGGATGTTGTGCTGTCTAAAGGAAAAAACCAAAAGCACATACTTCCAGTCTGCTTTGCCTGCAGTTGGCCCCTTAAAACATAAATGATTTTTAAAGGGACTAAATATTTTGTTCTCCCATGACATTGATGAAATTTATGGACAGACACCACATCTGAAAATGAGGGTACCCTGGACTCTGACTGCCAGCACTCTGGCTTGAAATAGTTATTTCATTCCTATGCTACATTTTTCTATTGCTTTCCTTTAAATCAGAACATCATTTTTGTAAAATGAGGAACGCATCGAGTTAGCTCCATATATTCCATTATTAGCACAGAATTTAGAGTTCAAATTCCCCTAGACAAGACCAGCAGCACACTTCTTAGCAATGAGTTTAAGAAAAATGAGGTTGAGGGTCAAACACTTTGATGAGGTTGGAATAAAAAGAGAGTCTGTCCACTGCCTTTGTCAGATGCTTCAAGAGATAACAGGCTGGAATACACTTTCACCATTTTAAAGCATACAAATTTGTGATATTAAAAAAAAAAAAAAAAAGAAGATAGATATTAGCTGGCTGTGCCTTCAAACTGTGACTCAAATGTTAAATCATTCATGGGATATATCCTACATTAATGTTAAGACTCATTTGTTCTGATTTCACTCTAAGCCAGAACGCTTGTTCTCATTAATTCTGCAAGCTTCTTTTGCTAATTAATTTTTACAATAAATTTCTTCATTTCTTCAGAGAGTTTTGTTCTACCCGCCTGCAATTCTGATTTATCTTTTTAAGAATCATAACTAAAATGTCATGTAGAACTACAATTTCTGGATCTTACACTTTTTAAAAGGAGGGAAGCTCTTAAAAATAGTCATGCCTATGGGAAGTTCTTTCCAACAGTTTTTAAAACTTGAAATGCCTTTCTTACCATAAAAACAATGGAAATTTGTAAATATTTCCCTTATCTTTGATTTTAGGCTGGAGATTTGCAGTTTGCAGTCCATGCCCACTCTATTTCTGTCTCACTGTTCAAGAACAGAGCAATCCATTGCTTGGTTCTGTGGGGTTTGTTTTGTCTTTGAAGCACAAATGTGGGGGTAAGCAATTATTTTAGCTCACTAATTTAGTTCATAATAATCTGGAGGCAGACAAAGGCACATTAGAGCTAGGGATGACAGAGAAAGGTTTTGAATCTTTGGCTACAGGAGAAAAGCATATAACTTTCTTCTATATATCTGTTCCTCATACAGAGACTATTTTGATTGATCTGTGGACTATGGAAAAGTTCAGCCCAATATCAGTCCCAGAAATATGAAAAGTCCTATTAACATGTTTACACAGGATATAATCACTGGAGTATTGATCATCTCAGTGCTTATGGGCAAGTAGGGAAGATATATTCTCTTTTGGGAGTACTCTCAGACACCAACTATCAGATAAAGTACACCAAGATGAGAAAAAAATGTTTTTTACCTTTCCTTTGACAAAAAGCAATTGAAAATTGAAGAAGTTAATGTCATAAGCAAGGTCAGAGGGATAACACTATACATCCTTCACATCTTAATCTAATTCCTTAATTAACCAAACCTTTCAGTTTTATACACCATTGCATGGATTTTCTCAGGTTTGAGACATCTCAATCCTTATATATATAGTAATTCTTAATCTCTTAAATTACCTCTTGTTTTTTCTGCAGATTTTCATGGTCTGTAGCAGTTGTCGTCTTCTCCCATTTCTCTGCAACTTGATTTGCTGCTTCTATTTTTTGTTCATAGCTTTTCTGGGAATTTAGCAGTGTCACTTCATAAAACTCTTGAATATCTGTTTGTAAAGAGGAACAAGTAAAAGACATTATTTACCTTATTGGCTTTGGATCCCTGGTGTTTTTCTTCAGCCAATACAAGCTGACACATTATTATCATAATGATAAACATGTACCACATTTTAGGAGAGAGCACCAACATGCAAGGCTTTTTTTCTAAAATTTCAATGAGATTCTTGAGGCATTTTTTCATTTTAAAGAGGTCTTTAGAAATATCTTCAAAAATGTAAAGGAATAACACTATAAGAAGAAACACAAAGAATATGTTACATGCACACCTGAATAATAGAGGCAGAACAGACTCTTACACAGGGAGAAGCAAGTCACAGATTGTTTTAACCAGTAAACTAGAAATTTGCAGATGTAAAATATCTTTAAAGAAACCTGTTGACACTCATCCAAGGAACCTAAATTACCCTCAGCCCCATCTGCAGGTGCATTTGGGAATTCAAGTGGAGAGCATAACTTGAAAGAAGACTTTGTGGATTCATCACTTCAACCTTTTGCCATTCAGAAGGGGCTGGTTAATGTTTGCTTTCAATCAAGAGTAAGCAAAAAGCCAGGTCTTAATATCATATTCAGATTTTTCTATCACAGTTATTTCCATGGGGTATGATCAGGTATCCAAGATCTAGCAGTGAAAACAATTTTACTGAAATCTGTGCACATAATGACCTAAAGAGAGAGAAAAAAATGTGTTTCCCTTCCTTGGGCAAGAAGTTTTGAGTCAGATAGTCCACACAAAAGGTGACATATGGTGTAACAGAGGTAATTAACTTACCAAAGAAGAAATAAACTTCACATTATTTTACTTAATAACAATGGGCAAACTTTCTCCTGGACAAGAAAGAAAGAGACTGCATCTACCTGGATACACCTTGGAATCCCAAAGTAGAGACTTTTTAGGCAGTCTGTGATTGTCCTCACATTGAGTACCTGGCCAGGTCTCTAGAATCATTTCACTCTCTTTAGTAACAATTGAAGAACTTTTCTTCTAACTTCTTTTACAACTTTCCAACTCGTTAAGTACTCTATTTGTCATGTACAATTGGAAAAGAAAAGAATCACAGAATTAGTGAGGTTTGAAAAGACCTCAAAGATCATAAAGTCTAACCTTTGACAGAATATCACCACTCCCAATAAACTATATTATGAAGTGCCACATTTACTCATTTTTTGAACACTTCTGTGGATGGTGACTCCACCACTTCCCTGGGCAGTCTGTTCCAATGCTTGAACACCATTTCAGTGAAAAAATTATTCCTTGTATCCAACCTGAAACTCCCCTGGTACAACTTGAGGCCATTTTCACTTATCCTATTGCTAGTTGCCTGGGAGAAAAGGCCGATCATCTCCTTGCCACACTAACTTCTATTTCACCCACTTATTAGAAGAATTTATATTTCATATTACAAAGAACATTTAAGTCCACCATTAAAACTAAAACCTACTTTAAAAACTAAAAGCTACAGGAAAGTTGCAATGAGAATGGAAGTTCCTCCATTCTTGATGTGGGGAATTTTTTACAGTCATTTTGAATGTTTGTAGTGCAATTGCAAACTGTTGCAATATATGGTTTGATGCCAGGTCAATTTGTATTGCAACAGCAAGTAAAACGTATCAGGTTAATATGTAATTATCTCTAGATAAATACTTTGCAGAAATAAGCTAGAAATTGCCCTCTGGCAGTGGCATTCAGCTGGCATCACTGTCGTTATCACAGTATTAATTGGGTTGACAGTAGTCAGTCAAGGAACAGCAGAATGGCACTTTCGCCCTACCTTTAAAGCCACTCTTGCCCTAGTGTTTTCATTAAAAATGATGTGTGAGCCACATTTGCATGTGTATGCACATGTGCAAAATAAATATGAAACCCTCAGCCTCTTTGCAGAGGTCCTTATCTATTCTGCTGAGGCCATGGGTTGCTTTCACTGGAATAATGATCACTGGTGTGCAGAGAAGAGCATTTCAGTGTTCTTATGCGTTCACAGAAGAATGCACAGAGGACTCACTCAGCTGGTTGCTTTGTTATTCTATAAGCTAAAATTGCCATTTCTATGGAACAAGGGCAGCCAGAAACGTGCAGTCAATCAAGGTTAGCAGAAAATAGGATTTGTAATTTGCTCTGAGTAAAACCTGCTCTATGGAGTAATCTTCACTACGTGAGAGGTGCAATCATAGAAGGAGGGGAAAATCGAGCACTACTGAGGATGGAAAAAGGGGTATAAAGAAGATTATGGGAACAAGAAGCTGTAGATTCAAGCTTAGAGCCAAGGTCATAAAAACTAATTATGAGGGCATGGCCATTTTTATGTAAAATGACCAAAATACAGTCTGTCTCTCAGTGGGGTTTTACAGGAAAATAATTCAACAAAAATATTAAAATCCTTTCATAGAAAACATAGAAATAATAGAAAGACTTGAGTTGGAAGTGACTTAAAGATCATACAGTTCCAACTGCCCTGCCATGGGGAGGGACACCTTCCACTAGGCCAGGCTGGGCCAAGTCCCATCCAACCCGTCCTTGAACACTTCCAGAGATGGCATTTCCTACACAAATTAAATCTGTATCTACTATTTCTTGGCACTATATTCCCTCCGTTCCATGAAAACAAGTTCAGATTTCATTTAGAAATGGCAGTAGTACTACTCAAGAACTTTGTGAGCACAAAATACCTTTTCAGATAAACAGTTCAAGTCTCTGTACTGCTCAAAACATTTTGTTCAGCAATTAATTCAAATTTGTTTAAAGTGTCAGTGAATCTCACTAGATTTTCAGTCCAAAAAAATTGTTCATTTACTTCTTAAGAGATTACTTACTTTATTTAATAAATTCTGCTCATTCTCCCTATAGCCCAGCCAAAATACTTTGTCAGTTTTGCTATATAAATTGCAGACAAGAAATTAGATATATATTCTAATATGAAGTAATTCTAAAGATACCATGATTTATTTTATTTTGAATAACTCCATCACTGAGGAAGTGGGAAAACAAATTTTCTGTACATCAGCATGGCAGAGAACATATCAGCATTATTTTGTAATTGCTCACAGGCAAGTATATCATTCATGACTTCATTTGTTTTCTGAGTGGGCAGGGTCTATTCTTTATAGATACATCAGGAAGCACTGTTCCTTACTAAAGCTGAATACACGTCTTAGTCTAAAGTCTTTGGGGTTCTACTATTGTTCAAAAAAAGAAAAACATTTAGGCTTAAATTGGAGTTGTGCTCAATCTTACCTCACTTTCTTCAAAGAAAGTTTAAACAAAAATTATTTAGAAAAAGAGTAAGAACTGGGTATGACACAATGTCTTACTCACACAAATAAGTGATCTTTCTTTAAGACAGTAGCTACATAAAAAGAAAAAATGTGTGATCAGACAGAGCTCAACAGGCTGCCTAAACTTGCCATTTTCTGACTTTTGAGTGTTTGGTGCTGCAGCCCTGCAGCCGTTATTTTGGTACAATTTCTGTTCCAATTTATATGCATCACAATATTCACTTGTTATAGAAACATTTTAAAGCTCTGATAGCAAAAGGGTTAAATAATATGAAAAGACAAAAATGTCAAATAGCCTAAGCTACTGTCTGTCTTTTGTGATCATGGGCTTTTGCCAGCATTCTAATAAGGAAAAAATGAGATAAAGCAATACAATTCCTTATTCTTCTGTAAGCAGTTGAGCGGCAGAAAGATAGAAGTAAACTGAGGGGAATTCAGACAAAGACAGATGATTAAAGGTCTGAGAGGACTAACTTTTGAGCAAAGATTAAAGGAAGAGAATAATAACAACATACACTTTCATATTTCCTTTCATTTCAAAGTAAAACAAGCATAGAGTGTTAGCTGAGAAAATTGCCCACAGCCTCAAAGAGAAGCAAACCTGCAGGGTTGAACTGCAGAGGCCCACAGAGGAGCACACCGGGTCTGTCCAGCCCTTCGTGATCAATAACCCATTTACTGTGGCTTCAGAATCACCAGTGGGTTCAGGAAAATATAATTCCATTTTTTTAAAGTTCTCTTTGCAAGGAAGGGTAGATGCAGCTGCACAAGAAAATCAGGAAAGATTCCCCAGTGTGCTAGAAACAAGACAGGAGTCTCACACTCCTACAACCTTTCTCTTTTATTCAAGATACTCACTAATGTGGTTAAAGTCAGAAGGGAAAGGTGACCAGGATTTGTTCCTATTTATGCATCTTGGTGCCCTCTCTACTATTGAACTGTCTTCAGCTGTGTAAATCAGCATAATCAGTGGTAGCCCCAAGGCTGGATGAAGTACATGAGATAGCTTTGGAATCTGTATGATTTCCACTTACACAGAGAAGCACCGATAGGTGCCAAATGCATTTCAGTACCTTCATGCGCATTCAGAAATGTAGCCATCAAGGCACATGCATCCCAGTGCACCAAGCAACTGGGATTACTCCAGCATATATCTTCAATACCAGCTGACCTGTAGCTGCACTTTGCATGTACCAAATTGATGCAAAGGGTAAGGGAGTGAGAATATCATTAGATTGGTTTTCCAAGGTAATCGAGTGAAAAATGCAGAGAGGTTCAACTTGAGCTTGTACAGGTTTAAAATGCGGCTATACAGGTGATGGTTTGGGTTAGAAGGGACCTTAAAGACCATCTAGTTCCAATCCCTCTGCCATAGGCAAAGACACCTTCCCACTACTCCAGGTTGCTCAAAGCCCCATCCAACCTGGCCTTGGATAGATTTGCAAGACATCAAACTTGGGATTCAGAAGACATATAGCATAAAGGAAAACAGAGTAGGTGTGGAGATAAAAATCTCTTAAAGCTTCTTTGCATTTAAAAAAGAAAGGAGAAGAGGAGGGAATTCTGTACCGAGTAACAAACAAGACAATGACAGGCTTTCTGATACCATCTATATTTTATAGAACACAAACAATTAAGCTTAAAAGGATAATCTTGTACATCACTTAGCCTGAAATTGTAGTGCATGTGTCAGTAAATGCTGCTTCCCCAGAGACCTGACAGTACACGTAGCCACTTGTAACAGAGCAGCACAAAATACTCCATGCACAAAACCTTATCCAAAATCCACTGCATATGTAGACACCTTCCCACTATAGCATGTTTTGACCTCCAGGAAGACAGTACACTGTGCTGACAGCTAATCTAAAAGCTGTTACCTTCATCTGTGCTTAGCAATGAGAGAGGATTTCCTTTTGACATACATCTTGCTACGACCCTCTCTTCTTACTTTATGTCTTGAGATGATTCAGCAATGGCATCAATATTCTGGTATCTGAAACAATTATCTGTTGTTTCTGCAGATAGCCGCACAATTTTGCAATTAACTGTAATAGCATTAACAGCATAGAATCCCATCACACAAGGATTGAGCTCTCTGTACATCATATTTCTATAGAACCAAATAAGGAACTGGAACAAGTATTCTGCAGGATAAAAAGAAAGGTTGGGGGTTTTATCTCCTCCTTCTAGAGGTCCTTAGCCATAGAATTAATTTTTCCTATACCGTGCCAGTGCCCTGACTTTCTTTGCAGCATAACTCCCATCTGCTTTTCCAGGGCATTCAGGGACAAGGTGGAATGGGGGTCTGTGGCAACACGCAAACACAAGCTGTTCCCTTTCTGGGTAATCTGGGACAGTCTTTTTGTCTATGTGTAGGATAGTGTCTGATATGTACCTTTTAATGTTCTGTAACCCAGCACAAACAACTACTGTCTGGCAGAACACTGCGAATCAAAATAAAGTCAGTTGTTGCAGGCTCTTGCTGTAAGTCCTTTTTTTAACTAAGGGAACATTTCGGTGTGCGTCTAAACAGCATCATTTATATCCTGGGGAGTAGATTATGCTGGGTCAGCTTCAGCCATCTGGTCTGAATTATTAGGTAGGAGTAAGGCGAATTGTGCAGGATGTTTTTCAAGAAGGAAAACCGATTCAGGCAGTAGAAGTAGCAGGGAAGTGATCAGAGATTGTACCATCCTGCCAGTAAAGGGCTTTAGTGGCCCTGCCAATGGAAGCAGTCCAAAGAGAGGTTAAACAACATACTTCATCCAAGGCAATTATGTTGTGTGGGTTTTTTTCAAGAAAAATGTTTCCATATTGAGTAAAACACCCATTATAAGAGACAGAAGATAAAAAGCAAGAGAAGTAAAAAGCCACCTTGAAATTGGGCAAATTTTCAGCCAAAGCAGGACTATGGCACTAACCCACATGAATGAGAAATGGCAGAGCTCCAGCTATCAAGCTGGTACATAGCTTCACGGTCATGGGGAGCTCCAACCTGCCCCAATTAGCATCCCTCAGCGCAGCAGCAGTCAAAAACACCTTTCCTATTTCATCTATATCTCATCCCCAGGGCTCCACACATATTTGCCTTGGGTCTGCATTAATAAAGGTGGAGTGTGATTCAACAAAGGGAAAGCTCAAGGCTTATTTTTGCAGTTGGCAGAGGTAACACAAAGATATTTCAAGTCAAAATGAAATCTAAGAGTCCTGTTTGCAAGGCTTTCAGATATAAGCCTCTGGTATGTGAGAAACATAAGTGCCAACCCAACAGCCAGAGTTGCTGCAGAAGGAGTGGACAAGTTCTCTATTCCACGCAGGCAGTGAAACAGTGGAGTGCAAGCCAAGGAACCAGTCTTCTGCCAATTTCCTACAGTTGATAAATGTTCCTAAATCTATTAAAAGCAGCATACTCTGGTAGAATATGTACCAAAGTAGGCAGCAAGAAATACAGTTATTGTTATTAACCTGTCTTGATTCTTAAGCTTCAGCAAATCTGTTTTATTTGGCCTAGATAACTTTTTGAGGTCTCCTCCAACCTGAATTATCCAATAGTCCTATAATCCTTTGTATATCTAGGATGCAAGCTCTTTGAGGGAGGAACCATTACTAAGCTGGTACATACCTGAGCAAAATCACATCTTTTCATCAAAACAAGTTCTGAAACATTCTACATGTTGTAATCTATAATTAAATTGTTAGTAATTAATGTCAAATAGTTATCTAGCCATATGAAAAAGAAACATACTTTGAGTACTTCTGGTTTGCCATACAATAATAGCAACACGATTGTTTATTGTAATACATCCAAAATACAACCAGAGCTCTCAAAAAAAATCTCAGCTAGGAATATGTGCCTCAAAGGCAGCTGTCCAAACTGCAGGGAGAATAAAATATTCAACACCCATAGCTGTGCACAGAGAAGAAAAAATAATTGCTGCAGCCCTTTTCATGTGAGCAAAATTTATGTTAAATGAAAACTAGAAAAGAATCAAAGAGTAAAGTCAGTATTTAAGCCTGTTCAGTGATGATATCGAGTGTATTACTACAGTTTTGCCCACACATCCTAGCCACTTATTTATAAATAAGTATTGCAGTCTTGTTTGATGGTCAAAGAAAACATACCCCACCCCAAAAAGCAAGACTGACAAACTAATAATAATGGATAATGAGATAGCTGAGGTACCCAACAACTTTGTTTGCCTCAGTCTTCACTGGCACTGTCTCTTCTCACGCCTCTCAAGTAGATGGCCTGCAAAATGGGGACTGGGAAAGCAAGTCCCTCCTGCTGTAAGAGAAGATCAGGTTCAGGACTACCTGAAGAACTTAAACATACATAAGCCTACGGGACCTAACAAGATGCATCCCAGAGTCCTAAGGAAATTGGCTGATGTAGTTCTCAAGCCACTCTTCATCATATTTGAAAAGTCATGGCAACCAGGTGAAGGCCCAGGTGTCAGTGTCTCAACAGACATCAGCGATGAGTGGTGTCCCTCAGGGGTCCGTATGGGGACAAGTGCTATTCAATATCTTCATGGATGACATAGCAGGATCAAGTGCACCCTCAGCAAGTCTGTAGACAACAACAAGCTGAGTACTGTGGTTTACATGCCTGAAGAATGGGATGCCATCCAGAGGGATTTGGACAAGCTCAAAGAGTGAGCCAACAGGAACCTCATGAGACTTAAGAAGACCAAGTACAAGGTGCTGAACCTGGGTTGGGGCACCTCTGGTACTGATACAGCCTGGGGGATGAACAGAACAAGAGGAGTCCTGTTGAGAAAGACTTGGGGGTGCTGGTGGATCAAAGGCTGGACATGACTCAGCAATGTGTTCTTGCAGCCCAGAAAGCCAATTGAATCCTGGGCTGCGTCAAAAGCAATGTAACCAGCCAGTCTGGGGAGGTGATTCTGCCCCTCTACTCCACACTCATGAGACCCACCTGGGAGTACTGCATCCAGCTCTGGGGTCCTTGGCACAAGAGAGACATGGACCTGTTAAAGAAAGTCCAGAGGAGGACCAGAAAAATGATCAGATGATGAAGCACCTCTCCTATGAAGACAGGCTGAGAGAGCTGGGGATGTTCCAGGGCTTGCAGATCAATGCACAATCTGTGAGAGTCACAGTAGGATCACGAGCAGACGCTGGCTGCTTTGTACCTCTGGACAACCAGGCATATAATTGAACCTATTCCAGGGTATTTTCTGATGGAAAATTGAAATCAGAAAATACTGATAATTTTACTAAATATTTAAAACTGACAGCTAAGGAAGTACTAAGAGGTCAAGGCAAGATTTCCTGTGCTTCAAATAGATATTTCAGAAAATTATTGCTTTCTTTGAAAAATGATGGTTTCTATCAAGTTTCCTATAAGCTTAAATAGAAACCTTCAGCTTTTTTTAGCACTGCGTATTGCTTTGTATGTACTATAGAATCATAGAATCATTTACATTGGAAAAAGCCTTTAAGGTCATCAAGTCCAACTGCTAACCCAGCACTGCCAAGTCCACCACTAAACCATGTCCCCAAGCATCACATCTACAAATCTTTTAAGCACCTCCAGGGGTAGTTACTCAACCTCTTCCCTGTGTAGCCCATTCCAGTGTTTGAGAACAAGAATAATACATGTTCAAGATGAGGCTTTATTCGTTGCATGGAGAGTTGGATTTAAAGCCAATACTGGAGAGATTTTCCCTTGTTTCTGTACAGCAGTTAACAGTTATTACCGTGCAATTCTGATCCCATCAGAGGATCTCACAGCCCCACTGTGAGTCATGGAAGTTATGTACAGAGTTTCCTCTGAATGGCTCCAATATGCACTTAAACAAGTGAGTTCAATACCAGAAAACCATTCAGTTATATAATTTATTTATTGTGTGATTTTGTTTGTTGCTTGAGTGTTCAAGATACTATTTCTTTAAATAGGGATGATTAGGAAAAATTGACAAAAATTGACTGTAAAATGCCAAATCAAAACTGCAGGTATTTTTTCATCTCTGAGGCAAGAGTAATACAGAAAAAATCATGTTACATATTTCTTCGTTGTTTTTTTTTTTTTTTTTCTAATCTTGGGAAGGACCCAGATGCAAGCCCATTTCCCAGTATGAAGGGAAATGCTGTACACCAGACCAGAACAAGAAAAATACATACCATTCTATAGTTCTAAATCAGATTAGGTTTATATTGGCTTTTCCAATGCTGATGTACATAAATAGGTAGGCAGCAGGTAGGGTAAATGGAAGATCTAGTTGCAGAACATGTCTTGGGACCTGTAGGTTTTGAGATAGCTGCACATATTCAGAAACCCTGCCATGACTCACCCCCATCAGATATCTCCCACAAGTACCCAGTTGACTGATACTCTAAAACCCAGAGCGAAACTTCAATAAGACACACTTTCTCAAGGCCATGTAAGTGAATTTTTAGGAAAACCCAATGACAACCTAGAAGAAATTAAAAGTAATTTCTTCCTGTCCTTTTTCTTCTTTTTGTTCACCTTAAAAAGAAGCATCTTCATACACAACCCCTTTTGAACAGAACTTTAAATCAAAAGCTAAGACAAAATATTAAAATATAGTCTTTCTTCCCAGTTCTGTCACCTACCAGAGCATCTCTTTATCTTCTTTAAACTTTTCATTTCGAGGTCTCACCTGGAAACATTTTCCACTCTGCATCTCTCTTGCCCTTTCACTGCAAACATCTCACACTCTCCTTTTAGTGGAAGACTACACATCTGTTCAGCCCAAGGCTTTTTAGCAGGGCATCACCTTCTGTACCAATCACCAACTTCATTCTGCTACGAAAGCACACAACCCTTGGTAACCTAAGACTCACTAAGTGACAACTCAGTCCTCATTTTTGGTGAGATGTTTTGTAAAGTCAAACATATGTGACTACAGGGCTTCAAACTTCATCTTCATCTCCCACCTGCACTCCTGGTGCAGCTGGTTGCCTGCCCATAAACCAGGCTAAGCAAGGGCAATGAGGACACCTAAGGATCATGTCCATGCAGTGGGCAAGTACAGAGCATCACAAGAGCTGCAAGGGATGGAGGTTGACTGAGTGAAGTTGCATGCCTGAAACTCAAGAGCATTGCCTTTTACTGCCCAACTGTATTTAATTCTTAAGATATCAAATATTTTAATGTTTCCACCTAAAATAAAGCATATAAAGGATAGATGGAGAACAAATGAAGTTCCAAGTAACTTAAAGTCAACCTATCTTTTTGATATGTGCCTAAGCTGCAGGGAAAAAAAAAAAAGGCAAGAACACATGTAGAAAACTGGGTTAACTATATTCCAAGTCTCAGCACTTCAGTTGTCTCTTTTTTCTCTTTCATTTTACTAGTGGGAAGTGTAATGTAAGTGGCAAAAACAGGGAAAGGAGAACTTCAGATTGCAGATTCTATTTGCAGTTTTTCCACTAACTTGCTGTGTGACCTCAGGCAAATATATCTCTCTGCACTTCAGTTTAACCTTCTGTAAAATTGAGATACAAATGCTTTGACTTACCCATAGGCTCACAGCAGGGTGTTACACCGCTTAATTAATTAATGTTTGCTAAACACTTATAATGAATGTTTCTATACAAGTTTAAATTATTACAGGTTGTACTTTCATAAACTCTGGCTTATGACCCTTGAATATATTTGCCACAATGTTCAGTGCAATCCTTAAGATTGCTACTCTGATATAATAAATTATAATGTAAATGAACCCTTTCACTGGAGTGACTATGACTTTGGTTGTCTACATTTAACATTTACAGTCATTGCACTAATTGGTCTAACCTTGTATTGCAGGTTTCAATGAACATCACAAGACTTCATTGGTCATGCTTGAATTTGCTTTACTTTATATTCCCATGGGTTTAGTAACAGCTAAGAGATTTCATGTAAATTTATAGACATTTGCTGGTCTCCACTGGAAGAAGAAAATCTTGTGTCCTTTACATAAGTTTTTAGAGTCACGGATCTCTTACTGTTCTCATTATCTCCATTTCATATAATGGATTCGTTTATGGACTCCGTACAAATTCTTTTTAACTTCAGCAAATTTAGGTTGTTATTCAGTATGAACTTTATGTATTTATTCATAAATCAGAATCATGGAATGGTTTGGGTTGGAGGGGACCTTTAAAGATCATCTAGTCCAACTGCTCTGCTGTCAGTAGTGACAAAATAAATTTGCAAGTTTTTTTTCACTGATTATTCTAGGGTAATTATGCTACGATGTGTCCAAAAGTGGGGCTCTTATACCCCTAAAGCTTACAAAAGGCATCAGAATAGCAGGTGGAAATGTTTTACAAGGAAAAAGTTATGTTCCCAAGTTCACCACTCTTTATACCAAGTTTTGATCTTTATCACAGGAAGATTAGTATTATGAGCATAGTACTGTGCTTGTTAACAAAACACATTTTTTTCAAGAGAAATCATTCATAATGTTTTACTGTAGCATCTTTTAAATGTCTGACAGGAAAACCCAAGGAAGCAGAAAGGAACATGCTAATTAATGGGCATTGTATAAATGCTAATGGAAGAAGTGACCCAAAGCCCATGAACTGGCATATCATATGCTCCTGGCATATCATATGCTCCAGTGTCTTATCACAGAGAACAAAGAAAAGATTAGTACAACTCCATATAATGGTGGTCTGCTGACAGAGGAAGATCCCATCTTAATTTAAGGCATAGAAGGAGCTCAGAGCAACCACCTTAGACACAAAAATGCTAAATCAGGCTGGCTTTGGATGGTGGGACAAGTAAGGCCAACTTTGTCAAACTCTTGACAGTGAAACAGCCAGAGAATTAAACATAGGACAAAAACTTTAGGGACTTCTTGCAAGCCTAGCTATGAATTGTGTTCTGGAGATAAAGTAAGGTTGTCACTTCTGCTGCAAAGGTTGAGCCGGATATCACAGTTGCTGAAATCTGGAGCAGATTAGCTGTGCTATTATGTGCTAAAGCCAGAGGGTTTGCAGGTATGGCTCGGGGCTTACGGAACGCTGAGCCTTTCTGGAGATGAGAATGTAGGTTGGGTAGGCATCTAAGATGGCATGAGACTCCTGGCTTAATGGACAGTAGAGGGTGAACCAGCAGTCTCTGGGAACACAGACACTTCAGTTACTCTGCCAACTGTGTTGACTCAACCTCTGTTCATGACAATGAGAGCGGAGACAGAGCATGAGTTAACACCTAAATGTAGGTGTACCAAACTGGAACTACATCCTAATCCAAGCATCCTTCATGTGAAAAGGCAATACTGGAAACGTGAGTGGACTCAAGGGATTTTGATGGCATTTCTTTCCTTGCAGTCAGAACTTGTTCTTGGGCAAAGGTCTGGTGGGCAGATTTGCATTATTTTTCAGAGTTTTATTGGTCTGTTTTCTTTGTTAGTAGATAAAGATCTAGGACAAATTTCAGTGTCATAGGTCTTCTCTTTACAAAGTTCTGCAGTAATGTAGGATTATCTTTTAAAGAACATGCATTGTTAATCAGTCTTCTGAAAACGTCAACTTCTCAGTAAATGTGGTTGAACAAAAATTAACTTTGCAAGTTTTATTTAAAACAGTTTTTGCAGTCACCTCTTGAATCAATGATGTGAAGTTAGAGTTGGAGCCTAAGGACAATACAGAAAAGACAGTGCTGGCACACCTAGAGAAGCCTGCTGCTAATTCTTTTTACTGTTGAAACAATCTTAAGTTGTGGAGTGGGACATGGAAAACACTCATAAAACCTGGAAGGCAATGAACTTCCCTTGAGTATTTTTTCTAGCACAATGTGAATATTGAAACAAAAACAATAATTTTTGTCCCTAAAACCCCCAAAGTTGACAGATATCAAGGAAACAGAGCATTGACAATGATTCTGACACCAACTCCTTCTATTGTCCTTGGTATTTCACTTGATGTGTTACAGGTAATTATTTTACGGACATTAAAGTTGTGAAGATCATTTTGCTAGTTTTTCTATCCCACTTTGATGAAATCAAATATGATAGGCTGAGCTGCCTTATTATATTCCTTTTGCTATGCTTGGTGTAAGAAAAAGCCAGGCATTGATCTAACAAGAAAATTATATTCTATCAGGTCTTGGAAGGATAAATCATGTCTGAAAGTGCAATTCAAAACATTATTTAAAATCATGTCAGGAATTTAACTTCATTTTTTTAAAATTAAGAGAAAATATTTCAAATTATATCATGAATGTAAGAAGATAATTAATAAATACTAGTTATCTGAAATAAATTACTGAAAATTTCCCCAAAGATGGACAAGCACAATGAGGACTTGCAAATCTGTGTCCAGATATCAAGTTCATTATGTGTAGGTTACAAATTCTAAAAGCAACAACAGACTTTTGTCTCCTCTGTTGACACTGGCAGAGACAGATCTTCTAGACCTGCAGCACTGACTTTTCCCAGAAGTACAGAGAGGGTTGGGAAAGGGCTGTAAAACACTCACAGAGGCCTATGGAGAAACATATGGATGTCTCTCCCTGCTGCTAAGGGAGTCCTAGCTCCACGCAGCCAAGTTCAATGTTCAGTGGTCACCTCTGGGGTGCTGAATGTCCTTCATGCCTTGAAAGATCATTCAGAGGGGTGGAGAACAAAGTTACTGTCCTTGACTGCTGTCTTAACAGTAAGCATGTCATCTGGAAGATGAAGCAAAGTGTCCCTGCAAGGCACAAGACCATGATTCTGTATGTTAGTAGATGCATTGAAGGAGCCTTTCCAGTAGCTCATTACAAGATTGCCTCCTTCTGGAACTCTCTGTAGCCTGGGAATCAAGAGCTTCTCCTCAGTGACAGGAATTCATGTCTGAACCTGCTTAAGCTTTAACTTACATTTCACCTCCTCTTGCCTAGGTGAGAAGTTTCACCTCCTGTCTTGAGAAAAGTAAGGCTGAATGTGCCACCACTGACTGCCTGAAAGGAGACTGTAGCAAGGTGGGTGTCAGTCTCTTCTCCCAGGTAACAAGTGATGGGAAAATGAGAAAATGGCCTCAAATTGTGCCAGGGAAGGTTTAGATTGGATATTAGCAAAAATTTCTTCACTGAAAGGGTGGTCAGGCATTGGAACTGGCTGCCTAGGGAAGTGGCAGAATCACCATCCCTGGAAGTGTTCAAAAAATGTGTGGATGTGGTACTTGGATATATGGTTTAGGGGTGAACACAACAGTGCTGGATCAACCGTTGGACCCAATAATATACACTAAATGATGCTATGATATGACATGATATTCTAAGACACTGTTGCCCCACTGGCTGTTACTCTTGCATGTTCAAACATCCTTGTGTGTGCAGGCACCTCACAAGATCTTATTGGGTTAATATGTGAGTCTGGCCAATGAACTCCGCAAAAGTCCAGGGAAGACACAAGATTTTTGTGCTGAGATGTCTCAAAAAGAGGATGTCTCAAAGGTATGCTAGGCAGATAAATGCATGGAAGACTATAAGGGGAAGATCTGGTAATGGGACCTAGCTTGGATTTAGTTCACTTGTTTATGATGGCTTGTCATTTTAACTTAAAGGTCTATCACTAATAAAAATAGGTCTTGTCACATTAAACCAGGCTTTAAAGATGAGACAGGCTAGAAGAGTACAGATGTGGTGCTGCCGGGAGGTCTGCAGGTGCTAGTCAACAGTGAAAGTGTAAAGGCCAAGGGATCACAAAAACGAGGAGGGGAGGAAAGGACATGGAGATTATTCCTATTACCATACACACATATATACAGAACAAAATCTGTCCTTGGTGTTGTGAGAAGCTGACTTCTCCCTTTAAGACTGTCAAATCGCAGGATAATGATTCAGGCAGCACGTAATCTGTAGACATATTTACAAACCCAGGAAAGAACAAGTTAGACAACTGGAAAAATCTTAGTGCTCTAACAAGGGATCCAGCAGTGGTTTTGGCTGCAAACAAGAAAGTTGAAGGATGGCATTATGCCTGTATATTAAATTTACTTATAATTCCTCTTACTGTTCTGCATTGCAAACAGAGTAGCTGCACAGTGGTAGGAAAGAAAATGCCAGGTGGTTATCAGCTTAGAATTACCATTTTGTATATATTATCTACTTAAAAATGCAATGTTAATTAAGGTTCAGACGCAGCAACTGACAAATAGCAGTCTGCGAGTGTACAAGTTCTTCCGAGTAATGAGAATTCCTTGCAGAAAGTAAAAGTGCTACAGTGTTGTATTCAATATGGAAATCTAGGACTCCATTCAATGAATGCATGCAGAGCACACTGCTGCTAATTGAGAAGATGTAATTAAAGTACCAACAAGCCACCAGCATGTGGGGACACTTGATGGACATTATGGAAAGCAGTGCATTATGTTGGACTGCTATTCTCAGTGGTTTGTTTCCCCCAAAAAAGGCACAGCTGAAAGTGCATGCTTCAGAGCCAAAGGACAAGTATCATAATCCCAGTCACTAAGTCACAGGAACTAGCTTGACAGATCCATCAGGAAAATCCTCATGGCTGCTCAGGAGCCTTGACTGATGTGACAGAAAAGCAAAGTAGCTGGTAAGCAAGATTTCAAGCTGGAAAAAACATGCATAGAAAGTGCTGCAAAAAGCCCCACACCTCCCTGGTATGAACCAGGGAAGTTCCACACAGAACGGCTGAAAAGGTTGCCAGCTCCATTTGTCTGCCCATCAGGAGCAGATCTTATCCTGCTGCCCTATGGGCATTTGTCACAAGATACAAGGGCCAGGAGGACACACCTACAGGTTGTAACCATCTCATCTCCACCAACTGTACCTGCCTGCTCAGGTCAGAGCCCTGAGAAACTTTGACAGAGAGACCAAACTGGAGAGACTGCTCTATTACAACCAAAAATGGGACTTTTGATGCTTCTAAGGAACCACTTCCACCCCTTACAAATATTGGCAGGTTTATATTGCTGGTGAAACTGTCAAGGGCAGCAGGAGAACAGTGTGACACAGAGCAGTCTGCCTGCAGCCACAGCCAAGCTGCTGAATGATTAATGAAGTGATGGATTTACCCTGCTCAGAGAAGGGAATAGCTTGCAGGCCTTAATGGCAAGAAATTTAAAACTGATAAAGGTGAAGGTTGGGATTCGGTTTAAGCAAATCCTAACACAACCTGGGTCCCTCACTTCCACAGTACACTTGTGAACTACACTGCAGGAGACAGACATAATAAATAACAAGGATAATAGAAACTTTTGCATTTCATTGACATTATATTATCTTGGGGCTTAGCTATAATAGATATTTGTGCACGTGGGCAATATTATCAGCCTGAACTCACTTTTATAAGATGGAATCCTTGGGAAATTTTCAACTATATTAAGCAAACTAAACTATGGTTTTGGACACAAATTTTAATATTTTGGGGGCTCCTTTGAACTACGTTCAGTATTCATGTAACAGGCTTGTGATGCTTAAACTTATAAAAATAGATCAGTAAATCTTGATTTATTTTTCAGCAGAGTCTTGTTTCACTCTGAGGAAACCCATCCTGCTGGGGATCTATATCGATAAGACAGCAGTGCCTGAATAAAACCACAGAGAATCTTTATATTATGCCTTTAGGTTAATTCACACAGCACTGCATTTGTATGCACAAGGGATGCTAACCCTGCCACTTGTGAAAGGGTCACAAAGCTGTTCTACTCAGATTAAAAATAAAAGTTAATAGTCTTCTTGGAACTATGTACATTTAGCATGGAAGAACTCTGTAGAGGAACCACAGGGAAAAAATTGAGCATTCACAATGTGTTGAAGGAAATTGGGCAGGAAGGGGTAGTAACTGGTAATTATTTAAATAACACCAGATTCCGCACTAATTCAAACACTAACAAAAACCACATAAATTTAACTGAAGGGTTGAGCAGTCACTTCCCTTCACTCTGAAGATCTGAATTTATTTCCTGTGTGCCTTGATCCAGCAAAGAACCTGGCCCTTTAATGATCTATCCAGAACTAGGAAAATGTATTTATTTAAAAAAGGAGCACGCTATAACATTTAATTGCCTTCTTCAGCCACTATTTAAGACTCAGTTCAAAATCTCCAAAACTGCTGGTGTTATCACACATTAATATTTCAGATCATGTTCATTATAAATATGCTTCTTCTTGAATAATGTGATCTAAAAGACAAACTGTCCAAATTCTTTGTTAAATATAAACTGACAGCACTGGAAACATGCTTAGCCAACAAATAGCAAGGCTATGTACAAGATAATATTAACAGTTGATGATCTTTCACATACACTGTTTATTAGAACCTATAGCCTGAAAGTTGCCATGAATTCATATTTCAAAAGAGATATTTCTTTAGCAACTTTTTCTAAATGCCACATCAGTGGCTGTCTATAACTTAAATAGTACCCTGCCACGTAATGGAAGCATTCAACAAGATGATTCAACCACACATGATATTGCTCTGTTAAGAAATAGGTGTAAAAATCTCTCATTCTCCACAAAATCACATGAAACTTTTTGGGAGCCAAGAGAGGCAAACACTTTCTGGTTTTTTGCAAACAAATCTACTGTATCCTAAACTGTTGGAGGGTTTTTTCAGTTTAAATTTGGTGAAGGCATTCAGCTTTAATGAGCCAAAACCAGACATTTGAAATAGTGTTTTACAGATGTTTCCAAAATATTTTCCCAAAGACAGAACACAAATATAGCTTCCAAGAGCCAATCACAGACTTAGCCGTCTGGAAAACAGAAATCCATCATCACATGTAATGTTTTCTCACAACAAATGACACACACAAAAAAAATCTGATTGCCAGAACAGTGCTAGGAGTAGGAGAAAATCAAAATGTAAATCAGTGGTCATCCTCAGGGGTCATACTAGGACCAGTGCTGTTTAACACCTTTCCTGGTGATATGGACAGTGGGATTGAGTGCACCCTCAGCACGTCTGATGATGACATCAAGCTGTGTGGTGCCATCAACACTCTGGAGAGAAGGGATGCCTCCAAGAGGGATCTGGTTTGGGAGGTGGGCCCATGTGAACCCCATGAGTTCAACGAGGCCAAGTGCAAGGTCCTGCACCTGGGTCAGGGTGATTCCAAAGACAAATACAGGCTGGGCAGAGAATTGATTGAGAACAGCCCTGAGAAGGATGTGGGGGTGTTGTTTGAGAAGAAACTCAACATGACCCCACAATGTGCACTCACAGTCCAGAAAGCCAACTGTGTCCTGGGCTGCATAAAAAGCAGCATGGCCAGCAGGGCAAGGCAGGTGATTCTGCCCCTCTACTCCGCTCTTGTGAGACCCCACCCGGAGTGCTGCATCCAGCTCTGGGGACCTCAACATAAGAAGGATGTGGACCTGTTGGAGTGAGTCCTGAAGAGCCCACAGAGATGATCAGAGGGCTGGAGCATCTCTACTATGGAGACAGGCTGAGAGAGTTGCGGCTGCTCAGGCTGGAGAAGAGAAAGCTCTGGGGAGACCACCTAGCACCTTCTAATACCTAAAAGGGGCAACAAGAAAGCTGCAGAGGGTTGTAGTGATAAGACAATGGGAAATAGCTTTAAACTGACAGAGGACAGGTTCAGATTAGGTTACATAAAAGGAAAAAATTCTTTACTGAGAGGATGGTGAGGCACTGGAACTGCTTGCCTAGAGAAGATGTGGATGTCCCATTCCTGGGTGTTCAAGGCCAGGTTGGATGGGGCTTTGAGCAACCTGGTCTGATGGAAGATGTCCCTGCCCATGGGAAGGTGTCTGGAACTACATGATCTTTAAAATCCCTTCCAATCCAAATCATTCTGTGATTAGTTCAAAACACAGTTTTGGCTTTTCTGCTGTTCTGCAGGCAGAATGCATAATCCCCCGAAGTTCCTTGATTCCTCTTTGGCAGGATAGTAGGAATTACGTAGGGGATGAGCTGCCTGCTCATTAACCTGGTGAGCAACACAAGGAAACCAGAAACCTGCTGAGTACTGGCTCCTGCCCAGCATATGACTGAATTGAAGATAAGGGAGGGGATAAGTGCATAGGTAGGTGCTGCTCCAACTGAAAAGAGTTAAGACCAGCAAGCACCTGGCTCATCAGAATTCTCTCTAATGAATATTTTCTACCAGAAAAAAAATTTCCTTCCTAAAAATTCCCTGTAAGTCTGCTCTCTACTATTGAAATTTCTCTCCATGTAAGAATAAGATCTTCAGGTTTGATGCTATGAACACATTTGCCCAAAACCATGCATAAAATTTTAAATTAAAAATTAATATAGTCTTTTTGCTGTTTTATTGTTTTGTAGTGATAATTGTACCTTTTAGTTTCTCAGTGTTAAAAATTACATCCCTGACACACTCTCTGAGATAGACTGATTGATGTACAGGATAAATCCATACATAATCCCTTTTTTATTCTGTAGAAACAACATTTTCTAGCATCTTTTAACTTTATTCTGCATTTATTTAAGAACTAAGTACTTAGTATTTAAGAGCCTAACTCAGATTTTAAAAATTCATGACACACATGCACACCTAAACCCCCAACAACCCAACACTGAGGGTATAGCTACAGAAATTAAAGATTACATGTAAGACAAGTGGTGAATAAGAAAAAGAGCACTAAAAACTCCTGAGCAACTGGAGCTCTCCAGAGAGGCAGGAGGAAACAGAAAAAAGTTAAAACCAGATTTGGCAAGCACAGATAAGAACAGGCAGATTTTCTTTGGATTACTTCAGCACAGATGTACTAGATTTGTACATTAGCCTGTGACTGAGGCAGAGAAAATCATTTATCAGAAAACACAAACATGAATATTGAGCTCCTAGACACAAATGAAGCTATTGAGAGAGATACATTTCATAACAGAACTCAGAGGAAAGGTGAAATAGTTGAATAATTTATAACAGATTTGATACTGTTGAGGAAAATGTGCAATTTTGGAGGACTTGTGAAATTTCTAATTCTGAAGATCAGATTGAACTGGGAACAAGATCCTCAAATGAGGGGAGGAGGGGATTTATCAAACTCAAAAAAAAAAAAAAAAAAAAACCCACACCAAAAAACGAAACCCAAAAAACCACCAAAACCACAAAAACCCAACCCAAACCTATTTCCAGGATTTCAGATCACAAAAAATCCCAGGTGCAAGTTGTAGAAGGAGAAGAACACAAAATGGACACAATTAGAAAAATTCCTCCAGAGAAATCTGCAGACTCAAATAGAAGGAATTTGCAAAACCAGCGCAGAGGGCTGAATGAAAACAGACACAAGAATAGTTCTAAGCTCTATTTGTCACCTTTGGAAAGACTTTACATATTTTTGAGAAACAGAAGCCAAAATACACAAAAAAGACACAAATTTTAGCATGCAATTTTTGGAGAGGCATTTGCAACCAATGTCCATAGTGAGTTTTTTCCTGATTAATTGAGCATGACAAGGGAGTTTAATGCAATACCTGAAACCATCTGAAGAGAAGACATACTTGCACTCCACACAGACAAGTAACCACAGATTACTGTGGAGAAATTATTCCAGTTGTAGGTTTATAGGAGCTTGACATAAGGATAAAGGAAAATCTTGAAAAGATAAGGTTTGTAATTGTTTCAGGGAAGAGTATATTGATTCAAGGGCTGAAAACACAGCAAATGCTCAGGCTCATTATGAGAGCTTATGCTGCAAGACAGAAGCCTATAAGGGTAGAAAATCAATTCTGTGATGTCTTTAATGGTATTGGAAAGCTGTCAACAGAATATAAGATAAGGATGATGCTCCATCCCTTGAAGTGTTTGAGGCTGGGTTGGATGGGGGCCTAAGCAATCTGGTCTAGTGCAAGGTGTCCCTGCCCATGGCAAGAAGGTTGGACTTTGTGATCCCTTCCAACACACACCATTCTGGGATTCTAGGATGCAACTCAATTGTCCTGTCATAAGTGTTCCTAGAAATGTTCCTGCAGTGCTCAGACACAAATGTCAACAAGTGGAATGAACATCTGAGGCTGATGTATGCATGTATATACAGCCAAGAAAACTTTCCTATCACAGGTGCTTTTGTCTGTCAGTGCTACAGTACAAGCTGAAACTTCCCAAAAATAATACCAGATATTGAGACCTTATTTGATAAATTATAACCATAACTCCTGTAAGAATACTGAAAGGCCTTCTAGATGTAGTTGATATTTTAATAATATTATATGAATGTGCAACTTGAAAAAATAAGCAAAACAATCTGACAATATATCCCATTATTATAATTCCAGAAATTGCAGATTTACGTAGATATTAAGATGTTCATCCTTGCCAGAAATATTTATGCACTGATTTGAAATTACTATTTCCATTACACAGAAATAACATTATCAGAAAATGTGAAAATGAAATCTCCATCTTTACCTATTCACATAAGCATATAGAAGACTTTACATACTAAATCCTGAACCCAACATACCAGAGTGCTAATAACAAACAAAGGGTCACAATTTGAATTGTTCTGAGTTTAAATACATTGCAAAAATTTGCACACATTACCTTGAACACAGATCATCCACGATCTAATGGTTTTGTGCAAAAAACTATCAAAATTGCTTAAAGGATGCTTTTAAAAAAGTGTCTGGCTTTTTACATTTAGATTTCCAACAGCAATACTGAATTTAAAGAGCAATGTCTTTGATTCTGGACCTCAGGAGTACAAGTCATAGGAAGACAGGCCCAAAGACAAAGCAATTTGCTTCAATAGAGTTACATAAAAAAGGCAGAGGTGGAACTGAGATTCAGGAGCTCTTGAACTTAAGTTCTTGTCTTCCTATACCGCTTCCCAGAGACAGAAAATATAGATTAAATAATTTCATTACTTATTTTAGAATATTTTTAGAAATTTTTTTTAGAATATTTTTAATAACGGGTTAATTAGAGCAGTAAGTCAATTCATTGCAATAAAAGTTTAACACCTTGTTTGTTTGTGTTTATCTGAAGAAGAGGGTTGTCCTCACACCCAGCCTAAAATAATAAATAATTTACACACACTTCCTTTATTAATTTATACCACAGGAGAATAAATTTCAGCACTCAATTAAAACAGCTGCATATCACATTAAGGATTCCTTGTTTAATCATTCACAGGGACTGCAATGCACTATCAGACCACCAAGCCCAGTCCTGACTCTGCAGCATCTGACTGTGACCAGTCAGACTCATGACAGAGTAGGATAAGAACTTATTGCTGGGCAGATAGGGAATAGCCTACCCCATCCTTGTGTCTGCTAGTGGCAGGCTCAAGCCATGAGGCATGAAATTTCAGATCATTCCCTCAACAGTAACTCTGGATTCTTTTGATGCACACACAAACTATGCAATCTCGGTTTTTGTTTACTTCATTTGGCTTTTATTTCTTATCATGGCTACTTCCCATTATATAAAACAATTGCTTGTATAGTTTCACAATTTTCAGTTCTTACCCATGCAAAATAGCCTATTTCATACCAAAAGGAAAAAGAATCCAACTTGTTTCTTGAGGTTTTGGATCCTCTCTCTCATTTCACATTTATTTGACTCATTTCTAAATGAAAAATCTCAATTCATTCAATCCCTACTCATATTATTATGTGTCAACTCATTCAGCAACATGATACTACTTGAGCTCTGATATAACATTTTTGCAATAAAATGGCCAGTCCTGAACAGTATTAAAATAGGCTTCACTAACTGATTTATGTAAAAGGCTTTATAAAAACCTTTGTGTTATTTACAATCCCATTTTTTAGGACTTCTCTCATCCTGTCAGCTTTTCTTATTACAAATGTGCATGGAGCAGAAGTCTTCATTGTACCTTCTACAATGAAACCATGTTCTTGATTATTAAAGATGTACTAGTTGTGACATCTGTTTTGATTTTATTGTGACATAGATTATTATATTCAGATATATTACACACACTCAGAACACCAAGTTTCACCTAAAATACTCCCTGGAGAAGGGAAAATTGGCTGTCGGCAAGGGACCTTATAAAGACCAGAAGCAAATGAAATCACAAAGGGCAGTAGGGAATGTATGGGAGGAAACAAACAAGAAAGCAAGAAAATAATTTAACAAAATTAGGCTCAAAGCATTTCTTAAACCTCTCAGCTATTGGAGGCTTCCATAACATGAGTGCAGGAATCTACATCCAAAATACTTTGAGAGAATAGATATATACAGAAGGACACTGTATATAGGTCTATTTTCATAAGGACACTCTATTTCTGGTCACTACTTCTGCTAGCAATCTCATTGATCAAATTGCATTGATCAAATCAAAATTCATCTATGAAATTATACCAAAATTATTCAAAGAATTATTAGGTAAATTTAAGTATGTATTAATGTTTTATGTTCAGCTACTGAGTTTAAATAAAACAGTAAAAAATTTCCAACTGAGCCTGTTCCTGAGATGTTTGTAAATTTATTATGATAAAAATTCTCTTACTTCAAATGCACACAATTTTAACTTTACACATGTGAAGAATCATGTTATAGATAAAAGGATCACTCACAATTTCAAGTTGAGCACAATAGCACATGCTTCAAAAACTGGGTCAAAATGTGAAACTTCCACTGAGTGAAAAAAACCCTTACTTTGGTAATCCTGAGTAACAGCATTATTGTGGTAATTTATACTGAAAACACACAAAGAACCCTTGTAAATGAACTAAAGAGAGCTTATAAATATTAATTTGAAATTTCTACCCACACAAATAAATAAAAGCTATAAAGTCAAGTATTTGTAACAATGGATGATGCTTGCATGTTCTGTATCTCATACATTGTGGGGTTTTGTTCCACTGTTTATATTTCCAGGTTAATTTCCTTTGCAAAATATTGTGCATCTTACCTGGAACCTAAGCATGAATTCCAATTTTTTTTTCACTTCAAATAGGAAGATGAGAGAAGAGGATAGGGGACCTGTCTGTGTACTTGTCATTTGAAATGCAAATAGAAGGCATGTAAATGCAGATAAAAAGAGTCCCTCCCTGTCATACCAAGTAGCAGTGCTTAATTGTGATGCATCATGAAGTATATGCATTGTCAAGTAACAGAAACATTAATCTTGTGAAATGTCATCAGGCAGACCAAGACACACTGGTCAATAAAACCCAAATGACTTTGTCATTTTGG
Source organism: Hafferia zeledoni (assembly GCA_035583235.1). Taxonomy (NCBI): domain Eukaryota; kingdom Metazoa; phylum Chordata; class Aves; order Passeriformes; family Thamnophilidae; genus Hafferia; species Hafferia zeledoni. Next base: position 33,168,030 of record JAWWEV010000001.1, on the reverse strand, counting down.
AGGTAAAAAGAAGAGATGACTTAATTTTAACTAGACAAGAAGACTTCTAGTCAAGTTTTAATAGCACTTTCTTTTAACTTCAAAATTTAGACCCTTCCCCACTGCATTCAGTCAGAAATCATATTCTGCATTTCTGTATCAGAGACTTTTTTGCTAAAATCCCTTCAGTGAAACATCCTAATCAAGGCCTCCTTTCCTTCCTTTCACATCCTCCATAAAATCAACTCCCATGAAATTCAGCCTCAGACCACTGATGATCAGCACCTTCATGAGACCCTCAACTATGGCACTCACCAGCACATGCCTGGATGAATGCTCTCAGTACACCCTGAAGTTGAGGGCATCTGGATGTCTGCTGGCAGATTCCTATGGACAAACTTGTCACTGGCTACAGCTACCTAAGGGGTAAAAAGTATTTTAATTGTACCAAGACAAAATGCAAGGTTTCTATATCAATTATATTCTTCTTTGAGAAAGGCAAAGAGTTTCTTGTTCTGCAATCAGCCTTTGAAGGTGCATGTTATCTATCTGACACATGCTCACTCTTTTCTGCTTGCTTGGGACAACTACAGACCTTCTGAAAAGATCTTATCTTTAAGGTGCATACAATGACCTCAGTGCTTGGGTCACATTCTCCCACATGTGGAGAACAAGCAGTCCTTGTGCAAACCACTTCTGCAGGAACAAGTCCCTTATAAGTCATTTGCTGTATTCACTTAAGCCACAGACTTCACTGCTCTACATAACCCATTCTTACTTCCATCTGGCTTGGATCCAACTGAAACCACGGCAAACAGTTACCAAACAAATTATATTGTTTATTTAGATAATACTATTTTCACCTAAATGATATTAGGTGGTGTCCAACTTGCTAGTTTCTAGGAGATGTGACCTCATCTTGTTTGTGTCACCAATATTATGAAGCTGAGATGAACAGAGCTGTAGCAAGTGATAGGGCAGAGAAAGAAAGGAGAAAGACAGAGTGGCACAGGCTTGAGATTGTTCTTCATCTGGGCCTAGGAAAAAGCAGTGTTTATTAGTGTCCCTCAGATCATGGATCAGGGCCCTCCTGAGGTAGGTAACTCAAAAAGAACATCTCTGTTTGAAATAGGAAACACCTGAGGCTCCCAGACAGCCAACGAACACAAGAATTATCAGTTGGCATGAAAAGGATCTGCCTTGGCACACTATCAACTTGTCAAGGTTTTTCTAAGGCATCACAGGAAAAATAAAAGACTTCTAAAATGACTTGAAAGTTGCTTTGTTGCTTTTTCAGAGAGCTCCTTCCAAATGTGAGGCTAAGCATGGGAAAGGTGATGACTTGAAGATCTAAAAACAAGAGGAAGGAAGTTGGCATCATCAGGACATCAAAGATGGGAGCTGACATTTAAAACGAACAAGAGAAGACATGCCATGTGGGGATGAGACGAAGGTTGTTCAAAATGAAAACAAGATTACGTTGTAAAAACAAAGACAGAGGAACTAATGGAACAATGCAGGAAGGAGGTGATGCTGTCAATGTACTGGGACAGGACAATGCCTCTGAGTTATTAATTTTGAATTAATTTAATTTTTAATTAATTTAAATGGAAGAAGGCTGGAGAAGACAATATTGCCTTAAGTGAGATATCAGATAAGAGCCTGGATAAGACTTTTAGCCTTGTTACAGTGACAGAAAGACCACGTCCTTCACTGAAAGTGTGGTCAGGCATTGGAACCGATGGCCAGGGAAGTGTTAGTATCATCACCTTCAGAAGTGTTCAAAAGACATCTGGATGTGGCACTTGGGGATATGTTTTCATGGTGGGCTTGGCAGTGCTGGGTTAATGATTGGACTCAGTGACCTTAGAAATAATTTTCTAACAGTTCTATGGTTCTATGACTTTATGAATTACCAAGTGTCATGTGTCAGTGGCAGCTACAATTGATCTCTAGATGTCAGTGAGACCTGTCAGAAAAGCAACCCTTGACCACTTTATGGACAGAATAAAAATAGCCTGGATTAGGCAGGCAAGTCTGTGCCTCAACAACATAGACATGATAAGATAAATTTGTATTTGTGGACAACAGAACCAAGAAGCAAGCTAAAAACGAGTAAAGGAAAATCAAAGGCAGACCTTTGTGGCATTCTCACAGAAAGATGGAGAAGGGTCAGAAGATGAAAAAATGTGATTCAAAACGTGACAAAAATATGACAACATATGACAAATGCGATTTCAAATGTGACAAGATCACCAAGAAATGTGATTCAAAAGATGGCAGAGTCACTAAAGGGAAGAATATCCCGGAAAAAGGTCAATGACATCACAAGCAACTGAAGGTCAACGAGCAAGAGGCAGAAACAGAGACTTGGCTTAGTATGAGCCTCTGCAGACTTTGTTGAAGGCAGGTAAAGAATGTCAGTTGGACTGAAGAAAGTCTAAATCAGACCCAGAAGAGAAAGTTTTATTTTAAGGCAAAATCTCTCACTTCATCTGTTCTGTATTCTTTCATATTTTTGGCTTCATGCACTTACAATTTCCTATTTATGTAACTCCTAAGAAATGTACAGATGGAGGCGAATTATTGGGAATGTGGTCCTGTGGCTGGATAAATGCTACCAGACAGTTGCCATGTGCCCACTGCCACTTGCTGGGATTCCTTACAGAAAGACTGCAGCCAAAGTGGCGAGGCAGTGGCACTGCCCCTCTTCTCCAGTGGAACACACCACCAAGGTAAGGCTCATCTTCATCTTGGGAAAGGTTGAGACCTTGTGTCATTCTCCGATCCTGCACTACAAAGTCAGGCAAAGCAAGCTGGCAGTGTCTTTTGCTCATATGGTAGCAACGCTTGCTTTCAACTCTGGAGCTCCCTGGTTCAATCTGCAAGGTGTCACTCAAAGCCAGAGGCTGTCACAGTTGTAGTCCTGCTTCCCTGTGTTGCATTGTCTGAGTGGATAAAGATTTCATTTCCTAGGCTCTAGAAATGGCACCTTTCAGAAGAAATCAGCTTTAATAGCTCAATAGTTATGCTCATACCTAATTTAATTTGAAAGATTATTCTTCTATTTGCCTATTACTCCCACTTCCTTAATGGATTCCTCTAGTGTTGATGGGCTTTCTGTTAATTGAACATACTCAGGATCACAGTTTCAGCAAATAATTTAGTGAGAACGTGGAGAAACCTTTACCTACCTCTACCGATGAACAGAGCTTCAGTTACAGTGAAATAACGAACACACTCTCATTAAACTGACATTTAACCCAATGTCTCAATGGGTGCAGTTCCCATTAAAAACCATTTAAATGAATAGAGATGCAAGCTCTGGACCAGTTAATGATGGATGCTAATTAGCAGCAGTTGTACAGAAGAAGCCATCTTAACTAAACAGACAAATCCTTGCACTAAAAAAGCCATCAAGCTCCCACTTACAATAAGGTTAATTTAAACCTACTGTTGAACAAAATCAGGCCTCCAGCTTGAAGGAGATACTCATCCTCTTTCTCCTAACTGCAACAGGAAAAATACTTTCAGATTAAGAACTTCCAGTTCTGAACTTGTAGAGTGACTGTAGGGGCCCCATTTTTCTCTCCTTGGCAAAACTCAGTCTGGCTCAACTGCTCCAGGGTTAGCCTACACTGCTAGGGATAAGCCCACCAGAGAACAGTGGTTCCAGGCTCCACTTCATGTCACAGAAACTCAAATCCCGGGTAAAGATTGCAGCTCCAGTGGTGGAGTATCACACAGAGCATCTGGCCTTGTTCTGTAAATTTCAGATATGCTGCAATATCACTTTTCTCCAAAAAGAAGCCTCAAGTGCTATGTTACATAATATTACAAAATTAGGTATATGTTCCCTATCTGAGTTTTCATTTCTCCCCTAAAATATGACCACCCTTTCTACCCCTTTGGGCTTTCTTCTTGCCCATTTTATTCCAATTTTGACTTCATCTCAGCCTAACCCAGAAAAATTCTGCAAAACTTCATGGGTACCAGTGACTGGTGGGCCATCACTTCACATCTTTCATCTTTCTTCAGCATTTTTATCTCTTTCTTTCACTTTGCTTTTCACAGCTTTGTACCGCTGGTTTTCAAGTCAGCCCTGAAACTCAGCACACAGTCCAAATGAGGCTGCATCCATTCCATACTAACTCGAGGTGTAAAGGCTCTTAGAGTAATAGGGTCATTGATGCCATCAAGGTCTATTTCCAGATGCGACGCTTGGCCTTGCACCTGATGCTTCATAAAATATTCCACTAACAGCACATGGAAAAAATTAGAACTCAGTTCCCTCTCTCAAAGTTTTTTCAGCTAAGCAGGACCACTAAGACAAAAAGATACTGGCATTACAATTGGCAGATATGATTCTACATACAAAATTTGGCACTATGAAGAAGAAGGGTTGTAGGTTGACTTTTTCCCTAAGACAATTTTTCTGAGTACAGTCATGACTTTTTAAGGGATGCTGATCCATTCCCAACAGCAGAGACCACTAGGATTAATAGTTAGTACAGACATACCTCCAGTAAGAAGATTTTCCATATTTGTCAGATTTGTCTTAGCTCACTGTTTCTTGGCATTACTCCATTTTTTCAGAGGCAAGAAGAATGGACTGTTTTGCTTTATAGGATTTGCAAACACAAAAGTGGGGAAGGTAGGAGCTTCCTAATACCATCTGAAAAGTCCTCAGCTGTGAAGCGATACACAGCATCACCTCATTAATGTTAAATCTAAATCAGGTTTTGGACTCTCTGCTGACAGCTTGCCATGACAAAAGTAAACATAGCTCAGCTGAAGTGAATGGTATTGTGCTAGTTCACAGCTGCATTCAGAACTAGCAATTGCCTCTCATAGAAAGATAAAGTTAATGCCAGATGTTACTGATGCAACTGAAAATAATGTTCTAGAATGGTGAAAAAAAACCCAAACAACCTCATTGGAGAAAATCTATAAAAGATGTAAGAAGTCATATTATCAGATGCTGGGAACTAACACAAGTCAGTTTGCATCAGCAAAGAGTGTGGACCCGTATCTCTGTTTCAAAGGTTCAAATTGAAAATCTGAATTAGAAACTGATAACAGAAGAGGAATTCAAACCAAATGAGGAATCTGTATCAAAGGTTAATAAATTTTGCCAGGGCTTACTCCGGTGTTAAAGAAGCTCTCAAAACATGTAAACAAATTTAAAGGAATCTTTCAAATACCTGAACGACTTTTACCTTTAGTATTAGTTTATTTTGTACCTATTTGGGGACCTGTACAATTGAGTGTGTTGCATAGTGGGAGCAGGGAATTGGAAGACCTGTGCTTTTGCTTCATGACAGCGAAAACAGGCCAGCAACAAAAAGCCTTTTTAAATGAAATTTAAAAGAAAATAAAGCACTGGGATCCCTGCTTGTGAAATCCATGCTTATGGTCAGCTAGAATTAAATGATGCATTTTGTTAGAAAATGAAACATATGGTTTTCCATAAGTATAAATTGTTATTTTTCCCCAGACATCCCTAGACAGATTACAGAAGCAGTTTTTAAGCTAATAAATAGGAAATCTCACTACTAGTGAGTTTAGATTCCCTGTGCTCCTGAGAATATCAAGTCAAAGAGAGCTGCCTAATTTATATTTTCTAAGCAGAAGATAAAGCTAATTATTTTTAAGTGGAACAATAATTGCCATCAGAAATTAATTAATTTAGTAGAAAAAAATCCAAGAAACCTATTTAGGAAGGAGAGGCATTTCAATATTCTATTTATTTGTGGATGATCTACTGATTTGATCAACAATGAGGACTAACCAGCAGTGTGCTTGGTTACAAATATCTAGCAAATGGGGCAGACACTTTTTTCACATAGAAAAACCTCCAAGCCCTTCTAGGAAGGCTAAATAGAAAACAAGTCATTAGCAGAAAGAATAATTAATACTGGTAGAAACAACTAGGGGTAACAAAAAAAAGGAAGAGGCTCAAAATTATAGGCTCAAAACCAGACTGGCAAGAAACCAGAGTGCAGACAACAGATAAAGAACCTCCTGTTCCTCGAAGGTCACCAAGGAGCTGGTAGGTGTGTCTCATGGTGCTGCCTGGAGATGTGAGAGGATGAGGAGAAGAATGAGGAGAAGAAGACCTCAGTCACCCAATTCCCCCCACGCAGCTCCCCGTGCTGACATTGGACCCCAGAACACCCTCTGAAAACTAGAGATACGTAGTCATGCTGTAAGGTCACAAACCAGAACACAACTGCTCTTTGTACACCTCTGTCACAGTCTTGGCTCTTTTTTTAATATTCCACCTCGTTTGCATATTCACCTATGTTCCACTTAAAACTAACATAAGCTCCATCTCTTCACCAAATGAACTGCAAACTTGCCCACTGCCCATATGGAAAACCCCTCATGTCTAATGCTGCCACTTCATGGTCTGCCCTGGGAGGAAGAAAACCTTTCTGTGACAGTATCATTTTCCTTGGAGCTTGATATATTTTGGATTTCTATATAATACCTTCACAGCTAGCCTCTGCCTGAGATATCTGGATATTATTAAAACTGCAAGAGCTCCAAAATCCATCGTCAAGAACAAAGCTACCTTCTGAGTGATTTGTGTTTTGCTCACACCTGTTGTTGACACAGAAAACCCCATGTTTTAAACCTTCCCCAGTTGTTCTATTTCCAAACCATTTGAGGACTGCTGTAATTTTTCAGTGCTGTTGTTCCACTCAGAGCATTTCCTCAGCTTGCTTTGCTTCTGATACAATTTAATAATGAAAGCCTACAATCTCTCTCCTTTACATCAGCAGCACTACTCAAATGACTGCAGTGTGCAAAAAATAATTTTCATTCTGTCTCCAACCCACACACTTATCAGGGAAGGCTTAGAAGCTCAGTTTGTAAGGACATAAAGAAGATTTAACAGAGAAACAAATCACTATAGCAACACAGGTTACAAATGAGAAGTTATATTTTGTGGTGAGAAGGAAATAAAACTTTTTATTAAAAAAATTTATTAAAAAGGTGTGGGTCTCAGTCTGTAAGCTTGTGTCTTTTAAACACATGAGTGGTCCCATCTGGTGATACAGTATCATCAAATACTATAGGTTTCTGGTTTATGAGCCTTTTCCTACATTGCAAACCTTTTCTTTGCACCAATGGGAAAAAGCATCCTACCTTTCATTTCATATGAAACTTAATGTATCTTTGTTATTGCCTCGGACTCCAATAGCTGGAGGAGAGTTTACACAAAAACTCAAATTACTTTAAAGCATTACAGTCCATGCTCACTTTTAAGCAAACATCAGCAGGATCATAGGTCAATCTGTTCAGGTTTTCTGCCTTGAAATTTACCACCATGTTGTCAATGTATTCACATGGTTTACTTCCAAATTCTATAGTTACCAAGGAGAGTATTTCAGTCACATTGTCTTTCTCTGTCCACCTCTGCTATTGATTAAAGGCACTTGCAGAGCTGCCAGTAGGTCAGAGTTCCCTAAGCTCACACACAGCTGCTTCCAGTCAGCTGCTCACATTCCTGTTCAGGGAGGTATGGAAAAGAGCTGGAACCCCAGCCACCTGTTACAACATGTTTTAATAACTAAGGTTGACTGTATTTTTTATGGAAATAGAAATTCTTAGTTATGGTTTATAATCAGAATGTTCATGCAGTTTAGTAGGTGACATTGTGTTGCTTCTCTAGGTAGACCTGACAGGCAGAGCTCATCTGTCATGGCCAAATTAATGAATGATGGGAAAAGTGTGAAAAGTTAAGCTTGAGATCAAGCTTAACATAAACTTAATTCCCTCAACTGCAAAAAGCCTTTGTGACATTGAAAAAAACATGGAGTATTTCTTTCTGTCAATGTCCTGTGTGGAAAATGGTGACCTTACCACCTGGCTGATGCACAAGTGCCCAGTGAGGACTTGAGCATCAATATGGACAGCACTGTCAGCTCCATACCACAGAGTGAAGGAATATTTTCTCCCTGATGTTATAGATGCAAGACTGTACTCATTTCCAATACTCAGATAAACATCAAAGCCAATTTCCCTGCTGCCTCTGACTACTCTTAGAATATAACTTTAGATAAAAACTCAGAGTTATTGAAATTCAGAGAACAACGCCAAATTTTGAATGTGAGTCAGCCAAATTGATTTCCAGACTGATCGCTATTCATGCATAATTAAAGTTAGAGTCTTTTTCAAGCAGTTCACACATTTACCAATTATCAGCATTACAGAAGTAAGAATCACTTTCACTGGAAAACACCTCCTGAGTCATCATAAGGCTTTGCCTTTGGGTGTATACATCCTGAGAGACAGACAGGAAACTTTGAGCAAGAACCTTACCCATAGGAGGCAGCTTACAGTTCCCTCACTTTGTGGTTTTACACAACGTCTGATGCACCTCTGCTTGTATGGAAATCTGAACTTCTTTCTAGAAACCTAGGAAAAAATCTACTTGCAACTAGCTGTCTATAACATGACTTTAAAGATGCCAATGCTAGAGGAAAATACAGCTTTAGTACATTTCTCTATGTTACATCAATATGTCATGTATCTCTTTGACTGGACAAGTAACATTTCTGTCATATCAAAACTTGCACATGACATTCCAGTAAAATAGTACATATATAAGAAATTTCCAGGATGTAAGCACGTTCCTAACACTCAAGTATCATGACTTATAGAAAAAAAAAAAAACCAAACCAAAAAAGAAACAGGAAAGCACACAAGAAAATCATTACATTATTTTCCACCAAAACCAAAGATTTAAGACCCTCCACTATTCTTCTGTTCCTTTCCTGACTTATTTTGTTCATGGTGTTGCAGATTCAAGGAGCAACTCCTCAGTGAAAGCTTCACCCATAACTGCAGGCAGGAGGCATGGAAAAACAATCCCTAAATGCCATGACTGATTGAAATCATATTATCAAAAATATGTTTCAGAGTTAGTTTTCTCTCTGTTTAGTATTCTATTTTTAATACAGTTAGAAAGTAAATTAAGCCACTTACAGTGAACCAAAACTTCCCTCGTTTCCATGGAAATGTTTAGAAGGCTGATCTGAAGTTAACCAGACTGGTAAATAGAAATAGCTTAATCCCCACGGCTGCCTCTCGTGCACACCATCACACCCAGAAACCTTTTACACTGTGAAACACTCCTTAATGACAGCTGATTCCTAATCCAGTGCACAGACAGAGCAAGACCCTCTCAAATATGTGTCACACTGACAGGGGCAGGGGGGCCCCAAACCTGAACACTCATTAGCTAAAAATTGTGTGTCAACAATAGACCCTTTTAATATTCTACAATTCAAATGATAATCTGGTGCCTTTTTATTGTAATTACTCTTTGTCATTGTCAGTTTTTCATCTAACTCTAGTAGTTTTACACTGGTGTAATGCTTGTATCCTGTGAAACTACTTCTGCTTTATCCCAGGGTAAGCAAGATCAGAATGAGATCATCTGTGCTTTATTTGTGGAAGAGAAATAATGGATCATTGTTCAAATATTAATACTGACATATGTTATGGAAAGATTGTATGTAATACATTAATAATGCAAAGCAAGAGTATTGCCCGCAGGTGTGGTTGGAGGGGAAGCGAGAAGGTGTCTCTGGAGGTTTTGTAAGAAAAAAGGAAGTTTATACTAATATTGCTACAAAACAACTAAAAAACCTCAGTCATTTATGCCTCCATGAATCTGCAGACATCATGCACATATAATTTTTTGGCCTATTTAAGACAGAAACCTGGCAAAACAAAAAACCAAGAGGCCAGTTTTACTTGGCCAGTGCTTGAGTTCAAGCTGACCTAAGAGCTAACTGCCACCCAAAGGAGTGGGCCCACTCCTCCATTCCATATTTCCATAACACTTCTTTGCCCTCACACCAGACACCTTTTCCAGCTTCATTCCTTGTACCAGCTTTCATACATGTCAGGCACTTTTTTGAGGGAATTCAACTCATTAATTTGTCAGAAAATTATACACTTTGGTGGGGGGAGTTACTTCTCCTGTAGCTCAGCAAGTTAAATTACTCCAACAAGGGATCAGTGAATGCCAAAGTCAACATGTATGGCCATAAATAAACAGCCACCTCAACAGCAGGCATCCTCAGCTGTATATCTGAAATGTACCTTAACTCATTAAGCCCCTCTGTCACATACAGAATCACAGAATAACCTGAGTTGGAAGAGACCCACAAGGATCATCAAGTCCACCTCCTGGCCCTGCACAGAACAGCCCCACCACGTGCTTGAGAGCACTGTCCAAATGCTTCTTGAACTCTGTCAGGCTTGGTGCTGTGATCACTTCTGTGGGGACCCTATTCCAGCACCCAACCATCCTCTGGGTAGAGAACCTTTTCCTGATATCCAGCCTAAACCTTCCCTGACACAAGTCCAGGCCTTTCCCTCATGTCCTGCCACTGGTCACCATAGAGAAGAGCTCAGTGCCCACCCTTCTTCCTGTCACAAGGAAGTTTCAACTGCAATAAGGTCTCCCCTCAGTCTCCTTTTCTCCAGGCTGAACAGACCAAATGACCTCAATGACTCGTCATTCAGATTCCCTCTGGACTACTCATTATCTATATAGCTGTATAGCTTTCAGTACATATAAATAAACACATCCTTCCATACAAAAAAACTGAAAAACCCAGAGAAAACTGAAAGCATGATAGAGAGTGATTGGTTTTGCAGTTACCTTGTGCCCAGCTAAACAGAATTAGCATTCACAATATTTATCTCACAGAACAATACAGAAAATTAGGAGCAAAAGTTCTCAGTTAACCTGGGGATGGGGTGTCAATCCAAACACCCTGCTGCAGCTCTATGTGTGGCTTCCAAGAAAAATTATATCTAGCAAACAATAGACAACTGAAGGGGAAAAAAGCAGAGATCCAAGAGAATCAATGTTTGTATGTATAAGCATTGGAAGCAAGTGAAACTCTTAAGCTCTTCGACAGTGGTATTTAAGCCAGTGTGAACAAATCTGGAGAGAATTGCTTATCAAGGGTTTTCAGGAGGAAAAAATGCAATGTCTGAAAGTGAAGCATAGCAGTGATTCAGATGTTTCTGATGTGTCACATGAGGTCAAACCTTTTAACATTTGTCAAGCTAGAAAACAACAGCAAAACTTGAACTATCTTCTACTGTGACTTGAGTCAGAACAGAGCCCAGCCCTGACAGCAGCTGCACAAGGAACAGCTGGCAAAGACCTAACATGCTTGAGCAGTTTCATCACCTCAGATTATCAGTGTATCAAGTCTTCTCTTGGAAATAAATTTCTCTTGGAAATAAAAAAACAAACAAACAAAACAGAAACTGAAAGTAATTTTTTTCTCAGTCAAAGTCTTCTGAATAGCATAAACAGGAAATATGCTCATCTTCCTGGCATATTGTATCTGCTCCTCTCCACAGAGTAAAGCAGCATTTCTTTTAAAATACTTGTCAGAAAATAAAACAACAACAAAAAGTGTAAAAGACAGAGAAGGATATTTGATTTAAAAAATTATAAAACAATACATTTTTCCAAAAGTTTGTAAATCAGTGGTGCTGATGTTAATCTGGGAAAATAAATGTGCCAAGTGAACCAGAAACCTTTAAGAAAACTGAAGGTTCTACCTGAAGCACATTGGACAGTTTGAAGTTTGACTTACTGTTTCCTTAAGATCCCTAAAGCAAGTTTCCCTACAAGGACAGACTGAAAGATTTGGGTTTTTCAGCCTTGGAAAGAAAAGGCTAAATGAGACTTGCATTCCTGCCTCCAACAACTAAATTGAAGAGCATGAAGAGGATGGACTACGACTCCTTTCAGACTCACATATTGAAAGCACTACAGGCAACACAGGAAACACTTCTTGAATGCAATCACCATGACAGTGGTCAAATATTCAAAAACGGACTGAGAAGCTGCAAAATCACCAGCTAATAAGGTCCTGAGCAATCTGGTCTAAGTTAGTCCTGCTATGAGAAAGGGTTGGATCAGATCTTTCAAAGGTTTCTTCCAACCTAAAGTATTCTGTGGTTCTACCTCAGTAAAGTGGGAAGAGAAGGTCGTGTCCTCTTCTTCCCAACAGTTTCAAGGACAAAACACATTTGGAAACCACTTGTGTTTTACAACAGCTTTCTAGGAAGATATGCCTGACAAAAAGTTCCTAGTTTGTCACAGCCCCTTCTCCAGAAGATGAGACTGCACCACAGTAGTCTGAAGTTAATCATACAAAGCTGAAATTTTGTATTTATCTGAGAGATGTCTGAACTGCCACCATTAGCACCAGGGCTTTCAGGGGGACAAAATACTCAAGTCAGTAAAGAGCCCACCTCCTTCTCTCTACCTTGATGAATAAAGCCAAGTCCAACTCTGAAATGCTCCCTAGAAGTTAGAAAACTGGGTGACACAAGTAAGTTGAATGCAGCCTGGTGCAATGCTTCTACCATGAGTCTTGCTGCACAGGACTTCACCACTAGTTTCCCTCTCTGAAAATGCAGTTTCATGGCACAATTAGCCTAATCAACTGCATCTTTGCAAAAGGGACACTCCTATTCTGAGAATTCTATTCTCAGTCACAGTCCTATCTTTTTGCTGTTTCCCTTATGCCAGCCTTGGCACAGGTTTAACTCTAAGATGAGCTGCCAAAGGATCTATTTTGTCAGAGCAAAAGTGAATACCTTTCTGGCTACAACTAACTTGCCTGCTTGTGGATCCAGAGGAGCACAGTGATGGTGCAAGAGCCAGGGGGGCAGGAGAAGACAACTATACTGCCAGGTATTGAGAGATCAACTGAGCTAGAATTTGAAACTGCAGCTTGTAATGCAAGTGCTATTTGGTGCCAAACAGCAGTATCAGGAGAGGCCCCTTGAAGCAGTGCAGGGAAGCCCCTGCTGAGTGCAAGTCACAGCTGGCAGTCCCATGCCAGAGAGCTGCCAGGAACTGGCAGCTAAAAAGCAAAAACCAGGGGTACTGATCCCAGGGCGCATAAGTACCTTAGAGCACACTTTCCAGTTTAGCAGGATTTGGGACCTATTTAGCCTTAGCTGTGTCTCCCTTGTCCAGCACTTCAAGGTTCTCAACTAAGTTGATTGTACTTTTCATGTTAGCATTAACTGGCCACATTAATATCCTGCTCTAAATGATGCAAATGGGAGTTTCACCACAGAGTTCAGGGTGGTAGGGGCAGATGAACATAGTGACTTGTGGGAACACCAGGAGCCTGCCTGGCTTCTGGCACACAGCCCAATAACATGTATTCAGAAGGGACCATGAGATCATTTAGCCTGACCTGCTGTATATCACAGGACATTATATTTCACCATCTCATCCCTGCACTTAATCCAACAAATATGTATCAGGTACAATAAACTGTTATTCCCTGTATATTTGCCAACTTGAATATACAAGATACTGTTCTCTGTCAAGTCACTTCCAGTATCCTACAGCCTGCAGCGTAAGACTTCCTTGAATAACCCATGAAAGGGAGGGGAAATCTGACCATGGAAGACTGGTAAAGTTGCTGCTTCCAGGACCAATATATTTGATTAAATCAGCACCTGATTGCAAGGAAATACTGAGTTGCCAGTAAGAATGCTACAATAAATATTTTTGAGAAATCATGGTATGGTGCATAATTCAGTGCATGGTGCCTACTTAGATTAATTTCATTTCATTCCAAATGCTTGATTAATATTACAGTTTTATGCAAGCAATAGTGATGCCCCATCCCTGGAAAGTGTCCAAGGCCAGGGTGGACAGGGCTCTGAGCCACCTGGTCTAGTGGAAGGTGCCCCTGCCCATGGCAGGGGTGTTGGAGCTGGATGACCATTTTATGTATGGTGACATACAGTGAACTTCAAGATATAACAGAGATATCAGGATTATCATGCTCCTTCTTCACCCCTAGCTCACCCACATCTCACCTTCAGCCAAGATCCAATTACCTGCCCTCTGCTATCTCATGCTCCCTAACACTGACATGGAGGACAGTGGTTGAGTGTTCAAAGAATAGCTAATATAAAATACAGAACTACTGATAAATGAGAGTGCCTTCATTTATATGACATATACAAGCCTTTTTAGGATATGAACCTGGCAACTTTACTGAAGGCTGTTCTCAATCCTTCATTATTTATCTCACTGGGCCTGCAAAGTGACAGAAATCAGTAAACCCCCAAGGCAACATTTCTGCAGTCAAGAATTACCTAACATTCATGCATTTTTCTCAGGTGCAAGATTGTAATCATTAGCTGTAATGTTATAATTCTCTCATGACTTTCACTTGGATTCATGTGTCCAGGTCAGGCTTCCCAGCACAGAAGACACTGATATACTGCAGGGAATCCAGGGAAGGTTATCAAGATAGTCAGGGGGCTGAAGGACATGGTATACAAGAAGAGCCTGTGGGAACCAGATTTACTTGGTTGTAAGAAAAGGTATAAGGAATGAGGGAAATCTCACTGCTACTTAATACTGTTGGGGGTGTAAAACAGATGGAGCAAGGTCCTCCTCAGAGTTGGCAACAGTGGGGACTGCAGAAAACACTTGGTACTACTTGCAGAGCAGTAGTAACAGTGCTGTATTACCCTGCGGAGAGGTCACACTGCTCCTGGCTGTATTTCCGGCAGAGTGAATTAGTACATGACAAGCACTGTACCTGTGCATCTAAACAACACGTATCCATAATTGCTTGCAAGCCATCACACAGATAGAGCCAATGTTAAGGAAACTTCCCTGTCCAACCATCCAGAAGCCACTGTGGCAGTCACACTCACACCACCTGAGCTGGGACTAAGGACCCTTCACAGCTACATCCCCACATTCACACAGTCAGACCAGGTGTCCTTACTGGCTCAACCCCAAGTTTCCCACAGCAGAGTCTCAGTCACCTCAATCCTTAAAATAATTTAATCGTCGTGTGATAACTAAATAACAGCTCAAGTTGGGTACCTCCAAGGAGGGGTGCCAAACAAAGGAACCCCTGGGCTTTTATCCTCTCACAGTCTAAACTCAGGAAAGTCATTGGCTCCTGCCATGTCTCTCAGTGTCCAGTCACCTGGATGGGCCACAGGTCCCTGTGCCCTTTGATGGAAAGGATTGGCATTTCATGGCCTCTTGCCTGGGGCTCCTGCCCCCCAGAGCCCAACCTGCAGCTCACACTGTACCTGCGCCCCAAGCTACTGCTCTGATTGTATTCCTCATTACCTACTGCATGTGTTTTTTTCATGGATAAGATATAACATGCACTAAATTCATGTGTTCATCCTAGTGATACCCATTAACTTACTACAACTGTGAACAAAACTGTTTTGTCTCACTGCCAGTTGCTTGACAGCTGGCACACAGTGCACTGGAAGTGTGCTTGAAAACTTGAGTTTGTTTAAAATGCAACCCTATTTTTTAGGACATAGGGGCTCCATTAATAGAGAAGCTTAACATTTTCAATGCCAAAGTGCAAAGGAAGTGCAGTCAGTTAATAGATCTTAGAAGAGGCCCATTTGAAAGCACAGTAACCTTTATAGATCTTGTATGTTCATTTTTCACAGCAAGGTCTATAGGCAGAATGGGAATGGGAATATCATTTTACATGGAAAGAAAAAAAAAACCAAATTATAAGCACCACACTTTGTTGAACATTCAGTATTCCCACTTATGAAACTAGACTATACTCTACCTTCATAATAACTTGAAGCTAATGAAGCACAGCTGCTTTATATGCTTCAGAAGTAGATTAAGACACAACAGGATGTTCAGTAACTATGTTAGAAAAGCAAATTCTTTAAGGTCTACAGAAAAAAAGACACCCTAGCTCTGTACTTTCATTGCGCTTGTAATTCCCTTTGATTAACACATTCTCTTACACTGGGTTCAAAAAAGTAAAAGCAAAGATGATGACAATTAAATCTTGATTCAAACCTTGCCCTGAGCTGTCTGCATGAATGCGTGCTGAGTCTGAATTTACATCCTTTCTTATGTAAAACATGTGTCAAAAGAGTGGTGAGAAAACTTACTTCAACAGCAGTTTCAGAGTTATCCAAAGTACTGACAACTATTTAGACTGTATTTCAGTCCATGTTGAAAACTGAAGCAGTAATTGTTAAAGAAAAAATGGACAAGATATGAGCATCTTGCAAAAGTTTAACAAACATCTTTCCCATATTATTGCAATGCACAATGTTTTCCAAAATTAATACATTTGTAAGTTAAAGTGGAAAAAAGTAATAGAAAGTACACAGCTTTTGTAAGTATTAGGAGGAAAGTATTTGTAACTTCATAATGTAGAGTAAAACACTCCTGGATTGTAAACATAGTATTTCTGACATCTGAGTTGTCCCTTGATCTTTGCAGCTCAGAAGCCTCTTTTTAAAATACTTCTTGTTTTTTTCCAATAATTTTTCAAATTGTCTTTATGCCAACACGAATGATGTGCAACACATCTTACTCAGGTTAGATCCTGCTCTAAGTCTGGCAGTGTAAATCTGGTACAGGTGACCTCATTTAAAATTATTACAGACTGGCATGGCTGTAATTTAACACAGAGCTTGGACCCCTTGCTATATAATTGTAGCCCTTTTAAACAACATTCCTTTCAGGTCTTGACAACTGGGAGATTTAATTGTGTTCCACTTTACTGAAATGCTGAGAATTATCCCCCATTCCAACATAAATAGAGCTTTATTTTGGTTCTTAGCTGGTTTTCCATTAATAATGCACAGTTTGCAATGGCAGGCATGCTGTTGGCAATGATGTAAACCCAGACAAGATCCAGTGAGGTCACTGGAGACATTTGTACGCAAAAAGGACAAGAGAGAGCAGAAGGAGTCTCAGAGCAATACACCTACCACGCTCATACATACACACCCCCACCTATTAAGTATATTCAACGCAAGGATCCATTGTTTAATTTACAAGACATTATTAGGGATAATGAATCTGGAGCCTTAGATCCTAAGGAGATGAAGAGGTAGTAAGTGTTTGGTATGAACATACACTGAATAGAGCACTGTGATGGTTAAAAAGCCCCTCCAGATGAAAACTGTAAGCAGTCTTATTAATAATCATAGGTAGTTACAGATGTGGAGGGGAATGGGGCTATAGGTCCCATCACTCTCTCATAGGTTATAATCACAGAATCACAGAATTGTTAAGGTTTGAAAACAGCTTTAAGATCACCAAGTTCAACCACCAACCTAATACTACCAAGTCCACCACTAAACCATGTCCCCAAGTGCCGCATCTACACATCTTTAAAATACCTCCATAGATGGTGACTCCAGCGCTTCCCTGGGCAGTCTGTTCCAGTGTTTCACAACTCTTTTGTGAAGAAATTTCTTCTAAAATCCAGTCTCTCCTGGTGCAACTTGAGGACATTTCCTCTTTGTCCTACTGCTAGGGAGAAGAGACTGACTCCCACCAAGCTACAACCTTCTTTCAAGCAGCTGTAGAGAGTTAAGGCCCTTTAGCAGAGATGGCCAGGAACAGTACTGATATTGTTTGCTCAGACCTTGAGCATTAATGCAAACTCTGTGGAGGGCTAGAGTCTGTAGCTCATATACTCCATCCATACATATGTCCTGTTCAGCCATTCCTCCAGCAGCTGCAACCTGAAGGTAGAAATCACATCAGCATGCTACCTGCACCTGAGGGGATTATGAATCAGGGCCCTTGCTTTGATCCAGCACAGAATGCTATGCAATCCTAGGATCACATTCTTGTTATGACAGTTTAATGGTTCATTGAAATAAGTTTTCACTTCACTACAGTCTTAAAGCAGCATAGGTGCTCATAACAGACACTAACAAAAGCTTTTCTGAGAAAAAAACCCAGAATATTAAAGGAAAAAATATTGCAGGAACAAATAGGCAATTAAAAGTTATTTCTTAAATCTGGCAAGCCTTTAACTGAGACAGTCCTACCCTCATAAAACCATAACACTGTCATTAAATGGCTGTGGAGGCTTATATCAGATAGATATCAGATACAAAGCTTGGATCCATAAGATTTGTAAAGTCTTTCAAAGTTTAATGCACTTTATAAAAAGATAATTATTACCACCAAAGTCTATGGAGATCAATCCCACGTGTATCTCTATTTAAGGCAGTGGTCAGAGAGATAACCAGGAAATTAATTTCTCAGATGCCAGTAATGGAGGAATTGAAAATTTTCATTAGAAACAAAATAATGTTTGCAAATGCTCTGATTTAATTTCAGTAGCCATCCCAGTATCTTCTTCATCCCCTTCCATTGTTTTCTGTCTTTTCCAAGTAGGATGACAGGCCTGAAAGTTAAATGACTTGGAGAGATATATGCAGAAAATAATCAGCATAGGATTCCTGTAAGCACTATCATGAGCTCATTGCTCCAATTCCTTCTTCTCTAGCCCTCTGCAGAGTTATCCATGACTGCCATGTCACCCTCAGATATTCTCTGCATAGCAGATTTGACACTAAATTGGTTGCACATTGTAGTACTACTGGGGAAAATCTTCCCTCTTCATTTAAATCACATTACAGATATGGTTATGATGGTTATGATTGCAGTTCCAGAGCTGATAGTAATTGATTGATTCATCCACTGATTACTTTATATACACTAATTGCAGAAAACCTTCAGAAGCAGACTTTAGTTTATATATCTCTAATCAATTGTATATCTAATATCTACACATATGTGCAATGTATCTAATTTATAGAGGTTAAGAAATGGCACAGAAATTCCTTCAACAGGAAAACATTAAGACTTGCCCTTGCTTCAGAGAGATGAAAGGTACTAATTTACTTGTTAACCAGGGAAGCAGCAAAGAAAACCATTGTAATGGGAAGTTAGAATCAGGAGGACATGTAAAAATATCTGCAAAAACATGTTTGTTCTGTTCAAAGTCCTATTTGTCAAGTCTTCTAACACAAAATGAAGCATTAAGTTTGTTCGCTGCCTTGGAAGTTGCCTATTTCGGTGACTTTCAAATATGTCTCACCAGGTACCATTATGAAGGTTGCTCCTCCCTCAAGACCACCATTTCTCTTCACCAATAAAACAGCTGAAGCCAGAAAGGGAGCTGCCATTCTCCACAGTCCACCAGGGTGGCACAGGTCACCACTGCCTCCCACATCGAATCAGGGCCGCAGGCAGAACAGGGAATTGAGTAAGTCATAGTTAGGAGATTGGGAGAATAGACTAAGAAGGATGAGAAAGCTGTGAAGGGCAGCAGGCAGTGCTGATGAGGGTGGGAGACAGGGGAGCTCAGAGAAAAACCATTTAACCCTGGAAGGAGAAAGTAAATGTAGTCCCTACCAGTGGCCAACAGGAAGGAGGAAAGATGCTGCATCACTGTTGCAGGCTAGATGTGGCCCTTAAAATTTTGCGCCCTATTGGGACAGGCAGATTTCCCTCTAAAGGCTTAGAAACTAGAACTGAAAGTAAAACGCTACACACATTTGGGGTATTAGAGCATCAAGGATTGTTGGGGATCTGACTCATATTTTGAACATGTAATGATGACAATATTGTGACACTAACAGCTTCAATCTACTATAATGGAATTCTCATGGTGTGTGTAATGGAAGAATACAGCTGCAAGCACTTTCATGGGCAATGTTACATGTTTTGTTATTTTTTAGGTTGGAGTAATGGCTCGTTCCCCTTTCAGATTAAGATACTGGGAAAAAAAATCCATTTACTTGATGACTGTGCACCCAGGCATTGTTGGAATGCATAAGAGGTATTACTGGTCATTTTAATTACTGATCAACATTTTTAAACCAGAACATGGAGTAAGATCCCAATCCTTATTAAGGGGTTTTAAGCATATCTGTCCCAATTTGATATGTTTTTGATTGATTTTTCTACGAGCAGCCATTAGATATTTAAATAATTTTTTCCAAAATTTGATCAAAATTACGAAGGAGATCCAGTGCTGGGTGAAGAAATATTTATTCAATCAGATATTAGAAACTGAGCCGGATGATCTTCAGCTGCAAAGTTTGCTTCCAACACAGTTACCAGCTTTCCCAAAAGCCACAGAATTTAGGATCATTTGGAGGTTCAGGGGAAATCGCTTGACTTGGAGCTGTGGATGGAATTTAAATTGAAATTATTTATATCCTGTTTTATTTTATGCCAACACTTAGTGCTACTCCGTAAGGCAAACTCTAATGTAGATATAAATCTGCAAGCATTGCACAAACTGTGTTAATCCATTGGTCCTTGCATAGCTGCAGTTGCCACTCATTTGTGCACCTTGGACACAACATAACATGCTATTTGTATCCAAAACTTTTCTAACAGCAACAGACAAAACAAAATATCTCTAAAATAATATGCAGCTCTTGTGGATCCCAAAGGATGTTCAAGAGAAGGTTAGAAAAATCTTGAGAACTGACAGCTCCTGAATATACAAAGCAGTAGGAAGCCAAGTCCATCCTGCCTGTTGCTTTGACAGCTGTAATCCTGACTGAACCCTTCTGGCACTTGTGACACAGCAGTGTCACTAATAATACCTTTCAAGTAATTCCTTCTACTACCTCTGCTTTACAGTTCCTATTTATTAAATTACTGCCTATCTCTTTTTGTATCTATTTTCAAAACAGAGGAACACAAGAATAGGATTTATCAAAGCAAAAAATATCTCATGGGTCACCTGCCCCAGGCTCCACTGCAAACTGAACACAATGAATGCTAAGCTGCCTGTCACCAAAATCATCCTAATCTAGGAGTACAAGTACAGTTCCTGTGACTAAGAAAATATTTATTTGTTGTTCCATTGCAAAGGCCACTATTGACATAACCACATTTTATCTTTGGTCATTACAGATCAAAATTTTTAATTTTTTTTCTTAAAATACTTGAAAACATTGTGCTCTTTAAGATCAAGAAGTCTGGCTGGTGTTTTCCAGAAAATATTTAACTCTAGACACTCTTCCTTACTCACCTCTTCATTAATCAAATCTTATATACCATGCTTACAAGGAGGGAGCTGGCTGCATGCATATTTCCTGGAAAAGATAGTTGCAATTGGCAGTCTGCACATGGGAAACCCATATCAACATCTGCTAGACCTTCAGGCTGATGTGAGGGTCTCTGTTCACACTCAGGACTGCATGTGGTCTGTAGCAGGTCCTCCTCTTCTGTTAATTCCTAAACCCCAATGCTCTTCCATTACAGTATCACTGGTGATATTTATTCTGATACCACAGACTTAAGCAACACCTAGTTCCACAACTTAGATGAAAGAGGTTTTCCCATCCATCTGAAATATTATACAAGCTGCCATTTAATAACCACTGGCTGGGTTTTGTGCCAAGTAATCATTGCAATTGCAAGTATGGGATTTTACTTGTCTAAATAATTACCTTTTCTCTCTAGTTTATGATTTCCAGCCTTTGTAACAAACACCTCACATTTCAGCAAGTCTCTTACATGAAGTAATATTTTAAAATAGAAAAACCAAACAAAGCCAAAGCAATTTACAAGGAATCCCAAAACGCTGACTGAAGATGGTGTATCATGTAACCACAAGGTTTAGGACTTGCCCAGCTGCTAGCTTGAAATGAGTATTTAAGACTATACTTCCCCAAACACATTTACTCTTCACAGTTGTATGGGGATTATGTGACAAGGTTTTTGACTGTAGGGGTACTATAAGGTGGCTTCTGTGACAAGCTGCCAGAAGCTTCCCCCAGTGTCCAAGAAAGTCAATGCCAGTTGGCTGCAAGATGGATCCAACTCCAGGAAAGGCCGAGCCCACCAGTGACAGCAGTGGCATTTCTGGAATAACATATTTAAAAAGGGGAAGTGGGGGCAAAGAGTGGGGGGAAAGGTGTGAGAGAAACACCCTGCAAACTCCAAGGTCAGTGAAGAAGGAGGATAAGAAAATGCTCCAGGTGCCAGAACAGAGGTTTCCCTGCACCTCCTGGAAGGGACCCCTCTGAAGGAGTTAGTGAAGAACTACAGCCTGTGGGAAGAACCCACACAGGACAAGTTTGTGAAGGACTATGTCAACTGGGAGGAAACTCATGCTGGAGCAGAGAAAGAAAATGAGGAGGAAGGAGTGGCAGAGACAACCTGAGCTGAACTGATCATGGCACTCATTCCCTGTTCCCTTGCAGCAGTGTTGGAAGAATAGGGAATGAAGTTGAACCTAGGAAGAAGCGAGGAGTGAGAGAAGGTGTTTTAGATTTGGTTTTGTTTCTCATTACCCTACTACTCAGATTTAATTACCAATAAATTACACTAATTTTCCTCAAGTCAAGTCTGTTTTGCCCATGACAGTAACGGGTGAGTGATCTCTTTCTGTCCATACAAGCCTTTTGTCAGATTTCCTCTCCTCTGCCCAACTGAGGGGAGGGATAGAGCAGCTTTGGTGAGCACCTGATGTCCAGCCAACGTCAACCACAATAGCTGGTTCCCCACATGCAGCAGAAAAATTGTTTATTTCTTTTCAAGCTATGAACTCCTAATTAAACAGCAGCAACAACAGGCATGACCTACTCAAGGTTTCATGAATCCAGTAGTACACGCTACTTCTGGCAGATGAGGGCCTGTTGAAGATGCTGCAGCACAGACCAGGCTGTCCCATATGCATTTCTCATGCCACAAGGAACAAAGTCAAGCACTGCCTCAGGAGGCTGGTGGAGATCACTGCCAGCAGCAATGCTCTGGTCCCATACTTGCAGGGTGGATGCTCTAGCCCACCAGCAGCAGGTGCTGTTTATGTGATAGGACAAAGTGAATGTAACTTCCATATTTTCTTCTGTGCCTGCTCAAGTTGCACCAGAGGGTCCTGCTTGGTTGGCTCATGGGTGACATCCTGGTGACGTGTGTCACACTCTTATCTCATCTTGTCTTCTCCATACCATACATCCGTACCATACATCCTCAGCATGTTGCAGTGTTACAGAACCTTGCACTGCTGAAGAACTGCAGTTTAAAGGTACAAAAATAGGAGAAGAGGAAGATAGCTCTAATTTCTTGACTCTCTGGTCTTCAGCATTTTATGAGTTGAAATAATTGTGTTGCTCAATTGTGCCTTACAGGATGTGTCACAAGATTAAAACTTAACAGACAAATTCTACCCCGTGGATTTGGGGAGTGAAATGGTCTGTTTGGTAGTATCCAGGCAACACTTTCTGAAACAAACATTACATGTACCCAAGAGGTAATTTTTTTTTCTACTGGGAAGTACCTTCTGACCATTTCCTAGCTCATACTTTTCCATAGTCAAGAGCAGCTCCATCACTGCTGCTAGAGAAGGCATGGGGGCTTTGCAGTGCTGCATTCAGGTTTGGAGTGCAGTTCATTTCAAAAGGGAGCTAGATCTGTTTTCTAGGGCTAAGCCCCCTACCCAGATCATGCTTTTAAGGAATGGAATACACTATCATGATCAGCTTTTGCTGAGAGGCCCCCACAAATTCACAGCTAAAGGCAAATCTGTGTCTGGGTAGGATGTTGGTGGGGTTTTTTGTTTATAAAATAAAACTGAAAGGAGCAGAAGAGGAACACAACCAAATAATTGTATCCTCATAAACATGGATGGGTTACCATTCATTGATAAACAGTACACTAAAGTCTGCATGATGCTAATTTGCTCATCCCCGAAGTGACACTATTGTTCTTTGCAGGTTTGGTATCAGTGAAGAATACAAATTGCTGAATAATCCAGCAATCAGATGTTAATGACCTCCATTTACTACACTGTGCTGAAGCTCAACCCCTGAGCTGCAGTGAAAGGCCACAGGTTCTTATTAATCCCCCTGTAAAAGTTGCAATCAAAGAAGGCATCACAGTCTCCATAGAAACAACTGAAAAAAAATCTCCATAGATATCACCAATAACAGAAAAGGCTCCGATTGGAAATCTTTAAGTGTGGATGCAGCCAGGAGCCTTCCCCAACCTTGCAATGGCCAAGGACCCCCTTTCAGTCCAGCCTGGGTTCACCAGTCCTGCCCCAGAGGTGCTGTAGGACACTGGTCTCCAGTTCCACTCCAGTGGTAATGTTAAGGAGATGAGAATTTGTGCAGTTGTGCTAAATATATAGGGAGTCCTGCAGTGCTTCTGAAAAAAACCAGAAATATTAGTAATGAAGAGCATTAGTGCAGGGAAAACAGAGCCCTGAATGGCATGACCAGGTCTTCACACTCACACATGTACTTTGAGGAGACAGGTGGGAAAGAAGCACAGCTCTCACCAGGGCAAAGACAGCAACAGCGATCAGATCTGCTGTTCTGCTTGTTTATTCTGGAAAGAGAAGACTGACCACCTGGCAGGAAAAACAGGGGACCTCTGTGGGCCCTAGTATGAACAGGAGAAAGAGCACAAGGAAAAGAGGGAAGGATGGATCTCTGTAGCAGCAGGAGATTAGTCATGAGGCACAACTCAGAAAGGGATCTGAATGCAACCAAGGAACAAAGAGAAGAGAGCAGACAGATAGCTTTGCAAGGAGGACACCCTTGTCCTCTATATCCTCCTCCAAATCAGGCTTCATCTGGAAGACTCTGAAGAAGAGAGTTAGATCTCTATTTATAGAAGGAACCATCAATTAGTAAACAGTCACACCCGGAAGATGTTTAGGAGCAGAACCCCTAAAGGGTTAAGGGCCAAAGAAATCACCTGTTGCTCACCATCAGAGATGTCTTGCTTGGAGATATCTGCTTGGAGCTCTGTGATGCTGGGCCAGACCTACTCTGGCACCCAAGTTACCCAGAGTATTTCTGCATGCTCCTGATGATACTGAAATGTGTGCATTGTGAACATTTACCCTCTTAGAGCTATTTCCCAATCATATATATCTACTCAATTTTGTCTTGTCAATGTGCTTTTTGATCCTTTTTGCCCTGTATACACCCACCTACTCCGCCACCTTAAATGTATTTTTCGTCCTTGCTATTTACTGCCTTCAGGCTTTTATAGAATGTTATCCTTTCCAACTCAAATCACTTCCAAGCCATGTAAAATACATGTCTAAGCAATGCAAAATACATGTATAAGTATATAAATATATATATAAGTTCTCTCCAGCCTTTTCCTTTCTAATGACACTTTTCTCTGAATTTCCTCCAATTCATCCATGTCAGTCTGGCATTCACATGCCACAGACAGAGACATTGTTCCACCTGTGCTGTATGGTGGATCATCACTTCCCTGGAAGATAATGTTTTTGCCTCTGTGTGGAACCCCAAAATCATAGTCTTCAGTGCCAATATAAGCCCACATCTAAATGGTTTCCCACTGCTGTCTCTAGAGGTTTTTTGTTTGTGAGGTTTTTTGGGGGGTTGTTTTGTTTTGTTTTTTGTTGGTTTAGTTTGTTTTGTTTTGTTTTGTTTTTTTCATTTCTAGTGCTCTATTAAGTGTCTCTTTCCTCCAGAACAGCTGAGTCTCTGATTACTTTTCCCAGATGAAAGAGATTGCTTTTTCCAAGCTGGAACTTTTCTGTTACTATTATTCCATATTTCTAACTGTTAATATCCTTTCTACCACTTCCACTTTTATTAATCTTCCCAGCTCCTTGCAAGGCAACACACTCTGCTCATTTAAGGATACAGCATATCTTTAGCAGAAAAAAACCCCAGGAACACCCTGTGCCTTGAAGTTGACAGTTTCTTCCCTCATGAGAGGCATTTGTTAGCATCCACAGATACCTGGCAAATTATTATTCCCTCCATGCTTGGTCCTTGCTTCTCTTTGGCATGCTGGAGAGAAACAGAGGGTTAAAGCTGGAGGTGCCTCTCCCACTCCTTGTTCGCTATAATTGCTAACCCATTTGTGTGAAGGAAATGAAGCTAATCACACACAATCACACAGAATTACAGGATGGGTGGGGTTGGAAGGGACTCTCGAGATCATCTAGTCCAACCCGCTCACTAAAGCAGGTTCACTTAGAACAGGCTGCATGGGATCACATCTAGGGGAGGTTAAATATCTTCAGGGAAAGAAATTCCATAACCTCTCTGGGAAACCTGTTCCAGTGCTCTGTCACTCTCTAAGAAGTTTTTCCACATATTTATGGAAGTTATGGATTTCAGTTAGTAACTATTGATCCTTGTCCCATTACTGGACACCACTGGAAAGAGTCTGGCCCCATCCTCTTGACAATCACCCTTAAGATATTTACATGCATTTACAAGATCCCCTCTTCTCCTTCTGCTAAATACAGATGTTCACTCATGTCATCTGCATGGAAGAATAAACGATCTTGCCCCTCTTGTGCTTCTTAGAGTTCCTTACAGCTCATCAGGGAAGCAACTCCACAAAAATGAAACACAAATCCCAGCAGCCTCTCTCTGTGACTCCTTCCCATCTATCACTTCTACCTCTGTTTATCACCTTCCTTGATGGTCTCAGGCAGCATAAAAGTACTCTAAGCCAAAAAGAACTACAAAATTTGTTTTTGTGATTCAATGAATCAAAAGCTCTCCTTTTGTGACTTTTTTTTTTCTAGAAATACTTCTGATGTCTATCCAATCTCCCACTGAGGTCAATGAAGGCACAAATGTTTTCTAATCTTCCTCTAGCTCTAACTCCTATCAGCATTGAGGGTCAGTGCTTCGGTAGACAGGTTAAATGTACCGATTTCAAGTGCTATTCATATGTTTTTATTCTCTTGCTCCATATGTTCCCTAGCCAGGGAACAGAAATTTTTCTTACCAGCTGCTCTCAGGATGGATCAGACAGCAAAGGTACTTGAAGCAATATAAAGATGCAGACAACATACATTATAGACTTTAAATCCTTAAAGTACCACACTGATTTAAAATAAAGGTATTAAACACTTATCTGTACTTTTTAAATCTCACAACATTCTAGCCTGGAAGTACATGGCCACCCCCATGCTGCAGTTGAGAACAAAACATAGAAGCATAAGACATGTCAAAGCTCCCCTTTAAATTGTCCCCTTTTAGCTGTTCCCTGAAGCTGTCAGGGGCATTTCTGAATTTTGCCCCAAAATATAAACAATTAACATTTTTCTAGAGACAGTTATTTACTGTTGGTACCAAGTGTGAAATCCTTTTCTCCAGACTAAACACCCTCAGCTCCCTCAGCTGCTACTCATCAGACTTGTGCTCCAAACCCTTCCCCTCCATTGCCCTTCTCTGGTCACACTCCAGCACCTCAATGTCTTTCTTGTATTGAGGGGCCCAAAACACAGGATATGAGGTGCGGCCTCACCAGTGCCAAGTACACAGGGACAATCACTGCCCTGGTGCTGCTGGCCACACTATTGTTGATCCAAGCTAGGATGCCATTGGCCTTCTTGGCCACCTGGGCACACTGAGGGCTCATGTTCAGCTGCTGTTGACCAGCACCTCCAGATTCTATTCTATGATTCGTTTCTGCTGGGCAGCTTTCCACCCCTGTTCTTCCCTAAGCCTGAAGCATTGCAGGGGTTGTTGTGACCCAAGTGCAGGACTTGGCATTTTGCTTTATTGAACCTCATACAATTGTCACAGAATCACAGAAATACAGAATCAACTAGGTTAGAAAAGACCCCTGAGATCATCAGGTCCAATCTCTGACCTACCACCAACTTGCCTACTAGGCCACGGCACTGAGTTCCACATCCAGTCTCTTCTTAAACACCTCCAGGAAAAGTGAATCCACCACACCCCTGGGCAACCCCTTCCAATGCCTAATCACTCTCTCTGTAAAGAATTTCTTCTTAATGTCTAACGAAAACCTTCCCTGGCACAGCTTAACTCTGTGCCCTTTTGTCCTGCTGCTGGTTACCTGGGAGAGGAGTCCAACCCTCATCTGGCTACAACCTCCTTTCAGGTAGTTGTAGAGAACAATAAGCTAAACTGAGCAGCCCAAAATAGGACACATTACTTGAGGTGCAGCCTCACCAGTGCCAAGTACAATCACTTTCCCAGTCCTGCTGGCCACACTATTCCTCAGCCCATTGATCCAACCTGTCCAGACCCCTCTGTAAAGCCATCCTGGCATCCAGATCAACACACCCACTCAGCTTAGTGTCATCTACAAACTTGCTGAGTGTGCACTCAGTGAATGATCAGAAAGAATTTAATTTCTTGATGAGAAAGAAAAGAGTACAGGTCCACTGCAATGCTGGGCAACACCCCTGCCAGTGCAGGGGTGAGGAGGATTCAGAGCAAAGCTTGGAGAAGTCAGGGGAAAGAAGAAAGAGGCTGAAATCAAGAAATGTGCTTGGACAGAAAAATACCTCATGGAGCAAATATCTCCAAAGGCTCAGACCATGTACTCCCACATGCATTTTCCTCTGCATTTCAGGTATTCCTGGCTCCTTTTTTCAGACATGAAGCTGCTCTGAAATGAGAGCTAACAGCATAAAACTTGAAGGGCTACAGCTCTGAAGAGAAATAGCCAGCTACTTCTGCAGCCAAAAGTGATGGATGAATGCATCTAGCATCAGATCCTTAGATTGCCTTTCCTATCCCTTGAGAAAAAAGAGAATGTAAATTTCCAGCGAAACCCTCTGGTGTCAGGCAAATAAGGATAATAAGTATGCTAGTAATGCCCTAAGAAAGCAACATAACATAAAATATACCTTTTTTCATGGCAGTAATGCAAAGCAAAATATACGTATTTTGTATACATATTTTTCTATATAAAATATCAGATGCTACTTTAATTGTTTGCTTTTATAATAAATGTGAATTATTGAAAAGATGTAATATTCAAAAAGGAAAGGTTAATGAAATTAGTCAAGATTGCTTGAAAAGTGGATGCAAAGAGAGAGAACAGTGGTCATTTATCTCTTTTACCTAATGTCAGGAAGGAAAAGATTAACAGAATGTAAAAGTAAAATCTACAAGGTCATCTTTGATTGCATATTTGTTGCTGTGTTATGTCTGATATACCTAATGAAAACCCATGCATTCTAACACCAGAGCTGGGCAGGAATAAAAGATTTGAACTCTGAAAGGAGGAGAGAGAGAACAGTAGTAATTCAGATAGAGATCATGAGTCTGGGCAAGACTCGTCTTACCAGGTTCAGACATCTACAGGGTGCATATGTCCAAGAGAGGCACTTCAAAGGCACAACTGCTCTTATTGTGAAGTCTGCATCTGAAACAGTGGGTGCCTCTTACCTTGGAAATGCCTCTTCTTCCATACTGACAATAAAAAGGGTTCCCATTGAATATGCTGATCTATATTTCAGAAGTCTAAAGTTATTCAGAATGAATACAGACCCTATATAATTCAGTGATGGCACAGGGACCCATCAGCAGAGCAGGGATAATGCAGGGCTGGTCAGAGTTGTACCATCTTGTGATTAACAGCCAGTTACTCAGCAATCTCTGTTGTTATTGAAAAATACATAATCATCCTGGTATAACATAAATGAAATCACTTTTGCGTCCAAGTCATTAACATAGAATAAGAAAAAATACAAAAATTATTTAAAATTAATTAGGAAATTAAAAGTTAGGCAACTTTTTAAAAAGTCCTTGCTCACTGGATGCTGAAAAAAATACGTCTAAATAGTTCAGCTCATCTCTCACTAGATAGTAGGCAACACTTCCCATCATTCCTGATTTCAAATTTGCTTTGCTTTTCTCTTCCATTTTTGCCCTATTACTCTTTTAAATCGGTGCAAATGGTTTTATTTTCCACATTTATTTTTTCTCAATTCACTTATTTCAAGAATTTTTGCTGTGTTAACCACTACATTTCCTCCCATCTTTGGTTTATCTCTTTGGGGACACAAATCATTTCTCTTTACTTGTAATAGCTTATGATTAGTAATGCAGTTTTTCTGAGGAAAGTCTAAGTTATTTTACAAGTGATAGCCATTTATTTTATGAACAGCAGGGCCGAGGACTAAAAGCACTAAAATGATGCTGCTTGAAATACCTGAAGTGCTCAATCCCACAGAGTTGCACTGATACTAAAGTATCCCCACCTGGGAAGAAAATTATGTGATAATTTCATGCTGTATCCCATGTATTGTAACAAAGATTTCCTTAGCAAGCATACTCAGAGGCTGGTGTCATAGAGTCACGGGAACTAAAGAGAAGAGAAACTGAAGAAATTGGAATGGTGATGTTTAAGTAGGATGACAAAAAGATGCAGAAGACCAACTCAGTCGGGATGGACATGCTAAATCATTATCCAATTTTCAGCAAGTCCATTGACTTGTCTGGAAAAATAAAACAGAAAACTGGCTAAAACTAAAGTGTACAGAGTTCAGACATCTTAGAAGAGGGAAACTGGAAATCATCTTCTCCAAAATAATGGCATGAGTAAGACAGCAGAGTATTTGGACTCTTTTTCTACAAAAAAACCTCTAGATATGTAACTGGTACTAAATGAATATTTTAATGTTGAGTATTCCACTGGAAAAACAGTAGCCATGGGTGGATTGCTTTAACTCTCACAGTTAGGGCACACCACACTACACAGGCTTGCCAGAACAACCACTGACCATCAACAAAATGCCCCAACAAGAGTCACCTGAAGAGCTTGTTCTATTTAAATAGTCATTCCTCTAATCCTGATTGTTCTTTGGCAGGGTCCATGGTGACAATAAGCAAGATGTTAACAAATTCTAATTTACAATAATGAGAATCAATGTCTGGAAGGTGTAGCTGAGCAACTTCAAATCAGAAATAAGCCATATCTTTTAAGCAGGAAAGTAATTAACCAGGAGATTAATGATACAGACAACTGTAAAATTTGCTGGTTCTTTCTACCTTGATCTATTAAAGCCAAGACTGAACGCCTTTTTGGCAAGGATTCTTTATCCAAACATAAACACTGCTGAGCTTGGTAAAGGGTATTGCATGAAGTACAGCTCAGGCCAAATAAACTAATCGTCCCTTGTGGCACTCTGCTTTATAAATCTATTAACTAGAATTTGGGATTTATACAGTAGTGGAGCAGAGGAACAACTGTGATTGAGGCTGTACAATCAGTTCCCATGGACTCTCTCATGTTCCTTTTGAAATTGTTGGCAAAAATCCCATCGTATGGGCAATACTTGCCACAAATCACAAAAGGAAAAGGCTTTTATAAATGCAAGTGAGAAGGCTGAAGGGGTGAAACAGCATTTTTTAGTTGTTACATCTATAAATACTTAGGAACTCATTTCTTTGTTAGCATGTAGAGAATTCAGACTCAATGGCAGTTGCCTTGATGGAAATGGAGATTTTTGCAACAACTTGCTGAGAAATAATAATATACTAATCACTATATAAGCTTGAGCTCCAACAAATTGAAACCCACTTTCCATTTTCTGTTCTATTTCTAACAAAACCAAACAACATGAAATTTGACATGTCTCATGTTTCCTTGCAGAACATTTTATTTGGAAAGCTTAACCTAATCAAAGGGAAATCACTCTCAGGAAGCAGAACTGCATTGCTGACCCATCAACTACCCTCACTGTAAAATATATATTTTTTCAATGTCCTAAAATTTCCTTTAATGCCAAAAAATTTGCCTATAAACTTCAATTTTCTTTTAGTGCTTACAAGGCAGCAGACATAAAGAAACAGCCTACAGGCTTGGCACCTGCAAAAACCCCTGACTGAAAATGGGCTTTAATATAGACAGAGACATTAGTAAACTGAAAGCAAAATCCAAGTCCTAGATGTTTAGAGCTCTCATGTGAATATCATCATACGTGTGTCATGTAATACTATTGTTTAATATGCTTCAAAATGCTGACTGTGTGTTCTCCATGCTGACCCACCTTTAACAGGGCCATGAATAATGGCAGCACTACCACAGATCTCCTATTATGTTTCCAAAATCTGTGCTGTGCCATGGATACTTTGAAAACAGGCATATATCCCTTTTCTAGATGGCCAAGAAAAGCAGATGACAGATCTCAGCAGGGTGGACAATAGGTCCCACCCGGAAATAGAACAAATCAAGATGAATGGGAAACACAGGAAAAAAAACCAACATGCAGAGCTGGGAGAGCATCTAGGGATGAATGAAAAGCATCCTCAGCTTTGTCATGGTTTCAGCCAGGTGGGGCCTAAATTTGGGTTTTTAAGTTTGGACTAGGCCTGAAAATTGTCAGGTGACT
>JAWWEV010000001.1:33056312-33130344 GCA_035583235.1 Hafferia zeledoni | reverse complement strand
AACTGCCAGGGGACGGTCCCACTGAGACTCGAACTCAGGTCCTTGGGATTCAGAGTCCAGAGTGCTCTCCTTTACACTACAGGACCGCCCCTCAGTCAAAGAATACTTGTTTCCTAATTAATCTTCCTTTTCTACCTTCTTTGAGAAGGGTTGGAAACATCATAGCCAGATTCATACACTGCACCTTCCCAAGAAACCACAAGTTACATGAACTTGGGAAGACAGTATCTGGAAAAAAAAAATTAAAAAAATTCATGTGATACTTTGACACATCCCAATTTGGAATAAAACTATGGCAGTGCAAACAAGAAAGAGAACAGGGAACATAATAATTCTTTCTGAAATCTGATGGGATAAAAGTCTGAAATTGCTTCAAAGATGACTTTATAGACTATTGAATCAGTTGTCCATCCCTCCATAGTGGCTACATCCAAAACTACTCAATTAAAATAGGAAACTTGACTGAGGGAAACAATTTCATATTTAAATGGATGAATAATGCTCATAGGTTATTAAATGAGAACTTTTTCTATTTTAAAACCTTTTTATAGAAAAGCAGATCTTTCTCCCTTCTTTTTAGACATTTGGAGATCATTTGGAAAGCCTTATCAATTTTCTGCATATTCTCCTCTAACCAGTAGACCTTGAAGTCAATGGCACCAGCAGAGCAGAGAGAACACCCTTATTTTTTATTGTTGCTTGTGGAAGTTCTGCTCATTTGGGTTATTCACTTCTAATCCTCAGTTAAAGAGCAAATATAACAAATATAAGTCTGTGTGTTAAAAAAAAGTTTTTCCCTCTGAGAGTTTACCAAGCTACTAAGAATTCTAAGAAATTAATTAAAAATACAAAAGGCAAACAAACAAATGAGACAAAGCAAGATGTTTTCCTATCCATATTATACCAAATAACAAGTGTTCACTACCCAAAAGCTCCATCAAAAATTAACACTAGCAAGTAACACAAAAGTGTTTGGTTTGTACTTTTTTTTTTCAAGAGACCTTTTCTACTTCTCTTTCACATAGCAGTAGGGTGCCTAAAACCCTGCAACTACTTTGTTCCCACCTCTGTGTTTCTTAATATCCAGCTGTTCTCATCATGTGATACAAATGTACTTTCTCAGCACTCTGAGAATCAGGACTGTTAATCTTGTTTTGCCACAAAATAAATCAGACAGTAAGTAGATTAAGTTTCCATATTCTGCCTTATTGATGTCTCTTAGCATTGATTAAGAGGAAAATATTTGAAGCAGCAGATCACTTTATTAGACAATTTCATCTTTGGTTTCTCTGCCTGCATTTGCCCAATTATTGCTAGTTTTGACTCAGTGGTGTGGACATCAAACCACTAAAAAATAGAAGTTGGTCACTGGAAAGTCACCATATGACAGTGTCTTTGATCAGTGGTCATGAGACCATGACTTCTTTAAAGATGCCTAGGAAAGTTTTGCCAGTCATCCCTGAAGAAGCACATATGACCTTCTCTTTTCTTCAGGTCAACAGGAAGACTTAAATTAGGCGAACTTGGAAATCCTATTACAGTTCCAGTAAGTGTTCGAGAAGCGCAGCAAAATGTCACATGAGTAAGCAAATAATAAGAAACAAAAGGAAAGAATACTGGAGTAGGTTCTTCTAATTCTAATATTTCACATGTAGTCTTTTTTAAGAATTGAATAGCATGTCACCTAAGTGAGAAGTACCACTGCCTCTTAGAGAGTTGTATTTTAATTCCTGAAAACACTAATCCTCTGATTTTGTATGGAGGGAGGTGAAAGAAGATCCAGAGTTAACAGCTTCTATTGAATGAATATAGAAAAAAAATACCTAGCAGGTGGATTTTAAAACAAAGACCTCAGGGAAGAATATAGAGTACAATTTCTATTAAAAAAAATAAAATGAAAGAAAAAGCAAATGACACTATAGGAAGGAAATAACCACAAGGCTTTATGTGTGCATGGCCTGGATGATGAGAAACTCGAAAGAATGATGCTTAGATACGCTGCACAAACAATCCCAAAACAATCTCATAGCTGTTCTTTTTGTACTGAAGTGCTAATGCAACTTGCTTAGAAGGGACTAAAAAAAAAAGGACACTACAGGGCACACATTAATAAGTTCTTCTGAGAGACCAAGGCAAAAAGTGCATTTCCAGTCTGCTTTGAGAAAGGGAAAAAGAAAGGATACAAACTTGCAAGAGTGAGACAGGAAAGTACAAAAAAGTAAGGCTTGAGACTTCTGACTTGTGAAGAGACTGCAATTGCAAATATACCTCTGGACAGGATGGCAACACCCCCTGACCCATGCCTGTATTGATAATCATTGCTCTAGGAACTCCAGGTAAGCAATTTAGCTTAACCAAGGAGCAAAGAATAATGCAAAGGTCAAGAGATTGAAAGAATCATTGTATATTTTTACATACTATTACATATATTATTATATAGTATTCACTAAATTATAATATCTTTTATTAATCAATGCCAAATTTGTAACTGTAAGAAACAAGCTAACAGAGATCTTTATCATGAATTATTCTTCATTAGTCATAAATAAGGAAAGGAAAACAGGGATGCTTCTTAGGGAAAACTCTAATGTTTTATGCCTAAAACACAGTGGGAACAGTGAAAGTGGGTCTGTAAGAAGGTTACATGCAACTACTTTGAGTTTTTGCTTCCTCTTAGAGCTAAGAAAATATTTAAGCTGCACTCACCAAACATAATTACTGATGCTTTCAAAGATCTTTAAATATTTAACTACTTAATCTTCACAATATCTCTATTAAATAGATGTTCCCTTGTACACCAAATTTACATGAGAGAAACATGTTTTATAAGTTGTTTTTAAAAGTGGTTTTGTTTCTTCCATGTGGTGCTGGAAACAAAAACAAAACAAAACAAAACAAAACACCAAAAAAAACCCAAAAACCAAAACACACTGCACAGAGAGCTTTGCAGGTGCAGCTCTGTAGATGCAGACACAAATGGGAGGTTTTCAGCACTTTGATTACTGCTGCCAGTCAAGCCAATATTCACTAAAGGCTTCAAAACATGAATGCAATTAAGTAAAAGGACAAAACC
This sequence comes from Hafferia zeledoni, assembly GCA_035583235.1. Lineage (NCBI taxonomy): Eukaryota > Metazoa > Chordata > Aves > Passeriformes > Thamnophilidae > Hafferia > Hafferia zeledoni. The sequence goes on along the minus strand of JAWWEV010000001.1, from coordinate 33,127,271 downwards.
ATATCTGCAAATTTCCAGTCCAGCCTGAGGCCCCTTCAAAGTTCAGCATGAAGAAGAAGGGCCCTGCTCACGACTGCACACCTGGCTGTGCCAAGAGCAGACTTTGCAAGTCCTTGGCACTTCAGCTCCAGCTGAAACTACTGACAGATGCTGCTTTTCTGAGCCAAATTTCCAAGGCAGAGGGAAGGAAAGGAAAGCAACAGGCTTATTTTAAACTTGACATTTCAGCAGAGAAAATCTACAGAATAATTAGGAAGACTTGCAACAAGCATACAAAATTTACCCATGCGTTCTGATCAAAGAATTACTGGTTGATCTAACAATAGATTGAAAGGCTGAGTACAAAAGAATATAAAAATAGCATAGCTAGATGAATGAACTTGAATATTCCTAGAGCATACTATTTTTTCATAGATGAGCTGAAAGATATGTCACCTGTACCCTAATTAAATTTTTACAAGTTATCAAATGAAGAGCGACTGTCAGACAGGAAGAAAGAACAAAAGGAGAAAATGGGGTTTCTTCTTAACTTATGGGGTATTATGCATGGGCATCTGATGGAAGAAGCTGAATCTTAAACTAGATAACACATAATCATGTTTATTTTAATTAAAAATAAAGAAGTACATAAATGAGATACAGAGAAAAGAAAGCCTAACGTTGTTTCATTTCAAGCCTGACACTACCTGGGCAGGACTACTGGGTGACACAGAAACACAGAGAACACACGCACACACACACACACACACACACACACACACACGATGCATGCACAGGAGTCCTCCATAGTGCTGAAATAATAATTCTAAAAGTGCAGTATGGTGCAGATCTCATGGCAATGGAAATAGTTATATTGATTTACTGAGTTGTGGACAGGGCAGACTCAGCAAGACTTTGGAACTTAGGATAAAAACTAGTTGACTGGAAAAAAGCTAAAAACAGGCAATAATATTTATGTATTAACACCACTCAGAGAATAAAGTAGTACACAGTCATTAATAACATGGGAAAGAAACTTTACAGAATGATATGCAATGCTGCATAAATGCTATGAAAGTCAGTAAGATATACAAAATTGAAATTCTGCATGTATTTGACAACAATGAAAATTCAGGAGAGGAAATATTTGCCGGAGCTGTTAACAGCATTGCCGTTACAGAAGAAAAGATGTATAGAGCCTGGCTGGATGTTTCCTTCACAAAACATTCTCCACAGCCAGAAAATTTAGGAAAAAAAAGGGTACAGTGGATGAAACCATGGGATAATTTTAATCAGGACCGTTGTTCCAACAGCTCCACTAGAAGGCTGTAAAGGAATGCTTACTTTGTTTAGGAAATTCTTTTGATGGATGACAAAACTACTAGTCATGTGAAGTACTATGCCCTTGCTATCTGCTCCCTACCTGGACTGCTGACTCATTGTCCAGTGCTACAGAACCTGCACAATGAGTGACAAATACTATTATACCAAAATTCTCAGTAACTTGTCCCTAGTCCCAGAAGTAGGATTGTTCCCCTGCACCGTGTTCACCTGATTAGATCAGATACTGCTCCAGCTTTTTTGCACTTCCAAAAACTTAAAGCAGCCACAAAAGCATTTTGGCTAGCTGATTAATTTGAATTTAGAGCTGATTTTCTTGGTTAGTTTCTTTAAATAGATCATAGCTACTAACCAAGAAAAGCTGGCCAGCTTTGTGCTGATGTAAATGATTACTTGAGTTGCGAGGCTGAATGGGGTCTGATATCCACTTGGAACAAAGTGGAGGACTCAGTGATATTTAATAATATATACACAGGTGTGGGATTATCTATATGGAGAGATTTATGACCCTTGTTACACTGGCAATCCTTAGGCAAGAGTTTTGATGGCACATAAATAAGCAAGCAATGTGACCAGTGGGATTTACCAAAGCATACATAAACCTTATGAATTCAAATCCCACCAAGAGTCAGTATGTGCAAAGATATTTTATAGATTCTAGTAGGTGCCCTCCTGTCTCCTACAAGTGCCTTAACACCTTTGTTACTCTGCACTGAGGTCCCATGAGGTTGCTATGAGAAAATATATACCACACCGTGGTTTGTTATATGAGGAAAAACTTCTGGAAGCTGTAAATATGTAAGATGTCAAGTCCTAAGTCCACAAATCCACTTGAGTTAAGCTAAAATTAGTGGCACCTAGGGAGCTATGTATTTTTGTACATCTGGCCTAAAACTCCTATTTCACACCAAAGTTCTTTGTCATAACAAAATGGAAGAACAAAGTAACAACAAATACACAGAACTGCTCTCACTTTGTTTCTCAGATGTGTTTGAAGCATCAGGTAGGTTAGCTAGTAAATGACCAAGTTTGTAGGTGCTCTGTCTTGTTTAGGGATCCTATCCAGAATGCAGTCTGAACTAAGCTGAGTGGAGTCACACCATAACTGCTTCCAGATGCTCATGGAGGGGCAAGATGGTTTCTATACGATGAAGTAGCAAACAGCTTCCTGAGGGAGCACATTGCAATCAGAGATGACACTTTTCAGATGAGAGGCAGAATGGGAAAGATTATCTATTGGTTTGGCCCAGAGTGAACTTCATAAGGGACTTGGCTCTGTGCTTCACTTAAGTAACTGAAGCTTTTCCAGAATAGTTAATCTGAGATTTTTATCCTCTGATTTCTAAGGGCTTCCAGCAAGGCAAAGTAATGAGTTTATGCCAATTTCTGATCTTTGTCAAGCCTCATCATTGCTTCTAGCTCATTTCAAAGTGGAGTTTCACAAGCAGACAGTCTTCCCTGTAGTGCAACCATCTTTGCTGCACCTTTCTAGGGGTATTCAGCATCCTGGGACTATAAAAGGACAGAACACTTCCAATGTAAATCTGATGTAAAAGCAGGGTCTTTCAGGAGACATAGAAATAAAACAAGAAGCAATGGGATGTGCCTACTACTAGAATTGTTTCTACTGCTAGGTAGAGAATCATTAGTATTCATGAAAGACTGAATCAGAAAGAACAAAGCACCATCCCAGATGTAAATGACATGGCTTAAAATCTTTTTTTCTAAACTTGTGCTTGGTTAACCTGATTACAACTTTGAAAACTATTGACTCAACATAGTGTCTCAAGTTTAACAGGTTCAGGGTCAAAGCCATATGCTCTGACAAGGGTGAGATATGAAAAACATTCCCTGTGACATGGTACAGAAGCACAAATGTGTCTAATTCAATTTGAAGACAGGTGCTGGTAGGCAGTGATGATCAACTGGCAAAGAGCTATGTCTCAGGACAGATAAGGTGGGCAGTGTGCAAAAGTCAACATATGCCAAAAACAACTATCTTTCTTCCACTAACAGGCTTTGGCTGGTGTATACAATAGAAAACTCGGGCAATGCAAGGTGCCATTGCATGCCAGTTCTGGGAAATGCTGACATTTTAAACAGTGGCTAATTGTGCTCTCAGTTGTTTTTAGGAGAGACTAAACAGATAAATTACTTTTTCCCACGTACAAATTTTATCAAGGAGATTCAAGATCTCTTAAGGAAGAAGCTGGCATAAGCTTCATTGTATGTTGTTTCAGGGTGTGGTGGATGCACTGAGTAACACAGGGAGAATGTGAGCACAAGGTGTAACTGAAGGACATGTGCAGAGTGAGAGCATAGCCACTTTGATTTACAACATACAGAGGGATACATTTAGAATTATAAGACTAAAACAGGCTCACTGAAGAAAGGGATGGCTGAAGGGGAGAAAAAGCAATCACAGAAAGCAAAATTCAATAGCAGAGCAAAAGTGTAGCAACTGGTTTGAAAGGAGCTTTCCATCTCTGTGGGACATGCGTATGTGAGTGGAATGTCTCAAATCAGAAAGTGTTTTAAAATAATTAAAGCATTTGCAGATCTTTAACATCCTCTAAATGACTGAAAATGTTAAGGTTGCACCCATTTGCAACCCAGTACACACACATAGATGCAAAGTAAAAAGAAATTATCAAAGCCTTGATGTTGCCAAGTGTTGAATATTTGGTGAGAAGAACGCAGTGCACCACAAGAGCAGGTCACATCAGTATGAACTGATACAAGTGCAGGCTGCAGTGTCATCTATGTTGGATAATTCTGCACTCAGTCAAGTTGTTCCACATTTATATCGCCATAAGAGAAGAAAATAATTTATTCTTCTATAAAATAATTTGTTCATGTATTTCCAGCTACAACCGGAGAATGAAAATATCAGCTCAAAGACACTCGCACTGAAAGAATATATCCATAGCTTGCACAGGCACAGAGGTAAAAACCAGCATCTGTATTATAGTAACATGCAGAGCTGACTTTATTACTCTCGCCAATCCCACAACAGATGAGCCATCACACCCAAAAGTAGTTAGTCAAAAACCATCAAGATTACACCAACCAAGGGTCAGAATGGACCCTCACAGAAAGCAGGGACAGGTAGATGGAGGACTATAGAGAGCTGATTTTCCCTGATTACAAGTAGATCACATATCCCAGAGAATGAAGGGCAAAGAGGTGGATATGGTTGAGCATGGTCTTGTCCATGGAAAGTCCACAGAGATCCAAGGCATAAGTTTAGTGGGAACTCATGATCAAAGCAAGTTATTTGAACAATCACAAAAATGTGGGATAGAGGGAAGGGTCTGGGATGAGTCAGTCCTTAAGAAGTACTGTTTGGTTCACTAGCAATCCTGAGGAATTCCTCAGAAATTCTTCATGGCACCCTCCCCATAAGCCCAAATTTCGCATTTACCTGTCACCTATCTCAGGTGAGAGTATAGACAAGCCCCTGAGATCTGGCTATCAATGCTGACAACTAGTTTGAATGTGGTGAGGAAATGTAGTTCTTACTAGGATTCACTGAATCATAGAATCATTCAGGTTGGAAGAGACCTCTAAGATCATCAGCCATTAATCAAAAAGGAAAAAAAAAAGAAAATAGCTGTGAAGATGTGTCTATTTTACTGAAAAATTCTTCAAAATTTTCACATCTGATTGAAATAAGAAGCAGGTATATTTTAGATTTTTTTTGTCTTTCAAATTGCTTAGTTTTCTCTTTCATTTCCAGCTATATTAAACTACAAAAATTTGTCAAGACTCTTGACTGCTTTCTCTTCCCTCACCTGCCCTGAATAATGTACTGAATGCTACTGAAACAGTTCCATCCTTTCCCTGCACTTACATTGAATACCTTGAATAAAATAGAATGTTTTCACAACTTTTTTATAAAGAGTATTTTATTTTGTCCTTAATATATTTTAAAAAATCAAGTTAGCACTTCTGAAATTAGACAGTTTTTACTGATCATTGGTTTTTTATATCAAGCCAGGCTGAGATACATCTCTGAATTCCAAGTTCAGAGACCCGTTACTACAATACCCTTCTCATACCCCCTCCTCACAATTCCTGCAGCACAGGCTGTCACTTACTCTCCTCAGATACAGGTTTCTCCAAAAATTAACCTTCCCACAGATGCAAAAAATTCTTCAAAAATGTTTCTAGGGATAAAACATTCCTTACTTGCACCGACCACAACACTGTCTGTGGGAGGCAGGTACCACGGTTTCTATGTTGCAATTAGGGAAACTGAGGAACGCATCTCAATAATTTGGCAGTCTGAAGGTTTGTGGCAGAGTCCAATATGACACACTGGGACAGGGATAAGCAAGAATCTACAAACTTACTGCAGACATCCAATTCTGTATGATGTGAATTAATATTAACATAGGAGATGGAGACACCTGGTTCGTTCTAATGACTGTGAATGTTCCAGCCACTCAGTACAGATGATGACAAATTACAACACTGACTTCTAGGAGTCTTGTGAGGGAGCAACATTCAATTTCTTTTTGCAGTTGCAAACAACCTGTGTGACGCTGGGGAAAATCCACTGCATCTTCCAAATGCATTTTACCCTTCACAAAAAGAAACAACTCTGAAGTGATGTATTAAAAGCAAGCGAGAGTGTAAGCCAGAAAGATTTACACACAGAACTCTGTCACAAGCAAATGCAGAACTTCATCTTTCACTTATCTTGTGCCTAACTAAGATGGATTTTTCTCTGAAGGGCTGGATGAAAGGATTTGCAGCAGAAATAATAATGTATAAAATATAGTCTGGCTCACATCCTTGTCTATCCTACTATTGGGGGAGGAGGGAACAACCTATACTCCTACTCCTTTTTTATTTTGTCATTCACCTTCACTATTTGTTTAAAGCTCCTAGACATCCAGTGGCCCAGTCAAATAGGAGCTGCAATGGAGGCCCCAAAGACCTTCTCAGGAAGTCTGATGGTGTTCTCAGGAGACAGTTCCCATTCAGACTCTGAGGAAGGAAACACATTTCTGAACCTTAACCAGTTTCTGGCAATATCCAAATCAAATTGTCAGTCAAACATACCAAGAGACCCCCAAAATAACTTTAATCATGATAGTTTCTGTCCATTTTTAATAAATATTTTTTCTGAGAAAGAAGCAGCCCTCCTGAAAGAGGGAACTTATGCTTCCTGAATCATGGGTTTGGCAGCATCTGCAGTCAGACAAATGGGTATATTCAATATCTCTGGAATGTTACTAAATGACAAGGAAATAATATAATTCTATCCAAAGTGGCCTCAGTAGTTTCCCTGTCCTAGCTCTCCTTTACATTGAGCTGAGCTGCAAGAATGGAATTCCTAATGTGTCTCCCATGTTAAAAGGACAGGCGGGAAGTCAACAAATGCGTCTCAGAGGAGGGGAATACAGTATTGCCATTTGAAACAGTCAGTGTGGAAGAACTTTAATGAAAAATCTGAATATTCTTGAACACTTGATAAACCAGAACAAGTACTAATGGCTCACTTTCCAAATGGGACTCAGCTCCCTGCAAGAAAATACTTCTGTAGTGTAGTGTGAAACTCTCTTAAAAGGAGGATATTTTATTCCATTGATAATAAAAGAACCTCTAGACAACCAGCTCAAAGAAGGTCACTGTGAACCACTAAAATCTGGATCACTGAAGCTCACCGTGCTTTAAAATACATCACTTACCAGTGAAACTCATAATGTCACAGAACAATACTATTCCCCTTCACTATCCATCATCATTCTACCCTGTCTAAAGGGAGCTAGATCATTTATACATACAAATATATACAGAATCTCTCTTTACTCTCCATCTTGCTTTGCAAAGTTGTGCTTTCTTTCAGATAAAAATGAGAAAAAATCTGAAAAAGACAAATCATCTGAATTGAGATGCTGTATGTGATCATTTTCACAGTCTCCTTTCACATATGTGTTTCCTTTTCTCCTTCTCTTCTCGTGGACATTCATCTTCAAAGTTTTAATCATATCACTTTTTTCTCCTTCGCTTTCTATGCTTTTCTCCTTCTCACATTTTAGTTTTTTTCTTTGGCCATGCTTTTTTCTGCTCCTAAGTGGGATGATTTTGAATTCAATTCTCTCAGGCCATTGCCTTTACTTTTTTGCCCTGCTTTCTTCTTTGAGTTCTTCCTCTGCCCTTCTTTCTGTTATTTCCCAGTACCATCCATCAAGACTCTGAGAGTGTTTCCCCAGGAATCTCTCCCACTCTGATTCCTGCCTTTTGCTGTCAGACAGGAAAAGGAAGTTTTTAAGGCTTAATTATTCTAAATCTATGATGATATCTAAACTATTTAATTACTGGCATAACTGGTCTCAGTGACCTGTATACCTCTGCATCATTTAGATGTTTATACTAAGCATATTCAACATAGATTTCCAGAACAGTCCGCGTTGGAAAGGACCTTAAACATCACCAAGTTCCAAGTCCCCTGCCATGGGCAGGGACAAATTCCAACTAGACCAAGTTGCTCATATAATCAAATATAAAATATAAACTTACATGGATGGAGACACTGAATCAGAGAGAGGTTAATCTTCATTAAGTCAAAGAACTATTGAATAGCCAGTGTACTGCAGGACATAATACTTGATCTAAGATATTAAGACCTCTCATTTTAGCTAAATGACTGAACATATATTGAATGAGTATGAGAAGAAAAGAAGTACACGTGTCAAGGGTAAAGATTAAACCCACTGAGATCCTTTGAGGGACTTACTAAAGATTAGCTCTGATAAGCCAGTGCTTTCTGTTAGGAATACATTCCCTTTGATGCATGGAAACCTGAAATGTAAGACTTGCACAGATAAAAGAATTCCATAGAAGGTGTGCATCAGGAAAGCATTTAGAGAACTCTGCAATATAAAGGCAGACAGAGACCTTTCTGATTTAATCTGGGTGTAAGAAAAGGAAGTCTTTTTTTTTTTTTATTATTTCTCCACTTACATTTGTAAAAACATTCATTTCTATATAGTCAATTTGGTCTTAATTAATCTGTTTTATTTACACATTATCCAAGAGCATTTTTCTCCCAAGGACGTAACCTGAGGCACTGGAACATCTTTAGTGCTGTAGGAAAGAAGCAAGTATCTTAAAATTATATTGCAAGGAGGAAGGCTCTTTGACATGTAAAAAGACAATACAGAGAACAGCTAAACCAGAAGAGTCTTACATTAGTTTTCTAATACTATCCCTATACACTCTTTGCATCACAAGTCTTCTCTATCACCATGCACCCGAATCCCATTTTCAGACTCTTCCTAAACTCCTGTGACTTTCTAACAAGGCCTGCATGAGCCACTGGAATCTTCATGTCACTCTTTCCACTGCACACAGATGATTTTTTTTCACTACTCAAAATGTGACTCTGTTCTTGCACAGGCTAAATCCTCTGCAAAGAGTAGTGAAGTCCCTTCACAATGACAGTCAGCTACATCTAGAGGTACAGAAGAGTATGGGGAGTGCTCAGCAGTGTGCCTGATTCATGCTCCCCTCTATCAATCCACTTTGAGCAGAAATTCAGCTGTGAAACTAGTAAAGATATAGATGTGCCTACACAGAGATGCATCCAGGAAATGCCAGCCCTACACTTCAGAAAAGATACAGAAGAATTTAAGAAGCAGTTGCTGTACCCTGCCAACAGCTTGTGGGTAAGAGTCAGCACAGACATCTCATGGACCACTGCTTCTTCCCCATAAAGAAGACAACTTGTGAGAAGTCAGCAAGAAAAGATGGAGCAGACTGTTCCACCCTCTTTGGCCTCCAGAGAAAACATCTTGGTGTCACATATCTTCAGTAATTCAGAATCCAAATGAGATCAAATTTTACCTTCAGTGTTGATGACAGGATGTTTAGGGTGACAGAATTACTGATTTCTCAAGAATACATGTTTTCCATTACATTAAAACCAGTTGTTTCTTCTTAAGAAGACAATAAGGCTTGGTAGTTATTAAGCTTGCAATAAGAAAAGTAGAAAAAGAAATAGCACCAAGACAGAAAAATAATTTCTTCAGTTATAATGAGTGTTAAATTAGAAGTTTAATGATCCAGTGTAATAATTCTCAGAATTCAAGAAAGTTATGCAGTATCCAGCTGGCCAAGAGTGATTTTGACTATGTGCCACCACAAATGTAGACTCTCATTTAATGTCTGTGAAACCAGAACAAAACATGAACAGAAATTTCACACCAGTCAAGTGGAAAACACTTCTTTGGTTTCAGGTCTTTGAGATAATCTTTCACATGTTGTAGCTGACAATCAGATGCCTTTTCAGCTACCAAAGCATGACCCTATTCTCTGGCCAATCTGGTCCTGAGTTAATGACCACTGAGATATTGAAACTTCATCCAATTTCTGACTTTCTACTGTAAATGAACTGTAACTGAGATTTAGTAATTTGGAGTAGAAGTACTTTTACCTCAAGAGAGAAGAAAAATGCACTTGCCATACAAAAACTGCCATTTGATTAAATCAATAAAAATACTGCCAAAGAAACTTCCAGATTGGTGAATATATGGATACCATCAGGTCATAGATTAAATATGCTTTTTTTTTGGGTTTTGTGTGTGATTTTTTAATGGAGTCTTAATCTATGAAAATAAAAAGTGGATGAAAATTTCCTACTGGCATGTGTTCTCCCTGTTCATACTGAGAACATGAAGTAATTTAAAAAATACCTTTTTTTGTTGCTCATAATGCATTGCCACATAAGAGGACTGGTCCATAATTTTGTCCCCTCAAGAGTCAGATGTCCCTATTAATTTTCTTAGACTATAACTTTCAATTTGTCCTCTTCACTTTCAGATAGCTGAAAAAGAAAAGAAAGGAAAATCAACTCTCATACTTCATGATAACAGCCTTCACAAATATATCTTTGCGATACATTTATCACAAACTGTTACAGCCTTTCCTTCATTTACCCAATTCACGACAACTGGCAGACACAAACAACTTCGTACTTCAGCATAATTGAAAAAAGAAAAAGGCTCTAACACTGTTTATTATGAAACTACTGTGCAACTTAGTGAAAGGATTTACTTACCATGAGCTTAAATTTGTAGATGGAGAAATGTCTTTGATCACTGTTACATGGGCCAGGTGGATCAGACTGACTAATCTTTTGGGCATCCAAGAACATCACACGCAAGAGCCACTGGCGATGAAGGTGGATAGGTAGGTCCATATCTGGTTGGTTTCTTTGTGAAGCTATCTTGAAAATGAAGAGATTTCTCTTGCTTTTTATCACCATCTTGCAAAAGGCACAGATGGAACTTTTGGCACAATTTCCCTTTCAGAGTATTGTTCCATTAATATAAGTATGAATTTTCAATGTATTTCATTTTCTTTCTCCTCTCCTGTATTTTAGGCTTACTTAAGCCCTAGTATAACAAATGACCAGAAGTGGATAACAAGAATGAAAAGAAGAGCAATACTGCCTCTTATTTTCCAGGATTTTTCTATTCTGGTTATTTGGGTTCATTTCCTAGGTTTCTCCATGAAACCAGTGTTTCAGCTAAAGACAGGTTGTTTAAAAACAGAGGTGTTAAAATGACATATTTCCTTATGACATATTTTCAAATGACATGTTGAATGATAGAACCAATTTACCACAGGAGAAAAATTTTCCCCTTTCCTTTGATAGGTCTGTGATGATCAAATATAATGTACGGAGTACAGAGGTCCAGGGGAAGACAAGTTTGAGGAAAAAATCAATCAAATAATCACTGTGCGCAGAAAACATCCATAGCTGTACAGATGTGATCATTGTTACCAACTTTCCACAGAATTATCCACTTGCTACCTATATGGCACAGACAGCATCATACTTAGGGTTAAACGAACAAATCCAGTTTGGAGAGGAACCTGTTTCAATGAACATGCTTACCTGCCCCTGGCTTCCACTCAGGTAGCATGTCAGAGACACAGGCACCTATGCCCAACTAATTTATTTTTAGTTATGGTGTTGACCTTCCCTGTGAACTACACCTAGAAAGGTTTGTATATTCAGGCGGCTCAGAGCTAAACTCGTGGAAAATTTAATTTGTAGCAGAGCTGCAAGTGAAACAAAACAAATAGGGTAGAGAACAGATAAGAAGCAGTTGTCCTGGCCAGGAGGCAAGAAAACAGCCACTGACTGTTAAGAAGTGTGCTTACACAAACACACCGATCTGGCTATGCCATCTCAGAAGTTAATAGTTCAAGGATGGTGAAATATTTACCTTGATTGAAAGGATGGCTGCTGGAACAGGAAGGAATCAAATTCAGAGGAGTTTTCTGAAGAACAAGCTCCAGGGGTTGCCCACGACAACAGTTTTCAGGGAAAAAGGAACAGCACCAGCAGAGGAGAGACTGACTTTGCATTGTCTCTTTAGCTCAGTGCACAGTCAGTGCTCTGTGAACACACTGACTGTAGTTGTGTATTACTGTAGTTGACTTAGAATTTAATTTCTCAACACTCAAACTAATTATTAACTTCCATGAGAAAGATACAGCCCTTTGGCCTACATTTATTTGGATATTGTGAAAACATGGCCAAGCACCACTATGCCCATTTCTGTGCATCTTCTTTAGGGCCTGCCTCTGCTGGATTGTCCATCTATCCTTACGTTATACTAAAAAGCTCCTTCAGCTGTATCCATGGAAAAATGCTGTCACAATCATCTGGGTGATCAGTCTCCTTTTCAAGTTTGATTTAGATCTTAATCAATTAAGAATCAGAGCAAGCCAGTGATATTAGTCGCAGAGCTGCATGTGAAAATTTTAGGAGTCTGCTCTTCCAGAAAGGTCTTGGATATCTCTGAAGTGCAGCCAGTAAACAAGCAGAAAAATACACAAATTTATAATTTACACCTATTTCAAAAAATACTGTAAACAAGAATGAGTCAGGCATTGTTGCATTTTATCTCACTTGGAGAAAAAGTAGAGCAGTTGATTGAATTCAGTTAAGTTGGATCAATTAACCCAAAGCAAAGGAGATTATTGAAAATTCAAATTTCAGAAAGTAGACAGAATGGAAACCTGTGCCAGTCACCTGGTAGTAACATGCATCAAAAACAAGGGGGTACACATATCTCCATTCCCCCAAACAGGAAACTATTAGTCAGCTGTTGCCTAGTTCAGTGATACATTAAATGCCTTTATGTTTTCCCACAAGTATTTAGAAAAGAACCTGAAATCTACAAAATGAAGAGGTGAAATTTAAGTTAGGTATTAGGAAGATTTTTTCCAGTCAAGGTGGTGAGACATGGAACAGGTTGCCCAGGGAGGTTGTAGATGCCTCAACACTCTGGAAGTGTTCAAAGCCAGGTTGGATAAGGCCTTGAGCAACGTGGTCTAGTGAAGGTGTCCTTGCCCATGGCAATGGGCATTGGGACTAGATGGTATTTAAGGTACCTTCCAATCCCTTAACATTCTATAATTCTATGATTTTATGGTCAGGGTACCAAGCCTGTCAGAGTTCAAAGAATGTCTGGATAATGTTCCTATTCATATGGTTTACCTTAGGTAGTCCTGTGAGGAGCAGGAAGTTGGACTCAATGATCCTTACGGATCCCTTCCAACTTGAGATGTTCTGTGCTTCTCTTTTGCTCAGCCGTCCTTGGCAAACATGAATATCATTTATAAATATGTTATTTATTTTACCAATTAAAAAAAAAAAAAAAAAGAAAGATTAAAAAAAGAAGAAAAATCAGTCACAAAAAAATTCATCCAGATCAGAATTCCTGAAAACCCCCTATTAAAGTTTATGGTTAGTTTAAAACAGATCTACTCCATTTCAGTTAAAGCAACCACCTTCAGTTCTGCTACACTGTAGATGAATAATGTATAAATAATAACGTATATGCAAAATCTTAACAAAAGAAGAAATATAAACTATTAATGGGTTGCCCATATGTGTGGAGATGTACTTCTGAAAGAAAAAAGGAGGTCTACAGGTCATATAGATACTTTGACCCCAAATCATGCCTAATGGAACTGCCACTGCCACCATTCACCATCGACCAGCCATTGAAAGATTGTTATGCACTGCTAGACTGTCAGTGATGGATAAATTGCTTTCTTCATATGCTTTGCCCACAGTTTTCCTGATATATCAGGGCTTGTACAAGAATTTCATTTTCCGTGAAGGCTTGCAGGCAACCAAACAGCAATAATTTAAAGCTGTCAGGAACAGAATCAGTCATAAGCACAGGCAGCTGCCTGCAGTAACACACCCCAGAAAACATTGGGGTCCTTGGGGTACTGGTTGGAAATCCAAATGCTATCCCTGTACAAAATCAATGACTTGCTACTGACAACAGAAAATTAAAAATAAAAAAAAAAGGCAAAGCAAATTAAACAAAAAAAAAACAACAACAACAACAACAACAAAAAGAGATGTGAATTAATGTGGAGAAATAAATAAGGAGGAAATATAAAAATTCAAATTCCCAGAAAAATAGTGAAAACAATCGGTTTAAAGTATCACTAGTGTTTTAAGACACTAAGGAATTTAAGATATATATTTAGGATTTATGTTATTATAGAAATCAGTTTTTCAGTGCTGGATTCTACTGAAGGCAGCATCCTAGATAAAGAGTTTTATCTGCACATCAGATGCATTTCTTTTGTGCTGCCACATCTATGTCTCCATTGAAAAGTGAGAGAAACTGGAAAACAATAGACAAGTACAACATCATGACTTGGGAGTGATATTCCTAATAGTTGCTACACCATTTGGATCCTTCAAACAGTGAAAAAAGATACCATATTTTGGACCACAGAGGCATTTGTTTTTAATGTCACTGTTTCGGATTGCTTTTATTACATAAACCAATATAAACAATATTAAAGACACTCTTCCAGGCAATACTTTCCTTGGTCAAAAAAACTCTACTTGACTGATCTTATTCTCTCTACAAGTCCTGCCTCACTTTCTTCCTTAGACTATCATTGCAGTAACACTATTATTGCTGCTGTTTAAAATCTCCATTGAGTCAGCACACTGAAATTTGAAAAGTATGTGCGTACACACAGGAATAGTTTATAATTGACAATATTTTGCCTGATTCTTAATGGCACTTTTCTTTAAGATACTGCATTGCTGAATCTTCCTACTTTCTATTCACCATGTCACCATGCACATTTTCTGCTTTGTTAGGGGATGAAGACAAATTGGCATTTATAGTATCTATTGTGTTGTAATGGGTAAACGTCAGTAGAAAACTGCATTATAATGCAAAGCTCAAGAGAATTGTTCTCTCCAAATGCACTCAATATTGCTCTTATCTTTACCAGCGAGGAGTCTATCAGAGAAAAATTCTGCAGTTTCCACACAGGGCATTTCACAGGCTTAATCAAAGGAATTCAAAAGTTCTGTTTGCTGGGACCTTTCTTCTCATAGACTCAGAACCAGGCAGTGGCTGAGGTTGGAAGCCTCTTCTGGAGACCATTCACTCTGAACTCCCTGCTCAGGAAAGGGTATCTAAATCAAGTTCCTCAGAGCTGCATCCACTCAGTGTTTTAATATCCCAGAGGACGAGGCTCCATTGCCTCTGTTCAAAACAAGGACTGGACGCTGACACAAAGACTGCATAATCAGTGACTTTCACAGCTGACCAGATAAGCAAGCAAAGGCAAAAAACCACATAAAATATGTATAACTTAAATTAGAGCATGACTTGCAGTTTAGTACAATAGAATCCTACCTAGCAATGCCCCAGAAAACACTGTAACCAGAGCATATGAGCTACTATAAGCAACCTATTGCTTTAATGTGACCTTACAATTCACAGTTCGCATGAACAATATCCATTTCATGGTTTCACTCCAATAAAAATTTTATGAAATAATCCTTTAAAGTATAAAGTTTTGGTTTTCTGCTTACTTTTATGAGCTAGGTAGGAACTATAACCTGCACCCTACGAACATACTTTACAGAATCCCAAAGGTCACTAGCTAAAACACTGCTCACTTTAAATATTTTAACATATTCAGAAAGAATTGGTTGATGGTCTTTTTTTCTTTAATATCTGATCAGTAGAATGAGAATTTGCTGTTTCCCAAGGGTCACCCTAGCCTCCTACCATTAGGGTTAATATCATTGTTCGCAAAAAACCCCATGTTTACCATCTTAGAATCAAGCTGATGAAATTCACCAAAAGCCATTTAAAAAGTAACCTAACCCTTTCAAAACAAACTAACTTTTCAACTCAAGCTATTTAAGTGTCTGCAAGGGGAAAAGTTTTGTTCTTTGTTTCAGAGAACAGCTACACCACCCTGTGAGTGCCAAGAAGCAGCACAAGCTGATACAGGGTGAGGCAGTTCTGATGTGCCACCACCAGCACCACCACTGCTTCTGAACAGCAGCCAGAGATGGTACTCACCCTTGCCCCGCCAAGGCGTATGGTGCTCCTCACTGTAAGTAAGGAAAATCTATTTCTTATTGTTAAGGAATATAGTTTCAAAATGTTCACATTATACTTAGACACAAGTATTTTCATGTGAAAATTCCCTGGTCTCATTCTGGGATTCCAGTGGGGGAAATGGTGCTTTTGGATGCACCAGATGTGCAGGATATTGCAAAATTCATAACCAGGCAGGGGTTTTATGGAGAAATATAGGCATGCATTGTACTTACCATACAAAAAGTGTGGAAGATTCTTCACCACATTATAGCACTGCAAATGCAGGAAATAATTTCAAATGTTCCAGTGAACAGAAGAATTATTTGTCCTATTCTCTGTGTTGTGTGTTTACTTAGACTCTGAAGAGAGGTGAAAAGAGCAATATTTCCACTAAATTCCTTTTAAACACAAACTTCATTGCTTTCACCTTGCTGAAACATAACTTAGGTTAATGGTGCCACCTGGTGACAAGTCTTGCTGTTCCCATCCCTTGACAAGAAAGGCAAGAAAAAAAATATGCTGTAAACCATCTCCTCAAGGGTAACCTCCTCAAAACTCTTGTCACCTGCATTAATTACTTGTCCTATGGAGCGTAGTGTATTGCTCACAGAGAAAGCACAATAAACAATAGGAAAGAAAATATTTCTTAGCATACTTTCATTTTAGACACTACCACACACTTTGATTTGTTAGCTTGTGAAGAGAATACACTTAAAAGTACACGAAGGAAAAAGGGAGAATTGACACTAATTTATCAGAATCTGCTGAGGATGTGGGAGCAGGGCACTTTGTCTAGCTCAAAATCTTCTTGTTTGCTGCAGTGGTGGGTAAGATTCTAGCACCATCTCATCAGATTTTACTACCCCTGTGACTGCAGTTCTTAAACAAAAAATGACTGTTTGAGCACATGCTTTTTGCACCTCACCTGCTAGTAACAACTCACAAGAGAAATTAATTCTGAAGCTGTAAATTGGTCTGTGCATCTCTCTCTGCATTGCAACACTGCTGAATACAATCACAAAAAAATTGAGTTGCTTTTGCATGGCTAGATTCTCAACCTGTTTCCTGGAGGTAAATCAGGATTTATGCTCCAGGAAACAATACATGGTGGGGGAACTACCTGGGGCAAGGAGGGGGCAGGCATGGTCAAGCCAAGAAGGGCTGGAACCCTTGTTCAGACAGAGGCAAGGTCAAGGGATGCAGCACAGCAAAGACCTGAATCCTGTTCGGTATCTGCCAATGGGTATAATCAACCTTATTATATTACCTTCTGTCTTGTGTATAAAATAACAAATAATTTACAAATGAATAGCTTTAAAAAGCTAGTATTTAAATAAATGGGTAAAGGGAGTAGTGGAGTTGGGAGCAGAAGATGTCTGGGCACAAAAGTGGAGAAAGACACACTTAACATCTTGTCATCCAAATTAAGAGTTGTTATACTTGTACAATAAAATAGCCAGAATTTGAATTATGGATCATATTGATCATTTCTCTACAGATTTGCTTTTATGCAAAATACAAGTTCCCAACAATCACAGCACAACCACCAGTTTAATTACATTACAGTGACAGGTTACAGGTGAAACAATTCATTTTAGGAGTTTCTCTGCAGCTTTACTCCTTCCTAGTTGTCACAATATCCTATTTACAGTTGCAATAGTGCACAACAATTTCAGCAGCACAAATGCTGACTAGTCCTTCACAGTTATAAAAAAGAGGACACTTAATAGAACAAGCTTATTTAAAGGCAGTATACGTGCTTTACAGTTTGCTCTGCTCACCCAAAATTTGCTAATTTTTTGCCCAACTCAGCACTACGGAAGGGCAGGTGAAAGTATTGGACAATTTTCAGTGTACTAATGTGCTCTTGAATAAAGACCAACTACATCACTTCACTCCCAGGAGCCTTTAGGGACTGGAATTTCCTTACCATGGAACCTAATCAGGGACCTTGTTAATTTAACAAAATAGAAATATCACAGCTGAATGGCTACTCTTCTCTTAGAAGCCTACGTCATATCATAGTCACACACTGCATATGCAAATTATACAAGTATCCATATGCTTCATTTATATGACTATTTAACCAAACTAGCATAATAAATATATCTAGTTAGATACTTGCAGTAAGTGTGCAGCTGTCTGGAAGGAGGTACAAATTCACCATCAGTGAAATCCAAACTGCAGCTGTCATTAATCAAAGCTTTGCCCTTGAACATTCATCATTGTGATATTGCTGTGACAAAGTGGACTTTTACAGCCATTTGGGATGTGAAGATTTTACTTCCTTAAAATAATTCATGTTTTCTAGTGGTGCAGATGCTGTGAAAAAGACAGTTTTCATACTTGGTCTCAACACAGCAAAGTGGGGAAAGATCATCAAAATATTATAGAACACTAAAAGTATCAGTAAAATGCTGAAGTTTTGCATCGTATTCCTATTGAAAGTATTTGTGTTTAGTAGAAATGATGTTTCTTGGATCAGTGAACTGGAGATAATGTCAGGAGACAGGAGAGATCAGGGGATCTGACTGTTAGGTCAAATGAAGATTTTTATGATACTGAAATGGTGGGGTAGAAGAAGCTTTAGTCAAGATGGGATTCCATGTCTAAAGATATGGTGCCATGTCCTACACCCTTTGATCAGAAAAAAGCAGTGGTTGTTAAAACTATTCACCCACTGGATTGACAAGGAAAGTACTTACACAAGCTCAAGGAATGAAACCAGAGCAATCTGGAGAGCTTTGTCATAGTCAATAAGACCAATATTCACATCATAGGATCATAGAATCATTTGGGTTAGAAGGGACTTTTAAAAGCCATCTAGGCCAACCCCCCTGCAATGATCAGGGACACCTTCAACAAGATGAGGTTGCTCAGAGCCCCATCCAACCTGCCCTTGAATGTTTCCAGGCGTAGGGCAGCTCCCACCTCTTTGGGAAGCCTGAGGCAGTGCATCACCACCCTCACTGTAAAAAAATGTTGTCCTTATATCTAGTCTAAATCTAGTTTCTTTTAGCTTCAAACCATTCCTCCCTGACCTATTGCAACAGATCCTACTAAAAAGTCTGTCCCTTCTTATAAGCCCCCTTTAAGTATTGAAAAGTCACACTAGGTTCTTCTTGGAGCCTTCTCTTCTCTAGGCTGAACAACTCCAACCCCTCTGTCTTTGCATCATAGGAGAGGTGTTCCATTTCTCTGACCATCTTCATGACCCTCCCCTGGACCGCTCTAACCTGTCCATACTTTTCTTGTGCTGAGGCCCCCAGGGATGGATGCAGTACTTCAGGTGGAGCCTGACCAGAGCAGAACAGAGGGGAAATCACATCCCTCAACCTGATGGTCACACTGCTTTTGATGCAGGATACAGTTGGGTTTTGGGGCTGCATTGAGGCTTCACTCTAGACTGTAAGCCATCATTCTTTAAAAAGATGAACAACAGCTTTCCAAAAGTTCTGGTTTTCATGCAGTTTTTAAGAATCTATAAGCCCTATTTTTATGCATTGACTAGCAGTTAACCAGGGATCCTCACAAAAAAACATTTGTCCACAGAGGCTAATAGGCCAGTAGATCTATTTGGATCCACTAAAATCAAATTTAGCCACAAGAAGAAGAAGAAGAGTCTGAAGGCATATTCTGGCATGCTTGTGAGATCTCACCCAACACCCTCAGTACACCAGTTATGCCATGTCAGCTACACATGCTTGGGACCACTTTCTAGCGCTGAGCTTGGATTAATACTTTGAAATTCTCTTCACCTCCAGAACAAACCAGCCACATACACCAATTTATGGGGATGATCCCTGGGCTGTGAATGGTTTGGGACAATGCTTGTCAGATGGACCAAAAGCTTGTCAGAAACCATTCAAGTTATTTTATGTATAGATGACTGAGTCCCCAATGTGGAAATATGGGTGCTCCCATATTCACCCTAATTCACTAAGAAAGACATTTCCAAATAGATTTCACCTGTCAGTACATTCTTAGAGAGTGGTTTATTGGATGGTGAGAGCGTGCACATGGGCAGTTCATTAACTTGCCGGAAATCCATACTCCTTCTTGCCTTGCAGGAACTTTGCCATATAACTATACTTGAAACAAACTACTAAGAATTTGCTGACTGCAGCTTCTTCTACATTTGTGAGCCATCTGTTCAGTCCCAGCACTTGTGTATATTGCTTCCATGTGAGATCTGCACTTTACTGGATGCTGTTTTATGAGAGCATTATCCAGCTCAGAAGCAGAGAATCCCTGTCACCCACCAAAGGTTTTGAATTCACCCATCGTGCCATCAAGAGCCTTCAAAGATATAACCTGTGTACAGCAAATTCTTGAAGTCTTTCACTGCACTATGGAAATGGTACTTTCAAGCAAAAAAAAAAAGGGTTAACTGGGAATTATTGTAAATCTACTGTTTAGTGAAGGACTCCCCAAAACCTCCTTTGCCAAATGCTTGTCATTATCCTCTGGTTTAGGAAGGAGAATTGCAGTTTGTGCCACTGTTCCAGTACATCACAATAAGTGACTAGGAATGGGTCTGAGTAAGTGACTACCCTGTCTTTCATGTCCAGTGATTTTCAGGGAAGGCAATGAAGTGAAACTGTAATAGTCTCTGGTTTTGAGCAAAAACAAGATGTCTGGCAGAGCAACCGCCTCAAACTATAATTTCTCCCTTTTTATAGTTACTATTTTTGTATTACTGTTTTTCAAACACATGATGAGGACTGGCACTAAAGACACTGGAGGAAGTTGACAATTTGAATTAATCACAATCCTAGAAAATACATTAGAGTTTTGTGAAGAGATTTCTATGCAGGAACATCCATATTTCCAATCCTTTGGCAGCGCTTAGCATATTTTTCCCCTACACAGAGAAACAAGTCCTGTGTCAAAGGGAGGTTCTTCCAGAAACTTTCACATCTAATTTATTTGAGTGCAAACTTGCAGAACATGAATTTAGACTGAGAAATGTTGCAGTTCTTGTATTTATCCTTAAAAGTGGTACTGGATGAGAGCACTTTGCCAGCACACGCTATCTCACAAATGTGGTGTAATCATATGACACAATTCCTATTACAAGGTATTTATAAGGCTATTCAAATTTTTAATCCAATTTGAATATGCATTTATTCCACTTATTACATGTACTAGCATTCCTTTGTCTTCCTAATCCTTTACTTACCACCCACACTACTTAGCAAAAGTTCAAGAGTGGTCCTTTTGTTTACCCAAATGTCCTCTGCTACCTTAGGATTATCTTTATTTAATGCCAGCTCCCCATCTAAATGCAAAATATACCTGGCATAACATTATTACAGCATTATTATTGCATTATGACTCAACCCCATCCCTGTTTCTCCAGATATCCATTTCCTCACCATCTGAAAATCAATACGCAAAGCTACAAGAACAAATACAAATGTGGTGTCTGACAAACTGCCATTAAAGTTCCTTTCTAAGGCCTTTCTTTAGTGAAAGTAAAGCCAACCTAAAAAAAAAAGAAAAACAAAACAAAACCAAAAAACAGGGTACAAATATACCTTTACAATATATTCTAATGTGACATCAAATTCTTTAGGCAAATGCTGAAGGAAACCCTGAAGCACTCTGGTACTTCAGGAGAGAGCTGACATCCTGGGGCTCAGGAGAAATATGTCAAAGAACAGGCAAGTGTCCCAAAAGAGTGCAAATGCCATCCTTCCATATCAAATGCAGAGGGCAAAGGTGAAAATGTCGTGAAATGAAGAAAATACTTAATTCACAATCTTTTGTATAAATTTACTAACTTGTTCAATTGATTCTCTCCTTCGACCAATATCTTAAAAGAAAGATATGCTCTTGAAAGAAAAGATCATGAGTGACATAAGCAATAACAGAAAGGCACTCCAGTGGGAAACTGGGGCTAATTCCCAAGCCAAAAAGCCTTACATGATCAACACTACGCTGCACAAAGCTCAACAAGGAGTGCTTGCCCGTTACCTTCCCCAGAGCCCTGGCAGTTACTGTATCTCTCTAAAGTACTCAATGCTCTGATCCAATATTTAGAGTCCTGTTCTTAGGTTACTGTAGCAATGGTTATAGTCCCAGGCAAGTAGTCAATGAAAGATGCATATACTTTAATTTGTGTGGAGTAACAATTGGGATTCTTATACTGTCACCAAGACACCTCACTTAATCTCCAGGAATCACTAAGAAAGCTTTTGAGCAATCTTGTCCTTCTCGCTGATGTGCAACCTCTGCACCACACACAGGACAGATTTTCTTGGCTTGGTGCTTTGCATGTCTTCAGCTCAGACTCTTTAAGTAAATAATATTGAAACTGGTGGGGGAAAAAAAAACAACAACAAAACCCCAAAAAACAAAACAAAACAAAACAAAAAAAACCCCAACAAAACAAAAAACCAACATTGCACAACTAGATAACCTCCAAACTAAAAATGGTTTCTTCTCCTTCAGGAATATCTGCTCTGAAAAATAAAGATATTTCAGAAACAAAGCCAGCTCCACACAGAAACAGATTTTTTTAAAGCATGTTTTAAAGCAGTAGTTGTTTCCACTATTATTGTGTATTTGCTCTTTTTATTGTTCTGCTTTGCTTGAATTCTTAGTACAGAATTCAGCCAATCTAACCAGGTCATCTCAGCATAAACAAGATCTCCTACTTTCCAAGGCACTACCTCTTTCCATTGCCTAGAAAGACATACCCTTATATTTAGGGGTATAACCTTCATTCTAAAAGTCAAGCTATTTATGGTGCAAATTATGTGGATTGAATCTCACCCTCAGTTTCTTTGGGCCTGTGGATAATGCACAAGCGGTGGTTACAGTTATCTAAGCTGACCTCTGCTCTAGCTCAGCTCACAGAACCACAGAATCCTAGAATGGTTTGGGTTGGAAGGGACCTTACAGATCATCAAATTCCAACCCTGCCATCATGGGAACCTTCAGTAAACCAAGTTGCTCAAAGCCCCATCCAGCCTAGCCTTGAACACTTACAGAGATGAGGCATCCAAAACTCCTCTGGACAACCTGTTCCTCACCATCATCACATTGAATTATTTCTTCCTTATATCTAATCTAAGCCTGCTTGCTTTCAGTTTAAAGCCATTCCCCTTTGTCCCATCACTACCTACCCTTACAAGAGGTTCCTCTCCAAAAAGGCCCTGAAGACTGGGAACTAATAAAATCAGTGGACTCTCACTCACAAGTGGTGGGGATAATGACAATTTAGTAAAATATCAATAAAATATCTGGTTTTAATTTTATATTCTCATTGAAATATTGATCCTTACTGCATCAGAGTCCACAAAGCTGGTTTATTCAATCATAAACATTTAGATTTCACTGCAAGAGTGGCAGTGAAAAGTCTCATAGATGGCAGTTCCATCCACTGACATTCATTTGTCCAAACTGTAAGACAAATAATTTCTAGTAATTAACAGATTTGTAAAAATAACAATCTATCATGAACAATGCAAAACTATGGAGCCACATAACTAGTAATTTGAACATCAATAATAGCTCAATGTCTGCTCCTATTTTCAAAGTTCCCAATTTCTATTTAGTGCCTGCCATTTTCTGGCCCACTCTTGCTCTAAGTGGATAGCATATCCCATCTTCCACAGTGAAGATAACAAAACAGTAAGAATAGGCCCTGACTGGCCTAAATTGTCCCCAGGAGAATGAAGTCAGACAATGCTTTCCATTATAACTTGAGCCTGACAGCATAAACCCGGGTGATCTCATGATACAATGTAAGTTTTGGATTCCTCAGTTAAGCTCTATGTTCAGTCACAAGTGTCCTATGAGGACTTGGGTCAGTCACTAAAGCTTTTGTTCAGATCACCTGGGTTTTGCAGACCTGTGGTCAGCTGGAAACCACACCAAAAGGACAACAACTCCTCAGAGGGCCTCTGTGTTATTTGGATATGGGCACTGGCATCACATTCTCATCAGGCACATTTAGGTGTCAAATGAGCTGTAGCCAGATGCAGGGATAGAGAGCACGGTGCACACAGACACCTAGAACTGCTTTTTCATGGAATGGGGAATACTAGTTACCTCCCTATTCTAGAGAACATTTTTGAAGGTGTGGTCTTCAAAAATATAGAGGCCTTTCTCTGAAGACCATCTAAATCTTTAAGATTTGTTGTCCTTCTTGGAAACTCAGGTACTTACTCATGAAATAAAATGTTGACCTCACACAATACATCCATTTTAGAATGCTTTATGCACGCTGTGTAATGACCAAAAATTAACAGTCTAAAAGGGCTTTCTAATTCCACATCTAATGAGACTCTGTATAGAAAAGCAGCTGGAACTCCTGCGCATAAACACCTTGCTATAATTACAAGATAAGCAAAAGAATTAGGATTTCTAATAGTAATAAATTACCAAGCAGAAAATGTAATAAAATCGAACAAGGTTTCTCTATATTGCATTGTGTTAATACAACCTTTTTATATTACCATCAATTGGAAAATGCCATCCAAGTAATTAAGTGAAGAGCTTTTTTCTCAGGTTAAGTAGAGCACCTACATTTCTGCAATTATTATACCGTTGGAAAGTCTGTCCTGATTCTGTTCCCAGTAAAAGATGAGAAATCAAGACAGCATTATAGTAAGTTTTGTGTGCTTGCTCTCAAGTGCATTTACCAAATGGTCAAAATGGCCAGGTAAGAGCTCAAAACAAACAAGGCTTTGCACAACCATAGTGCTTCTCATTCAAGGACTTTAGTGCCTTTGATAAATACTAATTAATTCCCATACCACTGTTTTGAAGTAGGCAAGGGATACATTTAAGTATCACTTGTTTTGCTACTGAAATGCATTCCCTCTTTCTGCTCTTGAACAGAATACAGCAGCTGTTTAACAACACACATGAATATTAAACAAGACTTTTAGAGAAGAAGTAAGGAATACTTAATCCAAAAGACACCCCAGGGGGATTTACACAGGTACATAGCAATTACTTAAAGCAACATCCCCTGAAATGCACAGGTCATTTTGTTCTTCTTCAGCCACTTCAACTTTAAATTTAAATTTTCTGTGGCTTTTAACAATACTGGACAACCTTGCAGACAGCCTGTCACCTCTGAACTGCAGTGAGGGGAACACTGGCACAAAATCAGGACCAGAATTGCTAGAATTTTTTTTATTCTGCCAAAATGAGCCAGCGGACTTAAGTGATCACAGCATAGTAAGACTTTGGCTTTATGCTGCTGAAAAAAGATATGAATACCTGTTTGGAGTTCAGAGGATGCAATAATTAAGCGCTCAATCAGCTATTCCATGCCCGCAAACACTGCCTAACTGATGAACCCTCATCTTCAACACATCCCACCCAGAACGGAGTACCATACTTGGGAGCAATGGCCATCGGCTGGCATGGGGCTTCTGCCCCATTTCTCCTCGTGGTTGCATCAATGGGTTATCTCCTGCCAGTGCAGAGCATTCACCATGTGGAGGTCACAGTTTGGAAAAAAATATGGTTTGCACAATGTCATCTCCACCTCATGTCCTGCATTGCAGGGAAACCTCTTTACAGTCTCACATTGCATCATCTACTTAATATCTGTCTCAGCATGAAAAACAAGTTCTTTCTTGGGCAGATGAAAACTATTAGAAAATATTCCAAATCACAACAGGACAAAATCTGCCAAGCAGCCATTCAAAACCTGCAACAACAACATTGCTGTCTGTGCAGCAGAAATGAAAGAGCAGACAGATTTCCTTTGCCATGAAATATCACTAATCATTTCTTGCTATGACAAAATGAAAAGACATTCAAAAGAAATCAGCACTATTTTGATATGTAACTGTCTCTACAAATTTCTTTATTATTTCAGTTTGGAATGGATGGAGGCACTTTGTCAAGGAAATCTCCAGAATTATGCCTGCAAATATGTCATTTAAACACAATTTGTGTACTTCATATATAAATTTTAAAGGCTTTCCTAAACTATATTTGAGAAATGTAACCAGCTAGCTCGTTCTGAAAGGCTCTCCAAATCACTTGCTTTATTTTACACCAAATCTGCATCAGTGCTTCCAGTTTCAGTATTAGGATTAAATTAACAGCTTAACTTATACTCACTTATCCCCCAAAACCAATCCTGGCATGGGAGCCAAACATTCATCTTAATTGAAAACATTGTGTCTTTATTTTTTTCATCAAATTAATAAATGAGGTCACCAGATGGCCCTTTTAGGATCATCCAGTTGGGCTTCTTGAGTCTTATGTTCCCTGTGTGCTTTACCACAAAGCTAAAAATCCTTACCATTGAAAGCACATCATACAAATCATTTGTTCAGCGCTGGCACGCTCACATGACCAAAAATACCTCCAACAAAAAACTGAGTTTCTCAAACACAGAATCCTTTCCTGAATCCAGCCTTCCAGGCTCATGAGACTCAACAGCAGACCTGGGACCACAGTTAGAAGTGAGGCACCATGGAGCAGTGGTAGAGGGACTTCCATTTGACATGCATTAATGAATCCATTCTCCTAAAAACAATTTATTTCATAGAAAGGTCAAGTGTCTTTTATTGAACAGTGGGCAATATTAATGACCATTTTACAGAGCTAAAACTTGACCTATCATAATTTCAGCATCTTCAATGTTGGGGAATGGGAACAGACCTTTGTATGATTGATTAGAGAGATTTTATCAGGCAATACATTGCTGGACCCAACCAAAGCTCTCTATAGGGTCACTATTCTTGCATCTCTGCAGAGGACTTCCCAAAAGAGAAAGCAAATTTTACATGTTCTCCCAGGTCCTTTAAGCTTCTGAGCACAAAATTATTCTACATTCTCACCTAGCATTGAAAATACTTGTATTTTGTTTAGATATACTGCACGAAACTGTAGTCTGAGCACCTGTTAGGCATTTGGAAAAGGTTTGGTGGTGGTACATTTACACCACCCAGTACCTTGGAGGCTGATCCATAGGTAACAAGCATATACACTACTGCAATATGGATCTTAAATGGGTTTGTTAATTCCTACATTGCCAAATCCTCCATGCTAGCTTCATGGGTATATTTATCTTTACCTAAAACTAAGCAAATCTTTGGACACCTAATGAATTGGCACAAGCAGATGTTGCTGAGGGATGTTGTGCTTCAGCTTGCTTTGTCGTCATGGCTACTTGAAACTTCTTGAGCAATTCTAAAAGATAGTCAGTTGTTGAAAGAGCATATAAACATCTTGAACTAGAACTCAAAGCACTGGGAACTCACAGGTATATGAGATAAATTTCATGCAGTAAAAGAGACAGTATACCTATAGTGCCCTTACACCATATAGCAATGTTTCTCTGATCTCACAAAAGCCCTAGGGGAAGTCATTATATAATGCTAAGCAATCCATTACTTTGTGAAACAGAAAACACTGTGCTTACTGTGGGAAAAAAAAAAAAAAAAAAGCCAACAGAGATACGCATTTAAAATCAATGTTACCACAAGATGTCACTCTAAACTTATTTAGAGGGTTTGATTACTTCACTTTAAAAGAGCTCAGTTACTTTTTTCCAAGTGTATTATTTTCTTTTACACTGCACTTATAAAACTTAGACCATAAATTAATTGCTACATGTTAAAGACCACTGAACAAACATGAGAAACGCAGTCTACCACAGCAAAACGCACTGGCAAATCCTCAAAAGGCAGGCTGGGTATGAAATGATGACAAGAATAAAAACAGAACAGTCTTTTGGTTTGAGAGGTTAGAGAAGAAAAAGAATGAAGTTACAGTTCAGTTCAACACTGGAGATCAAAACTAACTCAAGAAAATGTAAAACTTGGGAGAAAATAGCCAGCAAACATTTCAACTCTGTATCCATCATTCTGTCCACTGTAATTAGGTTGGATGTCTCCTGCTATCTAATTACTGTCTGTTTTGAAAGATACTACCCCACAACTATTCCTTTTACTACCTGCAGGTACTTGGATTCTGGGAAGACAGTGAAACTCCTAACAAATTCCCATTTTTAGATTAGATAGATAGATAGATAGATAGATAGATAGATAGATAGATAGATGGATGAATATGTATTATTTAAAATATGCAATTAAGTAATGTTGATATATATGCAGATATGTATTATTGTAAATATATATCCTTTGTATGTAAATATATATAAATATAAATATTATATAAAACACCAGAATTCTGGTGGCAGAAGCCAACAAAGGGCACTCTTGAGCCACATCTGCAGTGGAGGCAGAGGACTGGTCCAGGGCATGCAGTGAGGCAGTGGCAGAGCCAGGATCTGGAAGTGGGTCCTCTGAGCAAAGCTGCTCCAACCTGCTCGTCTGCTCTGACATTTCCGTTATCAATAGCACGTCAAAAATGATGGTGATCCAAACGCCAGTACCTCCAAGAAATATGCCTTCAAAACACTTATTTTGCAGTAGAAGGCCATCTATTTCATCTAAACCATCTTACTATTGGGACAAAAATCAGATCTAAGAGAAAGGAAGTGGTACCTTTGGTAACATGAGAATCATAAGCTCAATCAGTGCAGGCTGTTGTGAAACTGTCCTACAGTTTTGATCTTGTTTTAAAGTGTGTGTTGTCAATATCTTCACACAATGGAAATTGTGAAGAGCAGCTCTTTTTACTATCCTTGAAGTCTAGGAAATCACCATGAAAAATTAACTTCAAACCACTGATAAGGTTGTAAAGTTAGCTCCCAAAGTTAGAAAGTGTCACACTTCAGGTATATGGTTACAGAATGTTCTTCCCTGTGCTCTGACACTTCATTTAGTGTACAGAATGGGCCTGCTCTGGGAAAGTGGTCTGAGCAACCTTTGCGCCATGTATCTCAGGAGCTGAAAGGCTGAGAGCAATAAGAAGATTTCTTGAAGGTTCTTTAGCTTAAGAGCATTAAATGCCACCCTAGGAATTAGATCCTATCCCTGACTCATACTGATAGTCTCACTGAAGTCAGGAAGTCACATACGCTGTATTTTTCAAAAATGATTACCCATCAGATGATCTTCATGTATTAAGTACCCAAAATGAGACACTGGGACAGTGTTGCTGAAATAGTGACACTCCCTGTTGCAGCTGGAGCTGAGGTCAGACATTAGAAGCAGCACATGTGATGATGTATCAGGTCAGAAGAGTCTCCAAGTAGGCTTTTAAAATAAGCAGATATTTTTACCCCTTTTTCTAAGGGCTTCAGTACTGCCTCTGCAGCACAGAACAACCAATTCATCATAGAGTAAATAATGATAGGAAAGCTTAAAGTAAATAGTTGCTCTTGAGCTGAATCCTGCCCCTTCTGCACACTGGATGAAGCAGAAGTTTTGAAGAAAAAGAGTCTGAGGTCAAATAAAGAAGAAGTATTACACTGTATGTATGTACAGGAACTGAACTAAGTTCACAGAAACAAGATTAGTTACAGCACTCTGATCACTTACCTCATTCTCTTCTTTTCACACAGTTTGGAAATACTACGTTATTTCTGCATAACATAACATAATGATAATTATTGTAAAAACTATTTTCTATTTCAAATGCCTGGGATTTTAAGTAGTACTGCCTTAATCAGCTTCCTTAGCAAAAACTCAGAGCCACACAACTATGATGACAAAATGGAGACAAAAAAGAACAAACAAAAGACATAAATTCAGTCTTCTTTGCAAGCAGCACATAATTACCTCAGTGTCAGATCAGGGTGACAGAGCACAAACACCATCACAGAAAATGGACCCCACAACAGAATAAACAGGCAATGGGAATGAACAACACAGTCTGCAGCATTTCTTGTCAAGATATAATTTAATATTCAACAGAGCTTCAAAGTACAGAATAATACCTGAGCAAACTACAGTAGATGTTTGTGACAAATACGATATCTAC
The DNA here is from genome assembly GCA_035583235.1 of Hafferia zeledoni. NCBI lineage: Eukaryota > Metazoa > Chordata > Aves > Passeriformes > Thamnophilidae > Hafferia > Hafferia zeledoni. The sequence goes on along the minus strand of JAWWEV010000001.1, from coordinate 33,097,665 downwards.
AATTACCTGGTAATATATATATGAATTTATATAAATCTTATAAATATAGACATATATTCACAAATATATGCAGGTATGTATATGAAAGATTAACTAGTTTACTTTCATGCATCTTATTATTCAATGCTTAATCCCAATCGCACTTAAATCACTTAAATCAGTATTTTTCACTGACTCCGACAACACTGGAAGCACAGGTTTAAGAAAAAAAAGAGTACCAAGATTCCAAAAGATCCACAGAGGTGGCACCAGTCAATAAATCTGGCTCATTTCTAACAGCTTGGAGAAACATAAAATACAACACTTCAAAGCTTAAACGTTTCTGTGATTTCAGAATTATCATGCGGTTTCTTAAAAAGTTATATTCACTGAACAAAAATCATAACACTCTGCAGATCAAAACACTAGAGTAGGAGAACAGCTCTGCTATTTTAGAGACGAAAATAAACATTGGGATTAGTGATGGAACAGCTTGCTCCAGATTATTTTCTTCCATTTTATTAGTAGATGTACAAACTACATTAGCAAGATAAATCCAGTCTTTCTTTCTTTAACACACACCAAAAAATCAACTACTTCATTGTTCTTTTGAATTCTGTCAGACTGAAAAAGAAGACTACATTATTCAAAATAAAACCAGATTATCTAAATGAATCTTTTAATAATTTGTCTCTAGTTCTCAGCACAAACAATAAAGGGCTATCCTTATTTAATGCAAAGAAAAGCTTCACATTGGGACAGCAGCCACACAGCAACAGCTGCTGCAACTGCATTTTATTAATTCTAATTATAGAAAAATCCATATGGCAAAGATGCACTTTAAAATTTAAGAACAACAAAAAAAAAACACTATAGGAACAAAAACCAGCTTTTATTTTTTGCTGGATATTGAAAACCAACAACCTCAACAATTATCATATTGCCCATATTAAAAATGGTTTATTTCCAGTGCATAGCTTTTGCATTTTGAGTAAGTACCCAAAGCTTTTGAATCACTTGTCTGAGATGTAAATGCTATCATTCATGGGTTAAAAGGCAGCAAAACACGAGCAGAGGGTTGCTTTAGGATTACAAGTGATTATGTATTACCCAGGTTGTATCAGTGCTGTAATCGGTTTCTTTTGTACATAGATAGGCTGAGAATCCAGATACAGACCTGGGCTGGGATTCTGTATTTTTCAGAGTTAATCAGCATTCATTCCCATAAATGTAGGAGATATCAGAGCTTTGGTTTTGGGTTGAGGTCTTTTCTGGTAATTCATAAACTTTTAATATTTAAATACTTTAAAACAAAAACTGATTTGGGCTACCCACACAAGACTGCCACTTCTTTGCACACATACCTTCCCTCAAGGTGGAAAATAACCAAATTACTTTAATGTTAAGCTCTTATGGGATGGCTACTCACATCTCTGAGTTGGCCAGCAGAAACAGTTTGCACCATGCCCTGGCTCTATTTGTTCCACATGTCTAACCAGTAAGTCTCAAAGGCTAAAGCACTTCTGAGATTTTCAGAGATACAGAAATATTTCAGCTCCGCCATCACAGACACATCTAATTAAAACTGGGTGACATTTCAGACATCAGTAAAACACACAGGTTGCCCAGAGAGGTTGTGGGTCTCCTCCCTGGCATATATTCAAAAGCCTGGACACAATTCTGACTGACATGTTCTAGGGGACCCTGCTTGAGCAGGAAGGTTGGACCAGGTGAGCTCCAGTAGTCCCTTCCAACCTTACCCATTCTGTGATTCCACAGACTCCCCTCTCTGAGTCTCTTCAGTGTGATTCCTGTATAGTAACATGATATCTGTCTTTCTCCTGCATGTGCATCCGTCTGCCAGCTCTCACTGGCTAACTTTGAACCCTCTGCCAAGTGCCAATGCAACCTGATAGAAGTGAAGAAGCCTCATCTCCTGCAAAGGACCACACGTACCATGAATTGGGAATAACTAGAAAAGATTGAAAGAAATTATGATAATGTAGGAGAATATACTGCTATGGAAGCAAGAACAGCAGTGGGACAAAACCCACTGGAAATCAGTTACAACAGACACGCCTCTTCCCTTTTTTTTTGCAAATGGTTCACTCCATGTGACCAAACTTTCACTGGAGAACCACGAGGTTTAGTTGCTAAAGCTGGCTACAGTCCAGCCCCCAGCTCACAAAAAAAAATCACACAGCTTCAAACCATCCCAAAGATCCAGCACTACTACCTTTAGCTCTTTCGAGAGAAAGCACAAATTTGCTTACTAAGAGAATTGGACTTCAAGAATAAAAGCAGCTGCAGCTGTCTTCAGGCAAAACAAAAGCTGCCCTTGAATTTAAATTTCAGTTCTGCTGTAATTTATGCTGCAACAAAGAAAGATGCCAGTTTGGGAAAGTAGGACTCTGTGCAGAGTAATAACAGGCTTCCCCATTGTCAGAGATGTCATTTGAGCGTCTCTCAAATGTGACAGAGCACTGAAGAGGTTTTGCAGATTTCTTTTTCTCCTCGACATTTCTAATACTCAGGGAGGTTTTCAACAGTTTTAGATATGGCTATAGAATATTTCTCAGTCAGGGAAGGTCTGAATATAAATCTCTGGAATAATGACTTCAACACATGATCCCAGGCAAGCGAAGTCAATGGAGGTTTTGTTCTTTGACTTTGTGAATGCTGGACCTAGGCCCTCAGTGAGAGGATTGCCTAATGTCCCTGGGCTGGACACAGCCTTGGCTTGGATTAACATGCAAGGAATTCAGTGTTGTTACAGAAGGTGAAATAGCCTAACGTGGCCAGGAATCAGCTCAGTGAGGGTAAGTCTAGAGAGCAATGACATAGGAGATCAGTGACCTTACATTCAGGAGCACCACAAGCAGCTAAGCACATCAAACATATGAATGGGCTAAAAACATCTACTGAGAGCAAGCTTGGCATGTATAAATACGTAACACACAGTTGTGCTTTTCCAAAAGGTTTTCCAGCAGTAATTCATTTCATGTCCTTTGGGTCACTGAAACACCGACACTGCACTGTGTGCTGAAACATGCTGCCTCCTGTGGACTGGGAAAGTTGGGTAGTAGCAAGGGTCACCATCGCCTCAGAAAGGTGACTGTCAACCATGTTCTCCATTTGTTTATCTCGACACTAGCACCTTTATCAGGAACTTTGTGAAACTAGACATTGCCTTGTTTTTTGTGGTGCCATGAATGACAAATCTTAGTTCTGCTCGAAGGAGTAAGTACAAAAGAGATCTTGGTGGTTGTGAAGAAAAACCTGAAAATATGACAGCAGTGTTTCTTTTTCTTAAAGACAGATCATAGAAGCAGACAGTAACAACCTGTAGGTTTTTATAGATTATTTCTATGCCTTTTGTGCAAATTTCAGTGCAACTATGTATGACTAGCACTGCATTTCTGAGGTGTTGAATGATCCTGACATTTCCTCTGACAACTATAATCATTCCTCCACATGTAATTTTGTGCAGGCTCCATCTTCAGTCCAGGACTGTGATGCAGGTCTCCTTTCCCCACCATTTACCCTGCTTTTCATACATCTATTCCCCAGTCCTGACCCATCTTCTTCACTCTAGTCTCAAATTTCCTTGTAACTATTTAAAGAGTTTCTCCTTAAATACATGATGCCTAAACAAATTCCTTGTCTTCCCACTAATTGCCTCTACATTCTTCTCTCTATATGGCAACAGCATAATTATTTTTCTCAGCATTAAAGTCTACAAATGGCAGGAGGACATTTTTATCATTATTCTTAGTTGACATGCCTGGTTATGTCTATCAAAATCTTTCTTATTTTTCATTCTTACTGTTTTTCTTTTATGACAGTGACCTGTTCTAGCAGCCCATCATTATTCCTATGTCAGGTTACTCTCCAGTCTGTGTTCATATCTAAACTATCCTGAAATCTAACCATGGCCCAAACTGCAAGAGTCAGCTCCAGCTCACAGCTGGAACCCCAAGGTCAATCAACCATAGACAAACCCAGAGGGAACCAAGCTCTTGGCTTGCTTCATGCTTACTATAATAAGTATTTGCCTTTCTTAAAGGCTATGCTACTTTTTAATAGATACGTACATCCTAAAATAATTAAAGCAAAGCACTTTCTTTGGCTCTCTGAAAAGTCCTTCTGATATTCCCTATCTGTCCTACAGCACCATACAGCAACATAGAAGATCACAAGATTTAACTAGATCCCTGGAACTCTGGATACTAATATAACTACTGAGTTATACTGCCACTTCATTTATACAACCTCTTAACAGAAAACTAATAGGTGATTGCAGGAGAATCATATGACTTCTTTTTTACTTGGTTTAAAAAGCATCACTCTTTTAAGATGGATTGTTATAACACGGCTTATTTAAAGGGAGTTGAATGAGGTAAAGAGTCTAAAACATCCCTTTTACTAAAAATGCAAAATTATATCCTAAGTCTCTAAATACATGTTGTGGCACACATCAACAGTAAATTCTGTAACCCTTACAGTAACTAGCACCTATTTCTAGCCATGAGAGGAGAAAAATGGTCAAGGTTTTCAACCTTTCTCATCAAAATGCAAAAGTCCAATGTTTACTTCAGCAATTTTTAGGATGAGAGGCTTTAGAACATTCACATTATTTTGCAGAAATGGTACAATACCATTTCAATAAAAAGAAGGGGAAAAAAAAGGTGATGCAGATTTTAATTGAAAATATGCCATTTTAAAATTGAGGCAAAGTTACGCAAGCATGAGAAAAAAACATAGGACGTGGTTTCAAAGTCCTGAGGAAATACGTCATTCACTGCATATTGGGTTTATCCGAATTTTAGAAAAACCTATTGAGATTAGTTTTACCTAATACTGCATAAGATGATTACAGTTATTTGTGGCACTTTAATTCCTGCTAGAAACAAAATGATGTTTTATAGAGAGATGTATCTACAGAAAAAACCCAAACAACCCTGACATAAACCTCTTTCATCCATTCTCATTCCACAGAACTGCCTTCTAAGCTGCAGAATCATGCACTTTTCTTAATGAAATGAAGGCTAGGCAAATATATAACAGAGGTTTCCAGAAATAAATTGTACTAAAATATGTATTGCTCTATAAAAACTGATTAAGTTTCATGAAGAACAGAACTGGAACAAAAAATGTTTGCTTGTTTTGACACATCCAGATGACTATTATTACTCTCTTCCATGATTTCCCTTTTTTAATTTCAGTACGATGCCTCCAAGATGCCCCATTATGAGACAATCCCAACAAATGAGGCATTTGGGTTTCTGGAGGTTTCATTTCCTCTTCCTTGCAGGGTTTAAAAATATTCACATCAGAACAACATGTGCTACAATTTGAGAGGACTTTGTGATTTTAATAACATCTAGCTACAGATGACTGTACAAAAAGCAAAACCCCTCACAAGTTCATAACAGCAGCATAACTCCTCACTGCACATAGAACTGGTAAAACCCTTCTCATGAAAAAAATCTGGAATTAACTTAAAAGTAATGTCAATATCTAAATACATGTTCTTCTCCTTGCACTCTCCTTCTGAAAAGTTTCTCCTCCTCCCTCCTCTTAGGGCTGGATTTTCAAAGCATTGTGTTTGGGCCACCAGAGTGTAAATGGGACTCCAGAGACTGCAGCTCCACATGTCGCTTTGGAAATGTGTCTCTTAGCAAATAACTCAGTTGTTACACAACACAGCAACTCTAGCAAGAAATCCAGCAACAAGAACAGCCCGAAGGGAGAAGGAAATGCTTTTGAACCCAAATTAAAATGTCAAAAGACAATCCTTCAACAATCTTTCTGTAAATCACTTACAACACTTTTTCTTACATAATTATACTGGCTTCTTGTATGTGTAGAATATACATATGAAAAATATTGAATCCTCTTTTTTCTCATGTTACTCAGTAGTCAACATCTAATATTTATGAAACACATTGAAGATAAAAATAGTCATGCACACATTGGGAACCCAAGTTCAAAGATGGCTGAATCAAATCACACAAGCATAAATTTTAGAATAAAAGGAACTAGACAATGCTAGATTTGAAAAGTATCTCTATTATAATTACTTTTCTTTACCTGTTCTTGTTATACTCAAGACATCCTACAGATTTTTAAAGCCTTTTGGAAGTTAACAAGAACTGAACACACACTTAAGAGGATGGGGATGGTTACAACAGCTTAATTTAATTGTAAAGGAATCAAATTCTGCTAAAGTTGCAGGACCTACAAAAACTGAATTTGGCACATAAAATTATGTCAAATTTACACCTGATAGGAATGTGCATGTATGCATTTAGGTTAATGATACTGTACAAAAATCACCTTTTTCAGTAGTAGTTACAGCCTAAATATTCAAAAGGTCAATCAATTCTGGATGAAAGCAATGTTTGACAGCTGTAAACAAGACAGAGTTTTGGAAACCAATGAACACTTGGACTCTGAAAATTAAGTCTAATTAAGATTAAGCACAGGAAAATGGATGCTTTGAAGACCATTAGACAATTCTGTAAATATAAAAGACAAAGGAATTTTAGCCGTACAGAACTCAAAGAGACCAGAAGCTCTGCCTCAGGTATGACTTTGTGTGGTGGTCTGATTTATAGGTGAATAGAGAAACCCATGACATGAAGCTAGAACAAATGTCATGGAAGTGGGGGTTTTTGAAATACTGATTATGCAAGAACTTCATTATCAATTGCATAATAATATTATCTACCACACTTAAAATACTGGTGAGAGGTGACTCTTTAGTATTGTTCCAGAATTGAGACCAACAAAATAACAAGAATGAGAGACTTTGAACACATCTCACAATTCCCAAATCTCTTTTATAAAACAAAGCATATAAGAATAAGGAAAAGACATCCAAAGACCCACAAATTAGAATGCTATCTACCTTCTATAACCACATGCTCCTCAATCTGGTATTGTGGAAATCAAAGGATGTAATTTCTTCTTTGGATTGAACCTTAATGTAGCAATAATCACTTTTTCATTTCTGACATATGTAATACATTGACAGATATTGCAGTGTAGCCACACACAAAGCACACATGTTGTTAGACCACTTTGAAGGAATACTTCAAAGTACTGCAGAAGTAAATGTAGAGCCTGTGTATTTCTTCAGCACATACTTCTACATCCATAGTAACCTTCATAAAAATAACAAAGAAAGGTCCCATCTTTTTTACTTCTTCAGTTCAAATCTATTTATAACTATTTGGTAAATACCATTCAATTATAAACCTATTTTCATTTTTAAAGTGTACTTAGAAATTAAAATTACATAGGGTTTATAAAATAAAGCTAAAAACTTTAAAGAAGGTGAGAAAAGCTACAAGTAAAATAGTGCTAACATTAATTAATTCCATTGGCAGGAAATGTTAGAGACCGGTAACACACACTTTTAATAAATGCTACCGAAATTCCTGAAACTATTCCTGGACCTCCATCATCTTCACAGTAACAGTGGATTATTGATGTACTTCTACTTTCATGACATATAATCAAAACTTTTCCCTAACTGATCCTGATGGTAGCTCTGCAAGGAGTACAGTTGATACTCTGGCTTTAAATGGCCATAACTTAGAGGCACTTGTGCTTCTACAGAACACCATTTGTGTTAAGAAATGAGCCCTCCAGACTAGTTTTGCACAAAATGTACAGGTGTTTGTGAAGGTATAAAACACTGAGGGGGCAATGCAATGTGAGCAAAGGGGGCAGAGAGAGGTAGAGCAGGGGTGATGCACACTTGCTGGCACCAGTTTCCATGACTGGCAGCTCAGGCACAGCACAAGGAACAAAAGGGATGCTACAGCAACCAGGTACCTCTATGACCTCAGAAATATAATATTTTATTTTTATGTTAAATGCATAAAGCTTCAAAATGCCAAGCACTCAATTTTAGTATGATTTACAAGGTGCAATGGGAACCTTCAGTGTAAATGGAAGAAAGACTGAGCAATACACCAGCACATCTATTTGAACACTGCAACATTACATGAATGAGAACATCCTGCCAAAATTTCAGCTATGTCCCGGAGCAATTTCCTTGACTCATTTTTTAGTTTCTTTGCTGACACTTCTCCCAAAAGCATAATGTAAAAGACACAAATATTTTAAATGCTACTTAGTGCCATGAAATCAATGAAACTTTGGCCATTCACCTTTGGAGATGTCTTCATCTTCAACTTTGCATAAACAGTTATATCCTACACTGGTTCAGTGTCTTCCATTAAGCAAAGGAAAGCAGCAAGGTTTAGGAATAACTGCTCAATGCTTTATATTGTATGAGTTTTTTGTTACTCTTTCTACTTTCTAAGTAAGAAAATACCTTCAAAATATCATGACAATGAGTTTTCCCACAAAGAACCTGGAAGGATCATCTCAACACGCTGTTCATTGTAAAAACAAATTAAATAGTGACTAGTAAGAAAGTTACTAGGTCTGACCCAGCTCTGGCCTCCAAGAGCATCCATCTAGTATTAAGCATTTGTACCTACCTAGAAGTGCTTGAAACAAGCTGCTCTTAAAGATGCCCATCACCTTTCTGATGGCTTTTTTCAGTTGTTGCTCTTCTGGCTTCCGTAGTTTTTTACAATATTCTTCCAGCAGCACTAAAGCTCGGTCAGTATCTAAAAACAAACAAGTACAAAAACGTCTTTATTGGTTCTGGAAAGTATTTAAATGCTCAAATATTAACTACACATTTTGAAAGGCATGGTTCACACAGGTAAGGAACATTTACAACAAATGTTTATAGAATCATACAATCACTAAAGTTGGAAAAGACCTACAAGATCATCAAGTCCAACCATTAGTCCTGCACCACATCAAACCGTGTCCCCAGGTGACACATCCACAAGTTTTTTGAACACTTCCAGGGATGGTGATGTTGCTGCATTCTGTCATTAGCTGTATGCCATGAGCAACACAGACAAAACTGCATGTCTGAGATCTCCCTGCAAAGGGAAAATGATCTTTTGAGTGGCATCTACAACAAGTGTTTAACTGTCATTCAACCAAAACTAGCTGGAAGCTATGAGGTTTGGACCAAATTACAACGTGCAGAAGCTACAAAATTATAGACTATAACCATGATGGATATCCATGAAGGAAAACTGGCCTTAAAACACATTCAGAGAAGACATGAAAGTGTTTGCTTTGCATCTGCAGCACTCAATTCTCTCTCCCCTGAATAACAAATGTGTATCTGAAAGGCAGGTGTCCAAGAGCATGGTTGCTTTTTTTCTATTCACTCAATACATAAAATTGCTATTGGTAAGTGATACTTTGATAGCAGACTTTCATCCATGTGCTGGCTCAAATGGAGCAATCTAGCCTTTCTGTAAGAGCCCAGAGAAACAGAGCTGTTCCTCCTGCGGTTATTATCTTTGTGTAGTCACTTGCCAAGAGCATGAGTGACATATAAAATTGTATCAAATCCAAACATCACCATCTTACTTATTATATGCATGCATATATATAAAAATATATAGAATCATAGAATCATTATGGTTGAAAAAGTCTTCCAAGATCGAGTCCAACCTTATGTATATAATATATATATATATATATATAGGAAGATTAGGGAGCATGTTATAGCAGTGTAGACATTTATATAATGAAGGAGCTCACAATTCTCTGCTTCAATCCCACCTTGAGGGGGTCTCCAAGAGAAACACCTTGAGAGCTGTCCTTCAGGCAGGTAAGGCTTAGGCAATTGCCTTGTTTTCACCTAAAGCCAGCAGTGCATTTAGACCAGTTATGACCCACAGAGAGATCAGCCCTTTTAAAGGTGAGGTCACAGCACCTAAGGTGAGCTCTCATCACAGACCATCCAAATCAAATACACAGCCATAAAACAAAGCTCTGGATACAAGTGGGATATGGTTAGGGTTATTCCCCACAAATGGTTGGGTATAAAGAACTAATTCTGCACAGGAGCTCAGCTTCTTTGGCCTTCAAAACCCCAATCACATCATATCTTTGACCTCGTGACTGTGCCTGATTCACCTGTGACACCTGTACTTTTGCTGATACACTCAAAGTTCTGGCTGCCCTCAACAAAATAATTAGTCACTAAGTTAAATCATAAGTTGGAATCAGTCATTCACCTTCCCTCAAGTACAGACAGGCACATGTAATGAATACATAATTATTTATAATAAAGTGATGCAGCAGAGTGGTGGAAGACTACTGCAAAGTATCCAATACCGTGGACACTTTTTAGAAGTGGACTATCTGAGAAATTAGGAAAATGGGATTTGAATGCCCATTCCAAGCCAGAGATACCACTCCCTCTTTCTTAGTGAAGCATGCTGACATCCCTTTCTTCAATAATCACTCTTTTCCTAAAATGCATTGTTTGTACTAAAAAAACCCAAAAAACAAAAAACAAAAAAACCCAACCTAGCTATAAAAAAATAGTATCCTTTAGGGGTATGAGCAGAGTTTATTTTCACTGAAATCATCTTTCAGTTCCTTAAGATGAAAGAAAGCCTACTTTTGGCTGAGTCCAAAAGAGTCCTAAACTCTACAAACTGAACAACCAGCAAAACACAGCTCTAGTGTTAAATCTAAATCCCAGATAAATCCCAGATCAAGTAATGATCTTCCTGCTTCGTTTGCCTCTCTAGCTTTAATAGGATACATTAATTTTCACTCCATCCCTAAGGTCCAGCATTGAGTTGCAGCCTTTTCCCACACAATCTCACTCATCAGCAGTATATCTAGTTTTCCAAATAACTTGTGATGGGCCGGATCCAGCCCGGATCTCCAGACTGCTCTGCTTCTACTGGAAGGTACCACTGATGTTCTGATATCAAGAGGAATCATATCTAGACCAAGAGTATTTAGCACGTTGGACAGGGGGGCTGTGTAACCACTGCTACTGAGCATTCACGAAAAGCCAAACGGTTTATGGAGAATACTCAGACCTCCAGTCAATTTGGCACTAAATTAGGCTTTCAAAAAAGCAAAAAAGCAACTTTCAGCCTTCTTGATGAATTTTCCTGGTTATAAACTACTCAGAACTAGATCTTCATATGGATTTGACAGTATTTAGCATGCTGGGGCATAATCCAGTTCAGGACCAGCACAGCGCATTTATACTTCTGCCCAACAGCCAGCAAGACAAAATAATGTAAGGAAATGGCATGTCTGAAGAATGCTGAGTATTCTCACCAAGATAATAATCATTTGTATAACTCCCAGTTATATCCAAAATAGATGAGGATATCCAGTACTTGGCCTTTTCGGTCTGACAGCTACAAAGTTTAAATACTATCTGGCTGTAAGAATGGACTGCCTGGATTGCACCTCAATAGTCAAATAAGAACCATATTCCCTGCCACTCAAATTAAACAGAAGTTTCTTAAACTGAATTTTCACACATTCTTTTCATCAAGAAGAATGGGAGATTGGTGGCTTTCAAGAAGGACTAGATCATCGTATGTATGAACATCCAATATCCAATGAAGGACACAGTTAATTTTTAGCAGTCAAAGTCCTGTATCTTACAGTTAGAGTATATGATAAAAGCAACCCAAAAAATCTTTGTCCTATGATACCACTATTTTTCAGTGCTGGTACCAAAACCAAATTCAAGCAAGACCACAAATCCAGGGAACACACAATTTAATATCCCAAGGGGTGGGGCTCTGTCTGGTTCCTCCGTAGGTCTTTTGTCTGCAAAAAAAAGGCCACTGAAAAGTCAGTATCAGTTGCATGCCATAAGGTCTGCTAAACAAAGTTCTAGGCTTTTTCACTGCTTCTTTGCATATCATGACACTAATTTTTAAGTGATCTTACTGACTGTGAAAGATGACTTTGACAAGAAACAATCGGAAGATACAGTCCTACAAAAACTCACACATATTCTATACAGTAAACGCATTATTGTTTAAATAAATCATACTCAAAACTTCTTAATACAACTATAAGAAAAATATCTTTAGGAATAAGACAGCTTTATGATCCTACAGTATTTTGTCCAAGAGGTTATCAGTTAACGCAAATTAACTAAAAATTTCTGAATCTTATTCCTTTTTCACTACATAATATTTTAACTGCTTCAGGAATGTTTGTGGTTTACTGATTAGGGAATGGGTAATTGCTACAGCAAATCAGAGACATGTGACTCTGAAACAAAACTGCAGAGCATAACTTTGCTTATTGCATTTGTTTGGAAAACTTTTCTTCCTCCCTCAATTTAAAGTTTTACCACACAAGAAATTACTTAATTTTATTTCTGCAGAATGAGTCTCTGCTTAATGTAGTGTATTGATCTATGTAAGAATCAAAAAAAGAAAATCCTTTCCTTGGAGTTATTATTCTAGAGAGATCATTAGAGAATACAATACACTTTATAGTCCCCACACTGTATAGGCACCACCTTTCTGTGATATCAATTTCTGTTATAGAGCTAAAAAATCTGTTAAGGCAATGCTTATACATCTGATGAAACAAATACAAAAATTGTGTAGAAAATGCATTGGTCATACAAGCCAAGTTATATTTTAACAAAATGTAACTTCAGTATATCATACAGAAAAAAAAAGTTTTCCAGGGATACTTTCAACAAGAAATTAAGCCATAGATACAAGCACATACAGAGTAAGGTGCACTATATATCAGGAAAAATTAAATTCTCACGAATAAAAAATTGTTTCTTAAAGAATTGCTCCTAAAATGTAAGCTACACATAAGACTAAATTTGATAATTACGCATAATTAAATTAATTCTGCGATTCATTTATCATCTACTTTGATAAAATGATGTAAAAATCAATTCTATCTACTTCTCAGGGTCCATATGCAAGATCTGGATGCCACTTGTAATACTAACCAGTACCTTTAAGTAGAAGGATTTCCTTCCTCTGATGGCTTGTTTCTGTGTCTTTGCCATGTTCTCATGTTTTGCAAGCACAGTTTAAAATCACTGAAACTCCATAGAGGCAAGGAGACACAGAAAAAATGGAGCTTCACTTTTTTCAGTGAGACTGCAACAAGTGGGCACTTTGGTTTTGATTCCATGAAGGTGTTCAGATGACTGGAAATCTTATTGGAGTTATGTATAGAAAACCTGAGTTAAAGGCCTACATGGTGCAGGTGCATGGTGATTGTGAGGACACTCATACAACTGCCAAGCAAATAAAAGTATGTAAATGCTATGAAATCAAAATGTCATTATTTTAAGTACACTTTTTACACTGGTCTAAAAAACTCCACAGCTGCAGCACGTCAGAAGAACAAGCTTCCTGGTACACTTTGAGTTAGTTACTTGTACACTAGTTTGACCCTACAGACCCAATGCTCAATGATTTACTTAAGGGAAACATAAACTGCCCTAGGCACTGTACTTGCTTGAAGGCAGCAGGACTGCAGGTCACTTACGTGCTGTTTGGGTTTCTCTAACTGTACTCACTACAGTATTGACAGTATAGTCTTGGTAGAGCTGAAGCAATGCAGCTCTGCTGGTGTGGAGAGTCCTGTTGATTGAAAAGTCTGATACGTACTGTGCCTTCCTATGGGACTGTGGATGACACAGCATGCCATCTATGGGAACAGTACCCGATACAGGAAACAGTTTTCATAAGTATCTCCCAGACATTATTCAAACCATTTATCCTTTAGATGATCTAAAGATATTATGTCTGAAGAAAACATAGGTTTATACATAAATTTCAATAACTAATTTGGGAAGATTTGATTAACAGGATTAATTGAAACTATACAAGAAAGATAAAAGTGATTCAAAACCAGTCTCCCAGCAGCTCCATTTTCAAAACTCCTCAATCCAGGCTATGTTGAATGATGATGACTCAAAACAAAGAAACAGATAATGGAAGTTCCATAAAACTCAGGCAGATGCTGTTATTGCTATATATGAATATATGGCTATTTTTAAGCCATTTAGAGCTCTTTCTGGCAACAATAAAACCATATAGGCTGAACTCTATATGGACCCATATATGAAACCAGCCAGGACTAGCCACCGATTTTGCACTCACATTGGTATGCTTTGAACACCCATAGATCTGCTGCTGCTTTCCATGGGAGTATGATCCTCTCACCCAGCTCCTACCATAAAACAAAGTAGCTCAGAAGGTAGAGAGAACAAAATGAAAATACAATTCCAAATTCAGCAAGTTCTGCTTTGTGGAAGAAATCAGAGTCAGCTGGTTAAGAGTGCCCTGCACCAGCACAAAGCTGCACCAGGCAGCCACTGCCTCTCAGAGAACCAAGCCTACCACAGTCTGTCAGCAAGTTTAGGATGACATTTACATTTCTTTCCTCCCACTAGCATCAGAGTTTGTGAATGAAAAGATTTTTAGGGTGCAGCAGTATGGAAAAATATTGACTTACATGAAAGATATAACTGTTTCATCCAAGAGAGCTATTTTAACATTCATTGAGATCTAACCCTGAGTTGATAAGATGAAGGAGGTTTATTTATTTCCTTCCCTCCTCCCAATTTTATCTGCTCCTCTTCTTACGAAGAATTTTGACTACTTTTTTACTTGCAAAGTATGTTGCATAGGTGACTTTTAAAAGAAAAACACAGCAACACCTTTCAGAAGACTCCAGGTTTTTGACAATCAGAATTGCGAAAATGTAGGACACTGAAGCAGGAAAAGGCATGGAGAATGGGGGAGTAAAAACACAGAAGCCAAAATAGAAGTGAGAAATGGAACCCTAGCACCTGGAAAGAGAGCAAAGAAGTGTTCTCAGTGAACTTTGAAAACTTTAGAAGAAAAGAATCTCAAAAACTACTTTTATTTTGCAGGGTTCACACCTTCATTTAGATGACCACTGGCAATAGAGCCAGACACCTGAGCAGACACTGTTCTCTCCCTGTTATTTTAGGATTTATTGATTTGATGTTCTTCTCCAGAAAGCTAAAAAAATTGAAACAACTTGCTACAGATAAAAAGGAAGCAATGCAGTAGTTTATAAGAAATTTCCAGGCAACCTGCCTTGGGATGGATCCAAGCTGAAGCCACCAGTACCTCATTTATCTTTCCTAATCTTCACACACAACAGCAAACATAAAGGAATAAATCCTGCTAATATACGATGCTCTGTACACACAGAGGAGGTGTAAAAAAGCCAGCCATATTTTAGAAAGATGTGCAAGGAACAGTACACTAAGATAGTTGAGAAAAACACAAGCTGTAGGCTCCTATGCTTCAAAAGGCTTGACAACTATTAGACAGATGACAATGATATTTACATATAAACATCAATATGAGACACAAATTAATCTAGTAGACTGCACAGAGAGAAAGCAGACAGGAAATATCACTGTGTTGCTGTATGAACCAGAAAGCTCCCAGCATCTCAGGCCCTTCATATCTGCAACAGGACTTTAAGGGAAAAGGCAGCATATGGGTTATGCAAACTTCAGCAAACATAAGGCATTATGTATGTGACAATCACCCAGTGTGAGGAGCACTCACAACAAACCAGCAAAAGGGTTAAAAATAACAGCTCCTGAGGGTGTGCATGACATCCAAACCCATATTCTATCCTGCTAGAGAAAAAAAAAGGGACAAAAAAGGAGTGAATAATTTAAGGATTACCAGGCAGGCTTTACCAGCCAGACTGGCACACAGAGGCAGCCAACACACTGTGAAGATTAATCTTGGGCCAGTGGAGAGTCTTTCAAGGACTGATATTTAAAGCTAAGGTTGCATTCTGAGTTGTCCTCACTTTTCATTAAGTGTAAATTGTGTGACATCCCTAAATTAACTACAGCCTTGGTGAATTCTCTGCACAGACTGCTTTCCTGCGAAATACAAATTTAGGAACAGTTCTGTTGTGGTGTTGCTCTAGACTCTGATGCTGTTAGCAGACAAGAAATGGGCCAGACAACCTGTGAGAATTCCTATGCAAGTACAACAGCATATTTCTCAGAACAAGACTATTTTATATGCTTAGGTATGTTAATGGGAAACCAGACATGCAAATGCCAAGGACAAGCAGCTCTGCAATAAACAGTGTTAACATGCAGTTTTGTTACTGCAGGTCTCTGTGCTCCAAGCAGCTCATGCAAAAGGTCACCACTGAACCGAACAAGTTGCACAGCAGTCTCTCATTCCAGATATCTATTTGTGTGGACAGTGCCATGCAGAGGGCTAAATGCTCTGCAAACCAGATTGCTTGGAAGGGCAGGAGTTACACCATGATGTGTCAGCTGAATTCTCTGAGAAACAGAACAGACAGACACTGGGAGCCTGGAGGGGCCCTAGTAGGTTTTAAGTTCACCTCTGTGCTGTGCAGGAAGACCCAGGCTTACATCCATCCCACAGGTGCCTGTCTACCTGCACTGGTAATTTCCCACAACATTCACAAGATCCCTCGCCATCTGATTTCAGTGCTTGAAGGTTCTAGACATTTTTTCCACTACGTAATTGCCATCTTTGTTACTGATCAGGACAACTACTTGTCCTCCAGATGTCAATGTGTAAAGCAAACCACCATTATTCCCTTTACAGCCTCTTCTATACCCTGTGACTTGTCATGTCCCTCCCTTGCTCAGCCTCCTTTTTCCCAGTTCCAGACTCTGCAACTTCTGTACACAGTTGACATTTCCAATGCCTCTTATTTTCTTTTCTGAAATTAAATCCATGTTAAAGCACAACCTACAAACTCAGGCTGGAGACCAATTAATGCTGGAGAACACTGACTGGGATGAAGCAGGACAGAAGTACCGCCAGTTTTATGAAACACAACACACATATACACACAAACGAGCAGGGACGTGATGACGATAAAAGAGTGCTTAGGTTCTTTTTTTTCTCTTATTTGCTAAGAATCAGACGTTTTGTCTAACTTACTATAATGAGAAATGGTTCCTTAAGAAAAATTTCAGTTATCAGTGATGGTTAGCTGCAAAACAAGTTTGTTATCCAAGTATTTTTATGCTTGATTTTACAACATATAACAGCACATCTACTCTGTCAAATTGCTGCATGTACACATTTTTTAGTTTTAAATATATTCCTTTAAACTTGACTAACTGTACTTACCCAAGGAATAGGATAACTGTATAAAGATCAGTGACTGGCTCAGCACAAAATCACAAACTTTTCTCCAGCATTTCCTGTATGATATGTTAATCTTACACAGCCCACTACGGTAATAAGGCAGAGCCCACTTATCATCACAGGCTCCCTCTGGGACTTGGATTCTTCCTACCACATCACTTCTTTTAACGGACCATAGAAGGGCTTTAGCAACTGCTGATCATCCCACCAGGGTCACTCATTTTTCCAGTGATCTCTTCTTTCCCAGCTATGTTGAAGGTAACGTGTAGCCTGCTTGTTAGTGACCCCTCCTCAAATTTGGTTACCTGGCTACACAGGTGACTTGTTTGTGTTTCAGACATTAGAACAAGGAGATTCTGAGGCCCTGAAACTCTTTCCAAAACTTCAGAAATCCTGTAAGTACAAGCAGTTTCACCTGAACTTCTTTCCGCCTTTCAAGCATCAACGTTAAAATTTAGACGTACAAATGCTAATGTTAAATCAACAATGCAAATATGAAGACAAAATGAAGCCACAACCTCCCAAAATTATGTAGAACTAAATGAAAACCTCTTATTTATACAGCTGAATAAATGTAAATAGACATCTTACCAGTGTAAAATTTTTAGAGCACCCTGCTTTAAAGAGCTTACAATCTAATTGCATGCAATGCACAAAACTAGTGGAACTTGATGCATAGTTGCCAGAGTGAAAACCAGGAGTTAGACACTTAATAAGGCAGCTGTGGGTTTTTTTTTTTCATTTAAAAGAACATTCAGTATGAAAATTAACATAAATGTGAAAATTGAAATGAGACAAAAACTAACAAAATGTCTGGTCAGGAATTAATAATTGCAAACTCATACACAAGAATTATTATATTACCTGAAAGAAAACAACGTGGAATTACAAAAAATCTAGTTCAGTAACACTGATGTCTTTCTAGTGATGAAAAAAAATGAAATGGAATGAGATCAAATTATCTTTATTTATTACCAAAACAGGCATTACAGTCTTACATTTTCTCACATTCATGTTGGAATTTTAATTTCAGAGCCTTTGTATTATCCTATTCTCTGAGTCAATAAATAAAACACGCCTTCACATAACACAGAATTATTTCTACATTTGGGCATTAAACAACTGTGTCTGTAGATCTGCAGAGCTCGGGTTTGGGAGTTGTTTGGGTTTCGGTTTTTTTGTTAAAAGCACAGCATAGAAGGCATCCATCTGCAAGGCAGTGTAACTGTAGTGCTCAACACTTAGGACTGAGCTGAGAAAGTGACTTGAAATATTCTGCTACAGCATCATGCAAGATATGCTACGCAGCCAGGGGACAGAGCAGCACTCTAAAACAGAAAACATTGGTTTCTGTTGGAAAAACCACAAATTGTCACGACTCCCTCTTTCCAGGAAACTCTGCATGATTCAATTTCCTGACAAATGTTTTTAAGGAAGCATTAACCTCTTCAGCCCAAAAGTGAAGACAGACTTCAAGACAATTACATTAACTTGTTCTGGCAAAGAGTTTACTGCCACCAAAAATTCTTCTGGACCACATCCAATAAAGAGCAAATGTTTACTTCACATATTTTGTATGTTGATTGCTACTGTCAACAGCCATCATGTCAAGGCAGCTTAGCTGGCTCTTTCTGGGATGAATATGGCAAGAGAAAACATGATCTTTATTTTTATAAAGCTGTTGTTTGGCACTGTGTTAATGTACAGTAAATACAAGAAGTTACCACAGTGAAGCAGACCTTAAATACTTTTAAGAAGCAAGAATCTGGTATGACCTGACCAAAATAAACATATCTGAGTAAGGCAGATTCTTCTCGTTTTGCTGAAGTAGGGCCTGCAAAATCATCTTTTATCACATTTGACCACTAGTTACAAATTCAGCTTTTTCTCCATGGTTACCCTCTGACATCTAATTTGGCCATCTGGAACAAATTCAGAAGGAAATAAGAGAGTATCAGAAGGAAAAAGATTATGCTTATAATTCCAGACACCATTGCTGATTGCAGTATGCACTTAACAGAAACGGAGCAGAGGATGCACAGCTGCCTCTTTTGTCTGTATTAACACCATGGTTACTTCCAGTTCCAGTGACTAACAGTACAATAATTTATAATACTGCTTTTCCCATAAAAAATAATGAATAGTGTTAATTTATAGCACTCATAGAACACACAATGTCAGTTCTCATAAATATCACAGATAAAGAGATGCTTTTTCCATTAAAATTTATACGAGAAACTGAGCCATCATCTAACTGAGGTGAGTTAATGTGTTTTATCTACAGGGAGACAGAAAATGACAATTGCCAAGAAGGCAATTCAGATCTTAGGTGTGTTAAAACCTCCTTTGGAGGTGGACCTCTCTCTGCTGGCCCTCCAGAGGACACAAAGCAACGCTCTAGGACAAAAAAGGTGGGCACCCTGCATAGATGAGGCAACTAAAATGGAATGCATTAAACAACTGAAAAGTACCAGAACAACAGCAGAGCTGGAAAAAGAACACAAATTTCATTGTTCCCAGTCCAGAGCCCACTTAGCTTTGCACCTGCATGTATGCAACAAAGACTTGCTCTGTATAAAGCCTGCTCCTATAGCCCTTTTGTGTGCAAAACACTTCACTGTTTCTCACAGCAAAAACAATGTCATATTTAAATCAAAGCTCTGTGGTGAAGGTTCCCATAGTTTAGACAGCAATTTTCTGACACTTGTTTGTTTAACTCTTGGAAATCTAAAACTGTTTTCCACAGTCTGTAAACATAACCTAAATTTTGCACCGTTCCCATTCAAATAACTGTAAAAACTGAGAGGTATTTGAACAAAACTTTGAGTGGAACTTTTAGCCATGTACGTATTTGAGACTAAATCATTCAGCAACTGAAAGGACAAAAATCTTGTAATACCAATTACTTATTACAAGTAAGAGAGAAACAAAATTTCCAATACACATTGGATGTGCTGCTGTAAGACTTAAGGAGTCTGAAACTACATTGACTGAGATTTTTGAGCACCAAAAGTTATGATCCTAAATTTAAATTTTGTTATCTAAAAAGAAGTTGTCAGTTTGAAAAGGAATTAGGGCATGAACAACTCTAGTGTATTAATGGGAGCTAGCTTTGTCTGATCCTTCATGAATTTGGCTTTAAAAGTTCCTGCACAGTTGTTTTTAGACACATTCCTTTCAAGAGACCAGCCACACAAAGTCAGCATTACCACTACAAAACCTAGCATTTCATAAAGTGCATCTGTCAGATTCTTCTGAATGGTCCAGAAGTTGTCCACATGGGATCGGATCAACACTTTTCAATTCTTGACATTGATGTGCTTAATAAAGCATGTCCTGGAAGGAATTTTTAATGTAAAAGGAATGATGCAATAAGTTCTACAAAAACCAGAATCACCATGTCTTTATAAACTGTCTGTGAGTTGCTGCGAGTCAGGATGGTACTGAAAGCAGCCTACAGCCTTCCTCTGGCTAAGGACACAACTCCTCTCACTCTGAGTAACAGAAATTGGGATGAAGGCAGTACAAACCCCAACAAGGAAGTATCTCTTACTGCCCAGACACAGCCAGCTGCATACAGATGCTGACAGGGTTAGTCTAGAAGCACATGTGCAGCTGGGCATTTAGATGAGGGGCTTCCTGCCATCTCCATATGAATCACAAGCAGGGCTTCAAAACTGGAATCTGGTCTCCGTCAGAGGAGCACAGATTTAATTAGTTCTTTCCATCGCTGTGAAAGACATGAATGAATTACAGTAACATTTTATGCTCTTAACTATTCCATTGATGAATCCAAAATATGTGCAATTACAGATCTAAATATAGTCCCTTACAGTTAACAGAAATCGACTCAGCTAAGTAATTCAGGGAGGGAGAGAGGGAAGATATGCAAAAATCTGACTCCACTTAGTGACCTGACTTCACTCCTGTATGGTAGTACCATTTTACTTTGAAGCAAAGCTCATCTTAAGACATTCTGTAATTTTTTATGAATAGTTGCATTCATATATGATCTAGTTTGTGAAGGTAAAGTAAAACCTAAGCAAAAAAAATGAATTTATTTACTTCTCAAATTTGTTCATCTCGTATCTCTAAAAGGTACATCCAACAAATCTTTTTGTAACTAAACTCAGATGTCTGGTTTGATCTAAAATTTGAAATGTACTTAAAAGTGAAAGATGAGCAAAAGCCAAAGAAAAGAGACATTTGTTTAATCACACAGTCCAACACTGTCTCGTCTCTTATCTGAAGGGAGCACATTCAACACCACAGGATACTCCATCTACCCTTTCCAGCCTTGCTTTTTGCTGAGACTGACTGCAAGCATGTGAACTCTGTGAACACTGCTGGGCATGTGGAGCCTCATTCCCCTCCAGAATGAAGGGAGAAAACAAAATCCTTTCCCTGCACCACATCAGGCAAGAGCAATCACATACTGACAAACATGATCAGAACCAGAAGTGAGACTTTCTTCTGTAGCCGTAAGAAATTAATGCTTCGTATAAGTTTTTTTCCTGACTAAACAGGCCTGGTCTTTTAAACAAAAGATGGCAGACATCATATCAAGCAGAAAGGTAAAATGTAATTTAGGTGCAAAGTAATGTGAAATTTGAAGACTGGTACTGGATGTGAGAGCTCTTTCAAAGGTAAATTCCCAAAATGCAGCCACTGTTCTTCAGAAAGACCCAGAACCTGTCAGTGCCAAAGAAAACAGTGTTTGGTAACAACTTCTGTCAGTAAATATCAGGATGTTTTAAAGCTTGTTTTCACAGGGTTCTCTGTCTCAATACTGACTTTAGGAGAACATTTTGATCAAATCCAAAATAGCAAGACATAAAGAAGTGCTGAAATGGGGAGGGATAATCCTGTCCTTAATGCTGCTATTGAACACATACTTCACACAGTCTAGAAGAGGGTATCCCATCGAGATTTCTACAGATGGCCTGGGTGGGAAAGACAGTAGATGTGACCTCCCAAAATAACAGAATCAGAAAGGGAAAATAAATCACCATCAGAAATATGAAAATAGCTAGACAAAAAGTGCTGTCAAAAGCATAAAGTAAATAAATGGGGGGAAAAAAGGGAAAAATTCCCTCAATCTCCCTAATATTCATGGCAGTAACAGGGTTTACTTGTAACAATGGCAGATTTTTTTTTTTAAATGGTAGCACGTTTCAAGTTGCCAGCATGTTTTTAATTACATTTAGAAAGTTTAAATCTATTGCATGAACAAGACAAATTAAGTCATTCAAAAACATAATGAAGTTGCTGATTCGATAACATTTTCAATCCTGCAATTTACATGCTAAAGTACATTTTTAACAATACCCTTTTAATATTCAAATACATTCACACTGGCAACTTCAGTACATCAAATGATGTGACAGTTTATAGCATCTCAAGAAGGATATTTGCATCTCTGGAGTTTATATTTTAACATTGTCAAAACAGACATCCTAATAAGACAGAAGAAGAAGTTCAAGCCTTGCTGTGCAGCACGACTGACCTAAAACGCCTGGAAACAAACAGGAAATTCACAGACTTTCAAGGCCAGAAGGGACTGCTATGATTGCCAGTCTAACTTCTGCACAACGGAGCCTGTAAGTTTTCACCGCCAAAATCCTGCAGCAAGTATTCTGAATTACAGCTAAACATCCAGCACAGAAACATCCTTAGTGTAAATCACCTAAATCAGGATTAAGCCTTAAAATAGGAAATCAGTCTCAATTTTCCTTCTGTAAACAGACAGAACACACAAGCCTCACCAGTATATCAGAGTGACACATTGACAGCACAGTAGGATGAATTATTAAGGATAGTACTCCTTTATACACATCTCCACCTTTACTATACATAATTGTAAGCAAATATAATGAATGACAATATGGCTTGTTTAAATATTTCAGTTTTGAAAATTCATTTCTACACTGTCATATGTTAAAATACAATCACAAAATCCCATTTATTGTTTTTACATTAAAATAATTCTAGTATTTTGAGTGTTTTATCATTATTTACATAGTAAATGTTAACTTAGAACTAATGAAGGGTTACTCCTAAAACGAAGATAATCCAAAGTCACACCAACTATATCCTCATTTCTGCTGTGTGACATTCACTTTTTGCTCCTTCCCCCACATTTAGTATCATCAGATCTAGGAATATATCAGATCAGGCATCTGGATAGATGAGTGGAGTAAAAAAAGGGTCACATATCATTTACTCTATTACCACATTCAGAAACTAAATTGGTGCCCTATTTCCAAGAAACCAGCTATAACCTAAGGTCTACAAGTGTCTTCAGAATAAGAATTTGCCTTCCTGTATTTCACAATTCTTGGTTGAACACTGGAAACCACAGTTTCCAAAGCTGCTTCTATTCTTGCAGTAATCACAAACTTGAGGAAAAAAGGGGCAAAACCTAAGGCTGTTGGTCTTTCTTTAAATGCTGCCATACTATAGCCATAAGGAGTAGTTTTAAACTGTATTAAAGAATGGAAATCCAAGTTAAATAAAATCACATTTGAAAAAAATACACATTCAAATCACCATCAAAACACAACTCTCATAACTTTTATTTAAAATTAGCCTTGAAACTTTGTTATTTATTTATGCCACTACTGATACCTGATGTTCATCTGCCAAACGTGTAATGAATAGATAATAGACTAAACTATGGTTTTAAAATTTATCAGCATTTGTAAGAGAGCCCTCTCACAAAATTAAATGCCGAGCTTTTCTCTTCGTGTCTGTTCAAAATCCCTGATGGCTGATCTTTACAAAAAAATTATTGGAAGCCAAATTTGACGTAATTCTTTAAACATGGCATAAAATGACTTTTAAAAATTACTATTGTAAGTGCCCAGATTTTTCTCCCATTTTCAGCGCAAGAGAAAAACGATTTCCATTCCCATTAAAACATTTTTAATTTGAAATTTTAAGTACCAGGAATCAACAGTCTAACACAAAGAAGAAGCGATATGAGATACAAAGCTTCATAGCCCACCTTTCTTCTTGACTGGCATTCTTCTTCCTACTTCTGAATCTGGTTGCAAGCACTGATTTACAGGTACTAACGAAGTATTACTGGAACACTCTGCGAGGTCAGAACACTTTTACAGTTCAGTTTGGAAATGCAGCTTCAATCTTCACTTCTATCAATACTTGCTGTTGCCTTGTATTGGGCTTCTGAGGCTTCCCACAAATAAGAAAAAAAAAAGGGGGGGGGGAAAGAGGCTGATTCTTTTTTAAGAGATGTTGTCAATTTCTTTAAAAGATATTTGAATCTATAAAAATACAAGAGCAAACGTTCCTTGGCAATATAAAACCTTATTATAACTCCTCTTCTGGCACCAAAGTTTGAAAATCAGAAGATTTTATGCAATACAATTAAGGCACAGTCCATCTCTAGGCAGCTGTCTCAATACTCCACCTGTACATGCTCAAAAACATGTTATTTGCAGGACAAAAACGCCCAAATAATCCAAATAAGGAGGAAGACAAAAACAATCCAAAGTGTTTCTTTACCTTCTTTCACTTCTTGAATTAATTTTGCTAGCTATGTATTAGGTGACTAAACAGCAGACTGAAAAGGTCCCTTTTTCCTCACCAAGTATCACCCTCTTACCCAACAGAAGTCACTGGGCAGTCACTTTCGTTTTTATTATCTGCAAGCCACCCAGCCTTACGGTCTTTAATGTCCCTCTGATCCTCCCATGTATTAAAAGAGGATTGAAAACGAGGAAAGCAATCCCTTGACCTGGAATTATTAAAGTGACAGTGCTGCTCACTGGGTACTTGGGCAAAGCAGACTGCTTTACACTGGAGCCATTTACTTCATGCCAGTCCTTCCCTTGCACAGCATCAGCCACCTCGTGAAAAAGGAATAAGCAGAGTTAGGAGAAGAGCTTCACAAAAGGTTCATTTTCAGAGACAATGAAGTATTAATGAAATAAAAAAACAAGCCATGAGATCAGTCCGAAGGTTTCTCACTCAGAAGCGCAGCTGGTTGGCTTCAGTATGACACTCTCTCCCTTTTTCTGGAAGAAGAAAAAAAAAAAAGAGAGAAAAAGAGCGGGATAGATTTTCGTCATCTACCTCATTAAGGAAAAGCATGAAAAAGCCGAACAAGCATCGAACGGTTCCCTTCCCCGCGCGAATGAGGAGCTACGATGCACATGCCGGGGCTTTGCTTTGCTTTGCATCGCCTCTGGGAGATGGGACTGTGTTTGCGAGGGGGGCGGCTCTGCTCTTGCTCTGCTCCGCTCAGTTGTGCCCTGCCCTGCTCCGCTCGCTCCCGTTCGCAGCGGGGACCTGCTCGCTCCCGCACCCCCAGGCAGGGGCGCCGGGCTCTCCCCGCTCACCCCAGCCCTTCCCCGGCTCTCCCGAGCCCCATGCGGGCTGCGCCGCTCCCTGGGGCGGGACAGGGCACACAGGGCAGGCCGTGCCGGGGGACTGGGACGGGGAGCAGCTGAACTGAAGGAGCTGGCTGTGTCCAAGAACGAGGACAATTCCCTCCGGGCTGCCGAGGGACAGACGGGAAGCAGGACCTGAGGGGATGAGGGAGGGGACGCGGGCCGGGGCGGAGCGAGACGCAGCCGGGGCGAGGGGCGCCCGGAGGGGCGGGACGGGGAGGGAGCACCAAGGGGCGCGGGCTGAGGAAAGAGGGTCAGCGGGTTACCCCGAGGACTGGGCCTCCCCCCGCCGCAGGGAGGGGCAGCCCCGCGTCCCGGCCGCCGGTGCAGGGTTCCCGCTCAGAGTCGCCGCCATGGAGGAGCCGCCGCCGCCGCCATGCGCCGCCCCGGCAACCAGCGCCCACCCCGCCCGCCGGCCCGCGGCCAATCGGTGGCCGCCATGCTGGGCCGGCTGCCAGCCCCCCAATCAGAGGCGGTGTCTGAAGCCCCTGGGTCATGTGAGCGGACAAGATGGCGGCGCCCAGCGGGAGGGCGTGGGGTGGGAGGAGCCATATTGTGGGCGGCGAGGCCGGGGCGGCGGGAGCGGTGCGCTGAGGGCCGCGGGGCCGTGTGGGCGCGGACGGCTCAAGGTCGGAGCCTGAGGCCGGCGGGAAGGCCGGGAGGGTGAGCGCGGTGCAGGGGCGGTGGCTAGTAACGGCGGCGTTTGAAGGTCGGGTATGAGCTGCAGCCTGGCGGCGTGAGGGTGCTGCCCCAGCCGGGGGGGCTCGGCGGCCTCCAGCGGCGCGCAGGGGCCCGGGGGACACGCGAGGCCAGGGACAGCGGGGCGGTGCAGCTCCGTGATGTCGTGTCTGTGCCGTACCCACAGCACAGGTTTGGGACCCACCCAAGGGCCTGGAGTGATCCCGGTGAGATCCTGCCCGCTTGTCCCGACTCCTCCGTTCCTGCATCCTGCCAAGCCCGAACCGGAGCAGGCACAGTCCTATAGATAGGGCTTAGGGCGCAGCCTTCACGTTATAGAAGAAACTTAAGGTAAGTATAACCGACAAAGTAAGTTTGGGAGAGTTTCCTGTGAGGCAAAATGTCTCGGAAAAAAGCATTTGTGAATCGCTAAACACCGGATTTAATCAAGAGCTGTTGTGGTGGGTTGGCCTCAGGTGGTTGACAGGGTGGCCACCAAGATGCTCTATCATTGCCCTTCCTCAACAGGGCAAGGAGAAGGTGTAAATAAAAGCTCATGGATGGAGATAAGGACAGGGAAATCACTCACCAGTTACCATTGTGGTCAAAATAGACTAAAAATTGGGAAAACTTAATATATTGTCAATCAAATCAGAGTAAGGTAGTGAGAAATAAAGCCAAATCCTTAAAACACCTTCACTCCTGATTTTCTCCATCTTCTCCCTCTTAGCAATGCAGGGAGATGGGGAGTGGGCGTTGTTGAAGTCAGTTCATCACTTGTTGCCTCTACCACTCCTTCCTCCTTGCACTCTTTCCCTTCTCCACTGTGGGGTCCGTCCCACAGGAGACAGTTCTCCGCAAACTTCTCCAACATGAGCCCTTCCCATGGGCTGCAGTTCTCCCTGAAATGCTCCAGTGTGGATCCCTTCCACAAGGGTACAGTCCTTCAGGAAGAGGTTGCTCCACTGTGGGTCCCCCACAGGCTTACAAGTCCTGCCAGGAAACCAGCATGGGCTCCACTCTCCATGGGGCCACAGGTCCTGCCAGGAGCCTGCTCCAGTGCAGCCTTCCCACAGTCACAGCCTCCTTCAGGCATCCATCTGCTCTAGCATGGGATCCTCCAGGGACTGCAGGTGGATGGGATCTCTGCTCCACCACAAAACTCCATGGGCCACAAGGGCACAGCTGCATTGTCTGCACCATGGGCTACAGGAGAATCTCTGCTCTGGCCCCTCTTGTATCTCCTTCCCCTCCTTCTCCACTGCCCTTGGGTGTTTGCAAGGCTGTTTCTTTCACCTTTTTTCACTTCTCTTTTGCAGCTGCTCTTGTGCAGCAATTTTTACCCTGTCTTCACTGTGTTATCCAGCACATACTATTAGTGTTGTGGTTAGGCTTAGATTTGGCCAGGGGCAGATCCACCTTGGAACTGACTGGAACAGCTCTGTTGGGTGAAGGGGAAGCTTCTGGCATCTCAGAAGCCACCTCTGCAACCCCCCCTGCCACTAAACCCAAATACAGACCACACACCAACCCAATACAGCTGTGTTCTTTCTGGCTTGGTGTAAGTCTCTGCCTAGGAGTACCAATAAAATAGTCCTTATGTGTGGAATATAAAAGCAGAGTAGGTATCTTCATAATTGCTTTAAATCTTTACAAATTAAGGATTTATTTTGGAGTTTTTTTCTTACAATTCTGTTTGACAGTTAAGTCAATTTAAACCTTGAGCATTACTATGTAAAATAGGAATTATATTTGTGATTCATAGTGGCAAAGAGTCTAAATGTTTATTTCATTCATACTGGGGCTGTGTAACTTTGATTATATTTGTTTGTTTTTTCCTTATGATCCAGGACTTCAAGATGACAGGAAGAGAGTTTCTTGAACTAGATTCTCCGCAGCAAAGACTATTTTTGGAAAGACTCAAGTGGATGGAAACTGTAGAAAAGATGCTCAAAGAGCTTCCTAAAGCAGATCAGTAAGTGCTGGTAAAATAAATGAAGATAAGTGCATCAAACATTTCAAGTCTTTTGGAGGCATATCTTTTTCCTTACTCTTGTACTACAAATTTTCCTTGCAGTTACAAAAATACTTAATTGTGAAGATGCTTGTTATTGCCCATAAGAGAGAAATTGTTTTATGTTTTTCCAATGTGGTTAGTTCAGTGTTAGCTCTGGTGCTGTCCAGCTGGTTTCTGGTATGTGCTCCCCGTTGCTCAGGGTTCTGAGATGGCTGATCAGCCCTGACTGGCTCTGAGCATTCACACAGTCCTGTGCTGGAGCTGACAAATTTTCTAGGAAACTGAAATATGATCCTGCTCGAGTCATCTTGTGTCCAGCAGGGCTGGCCTGGGGCCAAAACTGAGTGTCAACCTGCTGATTCCTGCATTTCATTCTGCACTGCTTCCCGTTTCAGGAAGGCGAGACTGAGGTATCCAGGTGGTGGTGGAGGAGTCAGCTGGAGCCCAGCAGGCTCACCAGCAGGGTTCTGTGCAGCACAAAGCCAGCTAAATGCCTTCTGGGCCTCACAAACGATCTTTTTGGTTTGTGATACTGCATTTCACTGCAAAACCTTACTGGACCTGAGCTGGTTCTGTTAGGAGCTATTTGCATGTTGCACCTTGGATAAATTCTGTATAAATAACAGTAATTGGAAGCTAATTTTATTCATATTTTTTTTAATAGGACTAAATTGCTGGCTAAACAAACTGCTGGTAGTAACACAGGGCCTCCCCACACAGGTGAGAAAGAAAAGGGTGCAATTATTCATAGGATTTGCTGCCCTCATCTTCAGCTTTCAACACTCCTTCCCCAGGAGAGCAGGGGAGGCAGATACCTCAGTGGTGATGTGGTAACGTCTGGA
This sequence comes from Hafferia zeledoni, assembly GCA_035583235.1. Lineage (NCBI taxonomy): Eukaryota > Metazoa > Chordata > Aves > Passeriformes > Thamnophilidae > Hafferia > Hafferia zeledoni. The sequence goes on along the minus strand of JAWWEV010000001.1, from coordinate 33,068,666 downwards.
TAGAAGCTGTGGTACTGAGGGACTTTTGGGCCTTGGAAAGAACTGGCTGCCAGTCCTGGCAGGACTTTAAGCTTGTATATCCAGAGGGGAGCTCACTATTTGCTGGAAGGGAAGAGCAAGCATGCTGCAGTCAGCTGAGAGAGTTCCTGTTCACCAAAGCACTATTTTTGACACTAGGGAGCTTGTATTTAAAGCAAACAAACAAAACCCCAAACCTCAACCCTCCTCACTTTCTTTCCTTCTGCGCAGTGTAGCAGTTCTGTACTTCACTAACCCTAAGCAGTTCCTGCTGGTTCTGGGTATATTAATTTGCTCTGGTTTGGATACCTAAATATGCTGCTAAAATTTTAATCTTGGTCCTCCATGTTTATGGATGTGCTCTAACAGAATGAAATGGCTGGTTTGCAGCAAGTACTCTGCAGGCATTCTGAGAATGATGGCCAGTATTAGGAGAATGGTGATTTGAAAAGCAAATTTCTTTTTAAAACAGCACAAAAGAAAGAAGCATAGCTCCTAAATAAGGGCAACTGAAGTGATATGACCCTTAAGGTCTTTTAGTCTCTCTATATATAGCATTAGAATTGAATTGTTATTAGCTTACTTTCATCTTTGAAAATCTGGTAATAATTCAGGTATTTTCCTATTCAAAATGAGAAATTTTTGGTGTCTTGGATATCAGACTTTCTAATATTTTAGGTTTTGCACATCTCTGAAGTATTTTCTGTATGTTTTTTTCAGTGCCTAATGTTACTCTAAACGTTAAAACGTAGAAAAAATTTAGATTTTTTTTTTTAATTATGTATCTTAATTGCTAAATTGTTTAAGGATTGTCACTTCTTATAACTTTGCAGATAAATACGACCATTGGCCTAGGATAAATTTTGTGACTGGTTAAGCATTTTGTTTTCTTTGGGGTTTTAGCAATAAATCCAACTTAGGATGCACTTTAAAACACTTTTAACATAAAAATACTGGCACAGCCTCAGAATCAGAGTGCCTTCCAGCCAACTGCTTTGCCTGGCAATAGTTGCCATTCTGTGAATTTTAGATTTGTGGAAACCTAAAGCAAAGAGTTGTTTCCACTAACCAGACTGTGCAAGGTATAATGCCAAAGATAATGCACAGCTTCCTTCTGTGAGTCAAATGAAATTAGGTAAATTTGCTCATCAGGCCTGTAAAATTGGCACGCTTGCCTGTTCCCTCTACCTGCTGGGATGTGATGTACTCAAATGGGAACTGTTTGTCAAGATATTAAATGCTGCTCACTCTCTCTGACCACTTTGTTCTATTCTGCTTTCATTGTATTACAGATTGCAACAGGAGTAGTTGCTATAAACCATGTTAAAAATGTGGTAGATAATAGAATCCAGTCCCACTGTTAGCAAGGGATAAACAGAAACTCCAGTTCTGTAAACCAGTACGTTGAACTTCTGTAGTCTTTAACTAGCAAGGAAGCACCTTAAATCCCTGTGTTCCTTGCACACAAGGAAAGCAATACAAAAGATCACCAGCAGCTGCTGCAATCACTGTCATACAGTCTCAGTTGTTCCACCTGTTCTGTAAGCTCTTATGTTGAAGCTAAACCTATACTTCTGGGTATGCAGGCTAGTAACAAGGCTGATTACAGGACCTAGCTGTGATTATAAATATATATTTCTTAATTTCTTTTCAGAAGAAATTCTCCTTAGAAACATGCTGATGAAGAGACAAATTGAATGAAGTTTCCATTAGCTGTAATAAATTAAAAAAAGTTGTGGAAAAGGCTTCTCAACCTTCCAGTCATTTCACTCTTGAAGCGTGTGTAAACTCAGGCATGTAACAAAGGATGCTGTACAGGTTGCCTCTGAAAATAGTTACTCTCCATTTCTCACATGTGAGAGATGTACATCTCTTACTCTTTGTTGCAGGATATTCAGAAAAGAATTGTACCACTGAGTAAACTATTTTACGGTTCTCAATTGCTGAAATTACTTTCCTCCTTTCACAGGAACCTGTGTAATCATGGACCATATTTCCTAGCAGCAAATTCAAGCTTATGTGGCTTAGCAGCAAATAATTTCTTCAGGAACATCCTTAATATCAGAAGGGCTTCCTTTGTGTCTGCTGTGCCAATGGCTGTTATTCCATTTATTTCAACAGCAGCAGTTTATCATGTTTTTGTGCATGGCCCTTTATTTTCAGGTAAAAACCTTTCTTTATTCCTTGTTTTCAAAAGGCCTTTGGTTTCCATACACAATGCAGCACTAGCACTAGAGGAGTTTTCCTTCCCTGTAAAACATGCTCTTGAACTGCTGGGGTCTTGAAAAACCTCTGTTTTTAAAGCAGGATTTGAAAAACAATGCATTGGCCAACAGTGAGTTTTGAAGGTGGAGGGAAAGGAGATATATATGTTTATAATAGATTTATAAAAAAAGGCTCTGTTACACAGGACTTTTTTTTAGATTTTTCAATCAAAGTCATTTAAAAGTGACTGCAACAAAGCAGTTCAGTTTCCCCCATCTGTACAATTTTATTTGAAGGTCAACTTGAGAAATTCTTTGTGGGTTGGAATGGGAGTGACTTTTCTTTTTTTTTGCAAAAGGGAAGAGTCCTCCTTTCATAATTTCTTGCATGCCTGTACAGCTTGGCAGTTTCTGTCAAGGGCCTGTTTCCACATTCTTGCACGCTGCTTATAAATTGATGTGGTGGAACATGCATGGATATTGACTGAAATTTTGTTTGCCATGCAGGTCAGCTGAACTGTGAGGTCTGTGCTGTGGTCAGAGGAGGATTAGTAGGGGCTGTTATAGGTGCTCTCTATCCTGTTTGTTTGGCTATCCCCTTGAACGCAAGCCTTGCAGCCAGGTACGTCTTATTAACCTGCAATGAGTGAAATGTATTTCTTGGTTAAGTCTTCAGTTCTTAGTGTAAATTCTGTGGAATTTTAGTCTGTGCACACCTGTCTTCTTGTAGGCATTTAGTACATGGGGAGGGGATTTATATTAAGGTAATCTAATTACAAGGTGAAGTTCCTAAGAGCTACACCAAGCCTGCAAAGTGAAACAAGATCTGCAAAGTGATCCACTGTGAAGTACTTGTACTTAGCTGGAACCTTACAAGCCATGCAGGATGTCTCGGTGTGGGCAGTGGTGGCTGCCATCCTGCCAAGCAGTGAAGATGGATGGACAGCTGAAAGACCTCAGTGACCCTGGGCAGTACCAAGCAGCCAGACTCCTTGGCAGGTGTTGTTCTGTGTGATTAAGAGCACAGCAAGGCTTGGTGAGACCCAGTACGTGCTCAGGATGTTTCGTGACATTTATCCAGAGAGCTCAGTACCGCCAGGTGTATTTAACTTGGGGAGAGAGAGGAAGGAGAGAATGACTATTTGTCTAAATATTTATAATGTTAAATCTTGACACTTGCGTGGAAAAAAGAACTAAGTTTCACCACTGTTTATGTTGTTTAGGTACATGTCATCTCCCTTGCCAGGGAAAGAGAATGCATTACGCTACTGGCTCACAATCGCTCAGCCTGTCTTTAGAAAGATGAGTCTGGGGGTACTGGTACAGGTTCTAACTGGATTATACCTTGCCACTAAACACCACGGAATATATGTCAAAATACTACAGCAGATGAACATTAGCAGGGATCCTGAGGAGCTACAAGACTGAAGTTAAGTAACTTCTCAATTGCCTTGGATAAGTAACCATAATAAATGAGGAAAAGAAGTTGTTGCTTGCTGTCTTTTTTTAATAGAAAAACACTGGCATTTTTTTAACTTTTGAACTTAAATGCAGGTTAAGTTTTTTGTTATGCCCAAATTAGTGTATACACCTGAATAAAGTTATAGACAGGTGTGTTTCTTTGGATATGGCGAAAAAAAGCTTTTATTGTGCCTGCCTAGTGTTTGGCTCTACGGTGATACTACATCTTTTAGAAGCTGGAAAAATGAGTATTCTTGAAAAAGGGGTTTTTTAATTTGTAATGCAAATCACAGAGCTTTTAAAAAAGGGGAGGTGTTCAAGGCAGGTTTTTTCTAGAGATTCATCAAAACTTGAATATTTTTCTTCATTCTGCTAGCACAACATTTCTGTCACAAGATTACCCCCTTTAGGCTGTCACAAGGGTCACACTGTACACCATACAGAACACCTATCACAGAGCAATCAGGAGAGATGCTCATGTCAGACTTCCCGATTTATCTATCAATCAACCGAAAAACAGTCTGGTCAGAGCACACTTTGTCCTTGCAACTGTTTTGCCTTGAAATTGCTCATTTCCTGAAGGGTGGAACTGTGTCAAAAGGCCTCCGAGGGCTAGTGCTGTTACTGTGCTATCTCAGCTACCTCTAGTTCTAAGATCAGTAGTCCAGAGTAATGCATTTACGAGTCAGGCATGTCTTCACATTGATGGCTGTATGTTCTAGAGCAATATAAATTGCCATTTCTCCTGTTGCATGAGGTATCTTTAGTGTATTCTGCAGTTTGAGAACTAAATCAGGAATTTTTCTATGGAAGTAATCCTCTCAATCTGATGTCTAGTCTTCACCCACGCCCCCGTAGCTGGAGGTTGGTCTCTTCTCCCAGGCAACTAGGAACAGGACAAGAGAAAACAGCCAGAAGCTGTGCCAGGAGAGGTTCAGGTTGAACATCAGGAGGAATTTCTTCACAGGAGAGGTTGTTAAGCATTGGAATGGATGGCCCGTGGGGTGATGGAAGTCACCACCCCTTGAGGTGTTCAAGAAATGACTGGCACCATGTCTAGTGCCATGCTCTAGTTGAGAAGTTCATGATTGGTCAAAGGTTGGACTCAATCATGGGGGTCTTTTCCAACCTACATGATTCTGTAACTGTAGAACTTGTACCATTACTGGTCAACAGTCATGTACACTTCAGTAAAATTCTAGTACCCCCTAAGATGCAAACGGAAATATTTATTAATGAGAATTAAGAATTCAACTTTGAGAATTGGGTTAAAATTTATCCTGTAACACTGATGAAAAATGTATTAAGGAGTTTCATCACGTTTATTTAACCTTTCTTTAAAAATATGCCATTACAGCAGGAAAAATCACACACTGCCTTTAACCAGGAACAGCAGCCTGATTTGTACAGGGATACAGCAGACAGACTAATTGATGTTGTTACATAGAGATAGGTCAGTTTCTCTTGATTCAAAGTATTGCTGTGTCGTGGTCTGCATCTAAACAGACAGCTTGGCCTTACCTTCATCACCCTGACTTTGGAGATTCTCACGGAAACAGTATTTTACATGACAGTAAATTGTCATATCTCCAGAAACCATCAGACTTTAACCAACAAAACCACTTGCCTGCGATAATAAAAACATAAAATAAAGGTGGTATTTTCCAATAGTATCTGTAAGAATGACAGTGACTGGCTCAGTGATTATTGCAAGCATTTAACATGATATAGTTAAAATATTGTAAATAGATTATAGTGCTTTTAGAGGGTGAGATACAAAACCATCTTCCATTCTATGTGCTATTTTCATTTTAGTATTAATTAAAGTGATAATTATCCTCAGTCACCAAAATGCATTCTCTGATGTTTGTTTAATGGTCTGACGAACAAACCACATTGTTTTAGATATTTCTTAAGATGAAACGGGAAGACTGTACATAACAAATACAAAAAAAAAAAAAAACAAACAGATAAATGTTTTTAGTAAGTTGCAAAGACTGATACTTGTTTCCAGCATAAGTGCAAGTATTTTAAGTGTTCCGCATCAGTCACCTCAAAATCAGCTGAGTATTCCTGAGGCCAGAAGGGTGGTGTGTTTAAAAAAAAGGAAACTTTTCAGTTGTACCCTGTGTTTTTATCCTTAAACAACTGGGGAAAAAGTTGTTCTCAGAAGTCAAAGAATAAAGTCTGAAACCATTTCAGAATTCCACAGGACAGCAAGACACTATCAGTCAGTCCCAGGGTGCACGTGTGTGGAGGAGTGCCCACACAGAAATCTGGAATGCTCCTTCTGTTCTAACAAAGGGAACGACTTACTTGTACAACCCCCAAGGAGGCAGAGGACAAACTTTTACCAGTTCTTGGCCTGACAACAGTAGTAAACTTCCCAAAAGCACCGAGAACAGGTTTTAGTTGGATCCTTTCTTCCACCACTGTAGTATAAACAAGCCAGTCACAGGCTACATAGCCCAGCAAAAGGACTTCTGGCTACTCCAACTATTGCCAAAAGAATGCCAGGACTGGCTAGAGATACAAGCCAATAGAAATACTAAAAAGGCACCAGTATCTTCTAGATGTGCCATTTTTTATGCTGAATATCAACTCTACCATCTATTCCACAGCCCCCTGCAAATGATACCCTCATCTTCCTGGTACACACCCTAGTCCTGCTCCTAACATCCTCCTGCTAGTAAGTACAGGCAGTTATTTCTCCACATCTGCATATCCCATTTAAGCTGTGTGTAAAACTGTACAATCAGCAGCTGCCAATACACAATTTTTGCACAGTGTTCTTTATACAGAGTCCATCTGAACAGCTCCCATACCTAACACATCCTTCAGAGATTTTACAGTCTAATAGTAAATATGGCTCTATAACCAGAATATTGTGAATTCCAGCAGAAAGCCTCTTCAACTACAAGATCTAGAAAACACAGGATTTTAAAAATCAGTAAATGCACAAAAGGCCTTAGTGTTTTGCAAAAGATTCCAGTTTCACAGGGAAAACTGATTACAGTTTTGACAAATAGCATGAGAAATCTGATAACCTGGAAGTACCAAGAGATGCCAAGTGTTAGAAAAGAGTTTCATACATTTCCTTTGGTATCATCTGTCCAGGCAGTTACAGACTGCAGAAGCACCAATTTGTTTTTTCCTCCCAGATGCTGCAAAGCTCTTCAGAGGAAGGAGAGAAGTTAATTTAGAACACTACTAAGAGTCACAGCACCAAAATCAAAATGTAAAGTACGAAAGGAGAACTAAGCATGAAATTGTTTCTTACCTAAATGCTTTAAATGCTTCTTTGATTGACTCTGGAGTGGAAAAATACTGAAAAATGTAGGTAGCATAGCCATGCAGCTGAACACTGGCAGCCCTTGACTATGTGGTACATACAATTTAGCAAACATGTAGCTCAGTGCTGAACAGGGTATTTTTCTACAACTACAGGCCAAAAGGGCAGAGCATGGCAGTGTGCTTTTAAATTCTGACACCATATTTTTTGTGAAATACTCCTTTTTATCAAGCTGCAGACTACTTTTACTAGAATGCCTGCGTGCTAGAAAGCACTATTTTAAACTGTCCTCTACAAATAAAGCATTTGAGATGAACAGAAATCAAAAAGCATAGTGCATGGCTCACTCTGAAGCTCAGAAAATGTTCTGTCCTTTCAGCACCATCAAACCTTTTGTTTTAAACACTCCAGTGTTTAGTGTCAAAATAGGAATTTGATGAAAGATTGTGATGCAGTAGCATACTATTAACCACTCATCAAGCTTCAGAGCCTAAAAATAGGACAGAAAGGACGAAGATGCCAATAAAACACAGAAGGGTTTAAGTATTTTACTCCTCCATGGTATATTGATAAAACATATCCATATTAAAAAAAAATGAAACTAAAAAATATGAGAAGTGCTGATTCTCAAAAGTACAGCTCTATCTGCAGTTCAAGGAATAACACCTTCACTTTGTCCTCACCACAAAATTATCTTTAAGGACGGATAAGCAAAACACTTCTCCTGCATACCCTGATCCATTTTATTGTTTCCATATGATGACCTACAAAGAGAGCAGCAACAGCATCTTCCTCTTTAGGTTTTCCCACTTTGTTTCATGAACCAGGACATTAATGAGAAGAAAAAGATGAAAAAACATTTGAGCCCATGAACTGAAAGATCAACAAGTCTGATTTTATTATGATATTGTATTCTTATCTGGATGGCACATAATTACAAAGAAACATTTACAATATATTTTCAAGTATTAAGTTATGTCATTTCAAGGCTTTCACTTCAAAAAGCTACATTAATAATACACCATACAGATAGTACAGTCAGTTTCAAATAGCTTCCTCCCCACTATTTGGTTTAAATATGATTCAGTAGGCACTAGAAATGCCTGCAGCCACTGACTTTCTTGGGACTTGACCTTGTTCTTGTACCACAATACATCATTTTGCATGTCAGAAAATCAGCTACTCTCAGACACAGCTCACAGGTCATGTCACGACAGAGCGATGTGCAGGTTCACACAGAGACCAGAAAAACTCTGTCCCTGACCCTGCCATTTAGCAGTGATGCGACAAGAAAGAATGCATATTTAAGTTAACTTAAAACACACTTCTACACTGCAGTAACTGTGAAAATGCCACTGTAACATCCCATACTTGCTACATTAGTATTTTCATCAAGCCTATTAAACTGCAAAATAAAGCACGTTCATGAAGTCTGAGCTAGGCAGGTCGAATCTAAATTATTTCGATTTTGCCTATCAGTCAGTGCAGGTCCTGGTGGTTTACTCTGACTCCTGTGGCACTGGTATAACCCATCAGTTACAGCAGTTACCCAATTTAAGACTGAAACTTTGAACAGGCCTGTTGATGCCACCACAGAGGTGTAAGGTAACACATATCCCACTAAGTCTCTTGTGCTGGCAATATACCCTGAACAGATGGAATTCTGCATACAGTGGAGTAAAACCTGTTTGATAGGATATTGCCTTTAAAAAAAATCATCTTGGATGACAGTAAATGATCCCAGCATTCAATTTTCTTTTTTTAACTAAAGACAGCAAAAGCCCTGTTACCTCTTTATTCTCATTTCTTATACTACCTTTTAAAATAAAGCAGGAAATGTGGCCAGCAGCTGGTCCCGTCTCTTCTGCCCCAACACAGCTGAATCCACTTTAGCATAAAGAAAAACAAGGATGCTAAATACACATATTCTTTATCACACAGTGATGTTTCACAAAGAAAAATCAAACTCCTTTTATACTGATAAACACATGATAGGGTCTAGCACCAATAAAGCAAACGACTGGGAGAAAACGCTTTCACCTACTTAGCCTTAAACACACAATTTAAGGCTCTAAGAAACTAGATTTCAGAAACACTAAATAGAATCTTTTTTTGTTTTCTAAAAAGTTAATAAATGAAACCACTTTGGAAAGTATTCTTTGTGAAACCTCACTTTACATATTATCATTTTCACAATCCTTCCCCCAAATGGCATACATTTAAACAACCTAAACATTATAATACAACTGAAAAAAGAACTCACTCATCTTTTTGATGGGGAGAAACACTGACTAGTACAAGAAAACACACTATTTTTTCATCAAACTATTTATCCTCCTATCTCAATTATGGAGCATTTTTCAAATCATTAGCCTCAAGATACGTATTTGCTCATCTCCAAACTGCGCTTAACTGTATCAGGTTATAGATTTCTGGATACTGTAAGAGGCTAAGAACTCTACAGCAAAATTATGCACATGCATATACATGCAATATTTTTAAAATTTAAAGCTACTCTGAAGAAACATAGGAATTCCATGGGCATGGGCACAGTGATTTACTTATGGGAAGGTAAAATAATGAGTTACTTTGATGCACGGCATTCTTCAAACCAAATTTTCATTAAGAGGTCCATGCAAAAGAGTGACTCCTCTAGGTGAGGATTCCACTGTACAGATTTCACCAGTGTTCAGGTTCTGTTTCATCAGACAAAACTCTGAATCATGAATTAGAGCAAGCTAGAGAAGGGCTTTTGAAAGGTACTGTGCATCCCTAACACTAGACAGTATTTTAAACTAAGAGGTCACAAATTCTTTTTCATTTAAAAAGCAATTTACTTACACTTTTGCGACAGTCCCCTGTGACAAAAGGCTATAAATGTCATATGCCCTTTATTAGCACATTTTCCCTTTTCAGCCCACCAGATACGTGGTTTAATAGAAAATTTCCATTTCAAATGGCATGAAATAGAATTTCATGTTTTGAATTTTTAATTCAAAACACAGCTATGTATTGGCTACTATGTAGCCAATGTATTTGTTTCTAAAAGGAAAAGAGGAAAACAGCTAATGAGAACGATGTGATTGTAGCCTTCACTATTAGTTACCATCCAGGGCTAGAAACATTTTGGCAGAGTAGGCCAAGGACCAGAGAAATTATTTCATGAACCAGTCATTAGAAGGGACTGGGCTAAGCAAAGCAAGCTGTCTGATACCACATTATGGGAATATATTGATCCTTACCAGGTTGCGAGGTGGAAAACGACTGTTCTTTAACCCCTACACAACGGAGCCTGGCAGGGCAAGCACCTAAAAGAGAAACTGTCAGAGAGGTTTTAATAGTAATGTATAACTGAGATGCAGTACAATTTTATATGCATGCTTTCTTTTGCCGATCATTACTATTTTCTTAAGTCTGTCCAGTGACGATGTCTTAATGGAGTTTTTGGTTTGGTTTTCTAAGCAAGCATTTTCGGCTCCTCGGGACAAGCAGGCTAGACATTATCTGACTCAAGACCGGGTAGTCAGCGTTATCTTTACTGCGAAGTGGAGCCGAGCACACCTTCATGCATCAGGTCGGCATGATCTTTTCACCCAAAAGTGCTGGGAACGGGCTCTGGCGGCACCTCCGCGTGTGCACCACGCGTGTCAGTCTGCACGACCACTGTCGCACTGCTGCACGCAGCTCTGCGCGACTCCTACCGCCCAGCAGGCTCACACCACTACCGTCCACACGCCAGATCACAGCACCTTTAGCCAAGGCCACCGTCTGGCTCCCAACGTGCCGTTCGAGACAATTTTTTTCTGTTACCCTGGCCCCTTAAGCGCCAGGTCCCCCTTCTCTGCATCTCCCCCAATACCACCCCATCACCACTGCATCCATTCTTTTCCTCCGCACCATCGCCTGCTTCCTCCGCCGCGACGCGAGGCCCTTAGGGGTGAGAACCCCACGAGTACTTGCAGCAGGTACTTGACCCTACATTTTGAAGGAGGCCGCTGCCCGCCGAGCACAGATGGAGCAGAACTCCACCGACACCTGATCCCGGTCCACGTGCAGGCAGATCCCGCCGGGGGCCGCCCACTCCTCCTCGGTCTCAGTCACCACGGCCGCCTCCTCCAGGCCGCGGGGCCGGGAGCTGGGCAGGGCGTAGTCGTGGTCGCCGCTCTCGCCGGCGGGCCGGGGGTGCTGGTGCTGGCGGCGGGGGCTGCCCGTGTCCCTGAAGAGGCTGGTGCCGAGCTGCAGCCCGCCGGCGCGGGTCCCGGCCAGGCGGCTCAGCAGCTGCCCCAGCGCGCTCTGGTTCGCCAGCACGGCCCGCAGGTAGCTGCTCTCCCGCTCCAGCTCTCGCAGGCGGCGGCTCAGGCCGCGGTTGCGGTCCCGCAGCTGCCGGTTCTCGGCAGCCAGGCCCTGCAGGCGGCTCTCCAGCCCCAGCACGTACCGCTTCTTCTTCAGCCGGTTCAGCCGCGCCGCCGCCCTCAGCCTGCTCCCGGCCCCGCCGCCGCGCCGCCCGAGCGCCGCCGGCCGCGGGCCCTGCCCCGGCGCGGGCAGCGGCTCCGGCTCCTCGCACAAACAGCCGCTCAGCTCCGCGTCCAGGTCCCAGTCCGGCCGCGCCGCCTCCAGCAGGTCTCCCAGCTCCAGCCCCGGGAACCAGTCCTCTTGCTCCCACACCTCCAGCGGGCCGCCGGGCGCCTCGGCCTCCTTCTCCTGCCGCCGCGGCTCCGAGGCGCCCGGGGGCTTGGGCCGCGCAGGGCCCGCGTCCCCTTCCCCGCCGCCATCCCGCCCTCTCGGCGCCTGCCCCGCTCCTGCCAGCGGCCAGGCGGCGCCGGGGGGGCTGGTGCCGCCGGCCGAGGCCGCCAGCAGCTGCGTGAGGCTGTGCCGCATGGCGGGGCCGCCGCCACGGGCCCGGCACGGACGGCGCGGGGCTCCGGCGCTCCCGCCGCGCGGCCTGTCGGGAAGCGGCGCGAGGAGAGGGAGGGAAGGAGGGAGCGGCGCGCGACTGCGGCTGCGCGCGGGCAGGCACCGGCCGGGAAGGGAAGGATGGGATGGGGATGGGAGGAACGGTGTGGGAACGGGGCGGGGGAGCAGTTTTCAAGCTGTGGAATATGTAAATGTTTTCTTAAGAAAGGATGTTCTTTGGTGTTTGTGCGCTTTCCACGCCTAATCAGCAAGGAGGGAGAGTTGATCCGTGAAACGAAGAGCAGCTAAGGAGCCATCCCTGAGCCATCCCCAGGCGCGGGAAACACGAATTTACTTGGTGGTAGAAACTGTTATGGCCGGACTTCACGAACAAAGATTTGGGCAGGGCTCTCCCCACGTGCCCTTCCAGCCTGCACAGGGGATTTTTTAGGTGAGGCACAGCGTGCACAGAACTGGCCCCACCGT
>JAWWEV010000001.1:32988662-33056212 GCA_035583235.1 Hafferia zeledoni | reverse complement strand
GGATGGCAGGGAGGCTTGAACTGCCAGGGGACGGTCCCACTGAGACTCGAACTGAGGTCGTTGGGATTCGGAGTCCAGAGTGCTCTCCTTTACACCACAGGACTGCCTATTGGTGGTAGAATTGCCCTGTTAAGGGTTAGGGCTTGACATGCTTCAAGGACCTCAGACCCAGGGGCAGGTTGACAGAGCTTGGGGAGAAGGACATACTGATGGGAGACACAAAGAATGCAGAATTCACAAGCCACAAGGACATCTGGTAGAACTCCCAAGATAAGGAAGAAACTACTAAACCCAATTCAGCAACCATGCTAAAATCAGCTCTAAGTGGGGGAAAGGTAATTCCAGCAGATGATCGGGACCACTGACTGACAGCCCAGCAGCCCAGAGGAGAAAGACTCAGCATGTGGACAAATTTGCATGAGAAACCAGTGAATCATTGACCAACAGAAGATGGAATACTAATTAATGAGAGAACTATGCAACTTTTACCCAACAAACACTAATGTCTTTGTTTGCTCAAATGTATAAATAAAGTTTTGACAGCTTGATTTGCGGATCACTATCGCACACCCAGACTTGTGCAACTCTGAAATAAACAATAAATGTTACTCTCAAGTGTGTAATTATCGGCTTGTTGCACATCAGGTAACAAATCTGGGTTTTGTGGACAACAGGGTGTATGGGGGGGGGGGGGGGTGAGAAGTGTGTAGGCGATGGGGTTTGGGGGGTATGATGTGGAGTGTGTGTGTGATGGGTGAGGGAGTAGGGAGGAAGGTCTCTCACTCCTGGACATCACCAAGGGGAAGGAAGAGGGATGTCCCCAGGGACTGAAGGATTTGGGGTCTCTCCCTGAGTATTTAGGCACCTGTTTTCAGGCACTCTTTCAGGGACCAAAGGGATTCAGGCACTTCTTGGTGCCTATTAACTGATTCAAACAGAGCAGCCAGCTCTAGTCCTGCTGTGTTCGTTCCTCAGACCATGAGCCTAGGACAGTTGTCATTTACACTGTACATACCAACACTGAAACTAATTAAATGTACAAGTGGGGTGGGCAGAGAAGGGGAAAATACGGTTAAAAAGTAGGAGGATGTAAAGTGTAGAACATGTGTGGAATGACATTTGTAGGAGCCAGGATCAGAAGAAATGCTGTGATTTGTAACAGGTGGTGGAACAATACTTCTCATCTGGCTTTGCATGGCTTCAAGGAGAATCCAAAGTAGTTCAGAAGGCAAGTCTTCTGGCAGCTACTGCTTATGTAGGGTCAGAATCATAGAATTACAGAATGGTTTGGGTTGGAAGGACCTTAAAGATCTTCTAGTTCCAAACTCGCTGCCGTGGGCCAGGACCTCTTCCCCTACATCAGGTTGCTCAAAGCCCCATCAAACCTGGCCTTGAACACTTCCAGCAATGGGGCATCCACAGCTTCTCTGGTAGACCTGTGCCACGACCAGAAACATCTGGTTCAGTAAGTCCTTGAGATGAACTGGTCACTGGCTGGAGGATCTCCAGACCTGCTGCTTCTGGTCACTTCTCTACGTGAGATCAATAGATACCAAGTTTGATGTGGTGCTGTGGCTTTGTAGATGCTCAGGACCAAGAGATACTCAAACCATTACCTAAATCCTTAAGCTATTTCAAGGTATATACATATGGCAGAGAACTTGGGGAACTCCAGAGGCAGCTGCCTACAGCCCTGGTGGGGGATGATGTTTGGCGCACGTAGTTTTGGGGGGTTTTTTTGTTGGAGATTTAAAGAGCAACAGATAAAACTGAGCAGCTAAAAACTTCCTCCTTGCCTAGGAGACAAGAGAAGGAGTGGGAGGTCTCTACATCTCAAAGTGCTGACAAGAAAGATTTTTTTTTTTTTGCCAAAAACTGCCAGACATGCTCAAAATGTAAGGGTGTATAATTACTATGTCTCTGCAGAAAGCACCTAAAAACAGAAAAAAAAAATCCTGGCAGAACATCTAGAACCTCAACATGTTGCAATGATTGTTGAAATCACCCAAAAGGATTGACAATTTTTTTTGAGGTGAATGGGGAAATAAATAATGCTGTGGCATTAAATAAGGTGAAAACAACTGCAGAAACCTATAAGACTACTAGAAAACTATACATAGTAATTTGCTTGACCATCTGTTTTTGTATGTTACCTGTTCTTGCATTTTACCTGTTAAGTTTCTAAATTATGACTTTATGATGAAGATATTGCAAGGTGGGATTTCTTTCTTGGAGCCTCAATGTGTTAAACTTCAAGGAAGAATCAAAGACAAAAGGCTTTTGGCCATCTCAAAAAATAAAGTGCTTTCAACTGTAAACAAACAAAAAAATTAAAAACAAAGCAAAATAACAACAACAAAAAACAGCAAAAAACCCCCCTAAGTTTCAGCAGAGGTTAGGACCAAATGAATCAAATTCATATTTTACATTTTCCACCCTAATGGAATCACCCCTCAGATTTAACAGCGTAACGATTTTCTTAGGCAAAAGTATAATGACCAATAGGCTACAGAACAGTTCTTATAGAAGGGTTTAAGCTGGTGAGGATGTTACAAAGAAACCAGAAGACAGCCCCATGAAAGGGAACAAAATGTAGGGGTGTGTTACCATAGGGGCACCTGCTGAGAGGAGAACAGAGGATGCTGCAGTTACGCAACAAAGTGCCGGAGTTTGACATTCAGGGCTCTTTTTTTAGTCAGCAAATCCATACTGTGCTTTCTGTAAGTATCGAACCGCAGAGAGAGCTCATTGTACGCCTGCTTGCTGCTTTCCAGCTGTCCTTGGAGCTCTTGGACCTTCAGATCTTTGTCCACTGCTACTGCCTCTTTCTCGAGGCACCCTCCTGCTCTCTGGATGGCTTCTTCTGCAGTCTCCAACTTCTCCCCCAGCTCCTGAATCTCCTGTTCCTTGTCTTGCAGAGCTTTGCCCCTCTCCATGGCCAGGTTCAGTAACTGCTCTTTCTCTTTGTGTGCCCTTTCCAGCTTGGCCTGCAGCTCCTTGCCTTGAGCCCTCTGCTGACTTTCTGCCTGCTCTGCCCTTGCAACAGCTTGCTGGTGCCTCTCCTGTAGGAATTGCAGCTGCTTCTTCAGTGAATCCACTTCCTGGGTGTATGCACCTGCTTGGTGGCTCTGAGCTTCCAGCAGCTCCTGTTCTCGCTCCTGGGCTCCGCGACTCTCATAAGCATGTTTCTCCTGCAAGGAGTACAACTGCTGTGAGAGCTTCCTGGCCTGGGCAGCCAGCTGAAGCACTTCAGCTTCCTTGTCCCTCACAGCCTGGCTGAAGAGTGCTTCCTTCTCCTGCCGCAGGCGATGGTTCTCCTCCCACAGCTGCAGATGCCGTTTCCTGTGTTCATTCTTGAACTGGATCATCTTTTCATGGTTGTTGGCCAGATCCATGAAGCGCCCCTCCAAATGCTGAATCTGCAGCGTCTGGGTTTCAATTTTCAGAGCATCCTCTGTCCTCAGTTTTTCAAGCTCCATGTTGATCTGCTCCAGGGCTCTGCAGCGTTTGTGCGTGTCATCTGCTTTCTTTGTCAGCAAAGAGATAAGACGATGCTGTTGTTCTAGGTGTGAAAGCAGCAGCGCCTTCTCACTCCTCTCCTTAGAATTCTCACAGAGTTCCTCCAGGCCTTTTGTCAGATATTCCATGTCTTTGCCTGTCTCTGGATCCCCTGTAGAGCTGGCTGCCCCTGCCCCTACCCCTCTCTCTTCCTGAGCCATGGAGCCCCTGTCTCACACAAAGACAAGAAAAAAATTTTATAGTAACTGCTTCTCTTAGTGACACTCAGTGTGATTAAACATTACCCAGTGGTTGTATGACCAACACCACTGCAAATAAGCTGGTGGAGTTTCTCTGGAAGTCCAGCAAATCTGATATGGGGGGACAGAACCTCCTAAAACAGATGTCAGCCTGTAACCGCACAGCCCTATAGCCCTCCCCACATCCTTTGGTTCAGAGTCAGGGCTGAGAAGGATGACAGACTGTATGGACGAAAGCAAAGAATGTAGGCTTAGTATTTATGCAAGCCTATTCATTTGCTGATTACTAACTTTGCTAATTATTCTTTCTCAAAGTGCTGCTGTTGCACCCATAAGAATTACTATCATATTTAGGTAAAAAGCTTGTAAGTGATAAAGCTGTAAATAATTCCTTAAGCAATCCTTTTCCTCTGCCTTTATTTTCTTCCACAGACTCTGTAATACAATTGCAAATAAAACATGGATTGTTACAAACTTCTAATTGATTTATAAGGTTTTAGAAGTATATTGCTCCTTAAAAAAATAACTGAATAGTCTTACTCTGTGCTTAAAGATTTAGGAATAAAATAAGAGATCTATACAATGCTAATAGTTACTGAATGCCCTGTGATACAAAGACTTTGTGAATGGAGAAACAGTTCCTCATTTGAGTTTTGACACTGGTTTTCTGAATTATTTTAGGCATGTAATATTAAATGTCTGGTTCTTCTAAATAAGGAAAATATTTATATTACATAGGCTCCAAAAATGATTATTAGTGCCAAATCACAGAGCATGCTACCTAGACATTTGAAAAATTAGCCTAAAACTTACCTACAAGTTTTTCATGTAGATGCAGACCTGAAATTACACAGCACATGAAACAGGATGCTGATAATCAGGTTTTCTGAATTCCCGGGCTTTGACTGGAGGTAAAGATAGAATGTGAGAAGGAACCAACTTAAAGCACATACGAAAAATAATGTACATCAAAAATGAATTAACACCTGTGAAGCAGGTAGAGTTTGAGCTGGGTGGTAGTGACCATCAGTACAGACACCAGCTCTGTCTCCATCGTCCTATATTCTCCCACTGTTGTTGCTACCTCCGATCCTGCCAAAGTATTTTGAAGTAATGGAGGAAAGGAAGAAGGACTAAAAGGCTTAGGCCATCCAGTGGAAATACAGTGAAGAGCAGGGTTTAATAAGATAAAACTGTTTTCTTACCAGGTATTTTGTTTCCTCTGTTTGTTATCACTCCTGCTGTGAGGTTCTGTCTCCATGGAGGTGAGATGCTGAATCCAATCACCCTAGAGCTCATGACCTCATATGGGCTGGCTGGAGCTGGGCCAGCCCCACCAGGGTGGCTGAAAGAGCTGGCAGTGTTTCTTAGCAAACAAACATTGCTGACACTCTCAAAAGCATGTAGATTTGGAAAGGGAAAGAGAATTTCCACATGCTTGAAGAACTCGTCACTCTTGGCTTTTAAGCCTGTGAAATTGTAGGTCGTGTTCAAAGCAACATATATTTTCAGGTGAAAAATTAATTTATATCATCAGTGAACACAAATAAATCAGATGCCTCTTTTCCAGAATAACCACCCTTTCAGGAGTAGTTCTTTAAGAATATAGAACCAAGCCAACCACTGCTATCATTTCAGTATAAATGCAATGTTCTGAAGTGTCATATGCACATATTCCCTAGTCATATAAGAAGTGTATGTGTCTGGCAAAGTGGAAGTTGTGGCAGCTACTAATCTCACCCAGAAGACCTGAAGCAATGAGAAGTCAAAGACTGACAACTACTTTTGGCATTTGTAAACTCCACAGGCTGCCTTGTTGATGAGCTTGACAGTGGGTTCCCCAGCAGGTTGAATAGCACCTTCCCTTTTTTCCCATTCATAGTGTATAAATTCCAAGTAGTATTTAAATTTCTGTAATGACATCAATTGAGTTGAAACTGTGAAGAGCTCCCTTCTCTCCTGTCCTCTAAATTAAGCTGCAAGATGTCACCAGCTTTTAGACAAGCGCAGTTGGAATAAATAAATGTGCATTATTTTCAAAAATATTTTCTTTCTGCATTTTGTTATATTGAATGCTGAATGGCTAACATAAACCACTAGGGTCTAATAAACATTGAAATCCTATTTAGTTTCAATAGACTGCTTTTTATTTTAAAAAAGTAATACATTTAATATGTTATGCATTTATCTATCAGTAGCATGCATTTCCACAAGTTACAATTCCAGTCTTATTTCCTACGCAGCAAAACTATCTAAGCCAAGACCACCATAGTCCCACCAGTCCCCTAATGGTGACGCTGAAGCACAGGTAGGTTACTTCTCGGGAAAAAAAAAAAAAAAAAGCTAATAGATACAGGTACAAACAAGTGCTCTTTAAAGAATAAATACCGAAGGTACTAGTCATCACTAAAATTGGCACATTTAGATCCTTTTAAATAGCATGGGAACAAAAAAAGGTTCATCCTTATGTCTGTAGCATTTAAGAGTAAGTATTGTAGACTAGCAAGATGATTAACACATATATAAAGCAAAATTTTAAAATCCTGAATTTTTACTTTGGAACTAATTCCTCTGCACACTGTATAATAGGACATCAACAGTACCACTTCATGTCATGCTTCTTTCATTGGAAAAGCTACTTTCATATCCTAGAAATACACAACTACAAATAGAGGAACTTTCAAAAAACTAAATTCTTCATGCCTCTATTCCATGCTGGTGAGATCCAACATGGCATAATGAGGACACAAACACATATTAAGGAACTTTAGCACAAATGTTGCTGTCTTGTCAATAAGACTTCATGAACAATCCTAGAAGTGTACAGAAACAGTTGACTTGCTCTTATTTTTCACCTGATAATTTAGATAATTTAAGGGATCAGCAATGCTTCATTAAGGCAGCAGTCATCCAGGTATCATGGCTACCTCTAACGTCGAGTTCTGTAAGCACCTTCTTTCTTGAAGTTGTTTTCAATGAATAAGAAATCTAAAAATCCCTTCAATTTACATAAATTTCTGCAGGCAAATGTTTAATTTGAAATACAAAGTGACATATGACAGCACAAAACCAGAACAGCCACAGAGCAAAAACTGTCAAATGCTACTGTGTGCCTCTTCCAGGTTTCACACCCTACAAATGCAGTTTCATTCCTAGGGTTTCTTTTTTACATAGCAATTAAAAAACACCTTATTTTGTCAATTTTGCAACCATAAGCATCCGGAGAGGTAGTGTATCTTCTATCCAGGTGTTTGGAGAATTCATCATCTTCTTCCAAAGGGCAGTTTCATCTGAAGTAGAATCCATCCAGTCTACTGTAGTTCCATAGCTTTTGCCTAGAAAAATGTAGGTTTTAAGAGAAACATTACTTAATATGCTGCAGATATGAGAACAAACAATCAAATTTGCCTGTTCTAAAGTGGTTACACCTCCTCAAGTAGCTGACCTAGTGCTTTGGAGATCCAGTTCTGTGTTTTTGCTCTTGAACAATTCTGTCAAATACAAATAACAACAGTTTCACACAGAGACTTTGTCATCTTTCTTCAGACTTTTTCCTTGTTATTCTTGGTCTTTTTGTCACAATCCCAAGGAAAAAGATGTTATTTGCCCATATATCTGAGAAGGTTTAATAATAACACAGGATACTCTTTTTGTACTGAAATGCAACTTTGGGTATTCTAAAATTCAAACTTAGATTTACTATTCTAATTTGTAATTTAGGTTATTCTGGTGAACCATGAAAGAAGTTAGTTTGTGAAAGATGATTTTTACATTGTATTTCTTGAGAAGATTCCAAAAACTAATGCAAACCAGAGAGCAGAATGAAAGGGACAAATAGAAGAATTGTATGTTTCTCCTGTTATCATACCTGCATGTCTTGTATTGCTCTTAAGATAAAAACTTGTTTGCATTTATAATTTTTCCTATTCAATATCTTAGAATCTTACCACAGATTCCTGATGTATCCTTTTATTTCCACCCCTTGCTGTCTTTACACCACACCCCTAGTTTTTGCATGCAAGTTTGTAAGATGTTATCAAGATTTTGAGCGCAGGAATAGCATAATCTTGTTATCTCATTAATGATGCACTTTTTTGCAGCCCATCTCTACCACATTTGTATATCTCTACTGAAGTTCACTTCTGTGCTTTTTTGCTGTACAAAGCTTAATTGTACAAGCTAGCCTTGCAAAATTCCAGCTTGCAGTGAGCCCACAATTCTCAGAACTTTCCATGTTATAACAACATATGTACAGACAAAAGTTTATTTCTAATATTTCTCACTTGTCAGTCATCCTATTATTTACATTTCAGGATCTGTGCTGAAGAATAGGTAAGTTACTGAAGGAAACTGTTCAGTGAATAAATAACTGAAAGGCTATTCCGTGACCTTCTCAAAAATAGAAGAAATGGGAAAAAAAGGGGGAGAAAAAACCAAACCACCAGGAAAGACTATTTTGTAAATTAAGTATTAATGTGATAATTGTCCAGTACCTGTTCCAAGGCCTATCCTGAGACCTCCCAGAAAGTGGTTGGCTAGTTTGTTGTGATCCCAGACTGTGAGTTCTATGCAGGCTTCTTTCAGATCTTCTGGTCTAAAGCCATCATACACCATGGTGTGGTTGAACACTGGGTTTGCAGTTTTAGCAACTGTCCTTGTTTTCTGGCGACTTTTTCTGCTAGTGTCTGGAAGAATGGTACTTCAGAAAGAAAAAGTGTTGTCAGTTTGCACTTACACACCACAGCCTGCATTAAACATACTGAAATGGCAAAAGCTACTGATTAACCCTGTGCTTGGCATGTTAGAACATGACTGAAGATCAGATGCTTTATGGAGATGAAGTCAAGGGTCATATTTTCAGGCCCTTACAAGCAATACTGGCAGCATGTATGCACTCTTGTGCTTCAGAGGATGGAAGGGCAGGTCAACTGGGGAAGAGGCACAAGTGAGTTTATTTGCTGTATTATTACTGACACTAAAACTCTGTTGTTGCTGCCAGAGATTTCCGTGACCATCCTGTTATTCTTGTCTCTTTACAAGTGAGCTATGCTTCTCACTTCTGTCTCCTCCCATGGTTTGCTAAGCTGAACTGTAGTCTTGCATAAACATGCTTTGTTTAAATGTGAATAAAAGCAGGAACAGGTTGACTCTTCCTTCCATCAAGTAAGAGACAAAACTAAAGTTATACAAGAAGTTCTCCCAGTAACTTACCATCTTGATACATACTTACCATCTTGAAGCTGCAAGGCCTTCAGGAAAATTTGCATAACAATAAAGGAGAATCAGAAAACAATTCAGTGTGTTTTTTTAATATGAATGTAGAATAATGAAGGTACAATTAGAAAGCACAGCAGTAGCATTACTAGGCCAGCATATTTTATGACTTCAACAATTCTTACCACTTAATAAAAGAGTTGAGCCTGTTCCCTCTCAGAAGAGGAAGGTTATGACATTCCTTCACCCAGATGTGGACCTCACCAGTAGGTAGAGCCTTCTTCCCTGTAAAAATAAAACAAAACATCTTCTTAAGTAGATTCCTTTTAAAAGTAATTTTTATGATGTAGCAGTTCCTGCCCATTTGTAGAGGTGATATTCAGCCTACAATTATTATCTCACATCTTAATTCAACGTTGCTCTCTGTACTCTGGAAGATCAAACCTTCATCCCATCAAAGTAGTCCAAGATCACATGTCTGCATCCCTACAGTGATTTTTCCTTCTGTTACAACAGCAAACATATGCTACTGTTCTTCCCTTTCCCAGCCTCCTAGATAAAGAGATCAGCTTGTGTTCATGCTATGTCATGTTATCATTTATAGCTGCTTGTACTTTCAAACAAGCTGTATCCTTTGTGCTTTAAATATTTTTAATTCTTTTTGACTGACTGTCTGGATTAAAGACCTGACCTGGCTTCACTCTCAGATCTGTCAGTTATCAGTTGCCAGACAAGATTAAACAAAAGAGATCACACTGCTTTAAATTTGTGCATTCTAAATAGTTCCTGCTATTTCCTACATCTAGTATTGCTTGGATTCACTGTGTTGTCATTATTTATTTAGCATATCACAGCACCTGCATGAGGATTTATAATCTGTAAACTTATTAAGAAAACAGAATGTTGTTACAAATACATTGGATTACAAATCTTAGATTACAACAATGGGGTTAATTTCTTCCATACTAACATTAAGAAGAGCTAAATATCCCAATGCGATCTTTGAGATCCTTAACTAAATTCATAACCAGGATGAGTTTAATTCTCTAGGAAGAAAAAAGAAAATCTAGTTTAATGTTAAAATAAGATGTCTGAAGTGATTGAAAGGTCTGACAAACCCAAGCAAAGCAACAATGCTTACCTCCACTAGGGTGTGGGACATACTGGAGGGCTAGTTTTATCTCCCCTCTGTTTTCTAGATCAAGAGCCATTGTTGAAGTCTGAAATTTTAAAAATAAATAAATAAATAAATAAAGCCCTGCATGCCTACAAATCTTAAACCTTGCAGTTCGTGCACAGCTTACTATGCAAATTTTTCCACTGGAATAAGCTTGACTTCTACATGAGACAAGTTTTTTCTCTTGTTTCCTTATCCATTAGTCTTCCCTCAATTTACAGGACATGAGAGATTTTAGGGTACTTTTATTTACCTGACAGTGCCTCAGACGCACAGCTCTTCTACAAAAGCAGACAATATCCAAAGAGGCAAACAGGCTTTGTGAGCACATTTTTCCACTGTTGTACACTTAGTTAAGACCAGAAAATAGGTTCTTTCAATCAGCAAACTTACTCTTTGAGCAATAGAAAGTACATTTCTCTAAACTCATTTCTGTAGTTTAGACTTTGGCTGAAACCCATTAACAAACAAGAGAAATACAGACATAGAAGTCATCATTATATCTGATATTAAAATTATGCTGCACTGGGTCCATATTCTCAGCAGGTTTACTTATTCAGTGAACAAGCACCTTCAGGTTTCTGTTGCAGCAACATGATATAAGTGAGAAGTACCTTGAAATTCCAACTCTTTAGACTATGAGAAAGTTTTTGCTACTATAATAGCTAGCTAGACTAAAAGAAACCGCAGAACTGTATGTTCCATTTACTAGTACATATGTATTTTTAATTATAATCAACACAAACCCCACAGAACACACCAGAACAAGATAAATAGTGACTTGGTTTTGCACTTACACAGCAGAAAACACAAACCAGCCAACCTACCCTTGGCTTAAGGGGAAACCAGTTGATCTGCTTGTTGGATCGATCATTCCAGTCCCAAGTTCCTAAATCCAACTCCACTTCACCAAGAAAGCTATTCCTCCCAAAGGTATCATTGTGCCAGACAGATATATTAAGGCTTTGGTTCTTTAGGAGATCCTTCTCAATTTTATACTGTCAGGAGGAAGAAATGAGGAAAAAAGAGTAAAACACAATGAATTTTTATCAATGCTGTGTCTGAAAGTGATAAGGTTAGAAAAAAATGTGTCTAGGTTTATAGAGCCATAACTGCTCACTTCCTCATTTCAGAAAACAAACATACAAACAAGAAACAATAAACCCCAGCTCTTTACTTTTTATTTCAAGCATCTTAAGCTCATGCTGGGCTTGTGTTTCGCTACAAGAAGTCTAAAACAACCAGTGTCCTCAGTGCCGTGTCCAGAGTTTGCTGTAGAGTTAACCCATCAGTGGAACAACATAGTCACCTCTACAGAGCAATCCTCATGCTAACATCTCCTGAGTGCATCTAGACCTGTCCCTAAAAGTTAAGGTTCCTCATACATCACACATGCAGTATTAATTTCTAATAGTAGTTTGATAAATACCCGCAGTATTTCATTATAGACTGGATTAAAAGTTTTCTTTTTCACAGAGGTCTTCCGTTTGCCCAGCTTGTATTTCTCTGGAAGCAGGTAGGTCTTTACATACCTAAAATTTAGACAGACTTGTTAGAAGACAAAAAGCATACACTTTCCATCTTTCTCTTCCAAAATACACTAGTACTTGCATATAAAGTAAAAGAAATCCACTTAAGTAGCCATTATGTTGTTCAGCTTGTACACTTAAGAAATAGAACAGCAGTAGTGATGCATAACATCACCACTTCCTTATAGTATCCTTCTCCAAGAGAAAATCTGTTGAAATGTCTCCTCAACACAAAAATAGAGGTTGTATAACTACAGCAGGCCAAAATACCATATTTATAGGCTCTAATCCTATTGAAAACTTATCAAAGCAGGATGTATCATCTGAAAAGTAGAATTTTAAAAGAGAATTTAATATTCTTAAAATTTTGAATATCCCACATTAATATATATATACCATTTTATAATGACAGTTCTATATTTAATCAGAACGAAAAAAACCTCAAACCACATTATAGCTGTTTATTGGGTTGTTTACTCTGACAGGTTAGAGAAATTGGAAAACCCCATCAGTTTTCCTTTTCACGTTAAAGCAAAAACTTGCATTAGAAAATATATTCTTTGTACTTACGGGTCTGAACGGTGTCGCTTGACATCTGCTACTGCCAAGTCCTTACACTGGCAAATAAAAATGTGGAGCTCGTTCAGCTGTTCTACATAATCAATGGCAAACTGAATGTTCCCCTTCACATCAACATTGCCAAAGTCTGCACTATAGATGCTCATCAGACTTCCGCTCACCTGCATCATAGAAGAGGAGAAAAGTGTTCCAGCCATTGCATTTCACCAGATACTTCAAGATTAGGGCAGAAGTTAAGCTCGGAATTCAGACAGTAAAGAAATAAACTGTGTCTCTTTAGATGTAATAAGAAAACGTAATGGATATTGTTATACAAGCTCCTCAGCAGGCAGATTAACAAAAGAAAGGTATTTGAAAATCAAAGGTGTTAGGGCAAGTTTTCTACAAAACATTTGAATAGGTTTATTGCATTGAGATAGAGAAAAATGAAATTATATCATGCTATATGTCTAGAGATTGCCTGTGATAAGATCCTAGAAATATTATTTCTAAATCTCTTCAGTTAATCTTCCTTGCACAAAGCAGAGCTTAAGAATTTAGGACAACAGACCTTCTGAAAGAAAAAAAACAACAAAAAGACTAGTGGATAAAGTCTATATGGCTGAATTATGTATCTAAATATATAGCTAAATAAAACGCTGAAAATTAAACACTACATACAGAGAAAGATGTATAATTTTTTTTTTAATCTCAACATCCTTCTGCAAAATTCTACCTTTTCATACTGCAATTCCACATAAACCAATGACTTTTGGTTAGGTAGTTCACTGACTCAGTTACACACCCAACATATCAGTAATGTCTTCAGCTTTCACATATTTCTCCCCTCTTTTTCCTTTATTAAATGTTTGTCCTCTATAAATTGTTCCTCATTTTCAGCTACAAATGTAAGCTCTTAGATTAAAATCCATGGATTTGTTCAGAGTCCTGAACAGGCTCCATTTTGTTACTAGAAAAAAAAAATCTATTTAATTTTATTTTATTTAGTTCAAGTAATTCCATGCAAGGAACTATGTTATGTTCATGTAACAGAGATGGAAAGAAGAAGACAGAGATGCCTAGGGAAGAAAGGTAAGAGGAATGAGAAGAGAGATGAAACAATATTAAAGAGATTAGCAAAAGCAAAATGCCATTAAAACAAGGCTTTGGTTTACATACAGAGGATAAGGAGGCCATGCCAGAAGAGCTGCTAAGATTGGTTAGAGAGCTGGGACTCTTCTTGATTCTGCCAAAGGAATAACTGCTTTCTGATGCTGTATCTGTCTCTCTGTCATCACTCTAAAAAACATCACAGAAAGAAAATCTGTGTACTTTCTTTATAGTTACAAAGAACATTGAAAAAACCAAAACCAAACAAACAGAATTTTAATGTAGATTGAGACTCAGTGAAAACCTGAATTTAAATTCCCTTGTAGTGCAGCGTGAATATTTCTTGAATTAGGTCATGCATTTAAATTTGAAAGGGAATATTTCTGAGGAACAGCCTACACTGATAATTATTTTTAATCATAAACGCAACTGTGCTCAGGGATTTGTTTGTTTGTTTGTTTTAAATCTCAAATAGCAATGAAAAAGTACAAAGTTAAGTTTATTGGGACAATTACACTCAACCTCTCTATGTCACTTTCTCATGCATAAACTTAAGCAAGTGATAATGCTCAGGTCTCTTACCAGTCCCTTTCTGTGACACAGCAAATGCTGTCACGTTCAGTGCCTCTACCTGGAGGGCAGCTGGCTGGAAGATGCACAGAACAGCACTGGATACAGCAAATGGTTTTTGCAAAGTCTTCTTGCCAGAGGGCAAGCAGGACCTTGCTTTTCCTTCAGGGAACTGCAATTCTGATTTCCTTGGTCATTATCAGATTGCATTCTTACAATCCCATTCTATCTTAATGCTCTCTCTGCACCATAACATTGATTTACTTCACACATGTGCCTTGGTATCTTCCTTTGCAAGCTGTTATGGACAGTGTCATCTCCCTGTTGTATTCCACCCACAAACAATTTACATTCCCCTCTCCTTGAAACAGTTTGGAACTGATGTCATAGATCTTCTGTTAAGAGATGCAAGATTAGTAAACAACAATTTCTACATACATTAAAGAAATAATTATTTACATCAATAAATATATAGCATATAAACAATTTGAGTAAGTCTTTATAAAGTCTGTTGATTATAGCTTCTCTGGTCATGTCTGTACTTGTTCCCAAGTTCAGAGGGCAATGGTAAGGACTGACTAATGTCTGTCCATCCTACCCAGTGCAAGACTTCTTGACAGAAAATTCATTTGGAGAGGGCTATTTGAGACTGTACAAAATAAATCGAGGGAATGATGTAACAGTAAGCAGTGTGGGTAGTCAGTCCTGTTACACGGACTCTTTAAAAGACAGAAAAATCATAAATCCTCTTATAAGGGAAGGATATATAGTGATTAGACAAGGGGAAATGGATTTAAACTAACTGACAGAGGGCAGGTTTAGATCAGATACTAGGAATAAATTCTTTACTGTGAGGGTGGTGAGTCTCTGGAACAGGCTGCCCAGAGTTGTGGATGTCCCATCCCTTGGAGGGTTCAAGGCCAGGCTGGAGGGGCTTTGAGTAACCTGGTCTAGCGGAAGGTGTCCCTGCCCATGGCAGGGGGGTTTGGAATTAGGTGACCTTTACGATTCCTCCAAACCAAACCATTCTGTCGTTCTGTGACATAGAATCATCATAGATCAGATGGTTCAAATTGTTTATCAAACTTCAGTGGCATTTTAAGAGATTTGAATATGGCCTCAAGCTTGTTCCAAGGCCCACACCATGATCATAGTTGTAACAGTGATCAGGCATGCCACGGTGTCATGCATTCTGAACTTTCACTTGCACGGAGTTAACACACGGGTACCTGAAACTATAGTATTTCAGAGACAGAACTTACCTCTTCCTGTAGGAATGATGGTACTGACTTGCTCAGTCCTTTAAGTTTTTCAGGGTTGGAAAACAGCTTATCAGGCTGTGAAGGCACTGTGGAAACTGAAGAGCAGTAATTCAAAAGGCTTCAAAACCATTGTTTGTACTTCAGAACAGTGAGATTCCATAACAGGACACAATTAGAAACAGACCACTTCAGATTAAATACATGCACATGCACAACCAGTTTACAACTTGGATGCAAGAGGCTTTTTCCCTCCTCAACAAAGCTATAATTAGGAAGGAGAATCTACTTTGACATCTCCTGTAACCCTTGTCAAGGAACTTTGACAGGACCAGAAACGTTGCTTGACATGATGTACAAGCCTGGGTGCTACAAGTAAATTCTGACCAAAACTAGTGAAGAAAACATTTTCTGTTTATCTTCTATATTTTCTTCCTAGAATAAGTGCACCCATGCACTGACCGTATCCCCACTGACATTAGAATCATGTTACGATCCTTACTAAGAAATTAGAATACAAGCTAAACTATGTTCTTTTATTTACTTAGTTTATTTAACTGCAATAGGAACGTTGTAAATAAAGCAAATTTTAGACCTGACCAAGGCAGTCTCAAGTATCCCTACTTAATTATAACATGCATATCTCATTAATGATGCAGTTTTTTGCAGCCCATCTCTACCACATTTGTATATGTCTACTGTAGTTCACTTCTGTGCTCTTTCACTTACAAAGCTTAATTGCACAAGCTAGCCTTGCAGAAGTCCAGTTTGCAGTAAGCCTACAATTCTCAGAATTTTCTGTGCTATAACCCCACTTAAATGTAATGATACCGTAAAGCTGGACTGGGTACACATTGTGAAATGCACCAATACTGAGTACCATAGGACAGAGGATTATTTGGCAACAAACAGCCAGCTAAAGGGATGCATAGCTATTGCATAAAATGAAACACTGCACATGATGGGATTGTTTGCAAGGTGAGTGAAGCCTTTGCAAAGCTTTTACTGTCGAAGCTCAACTAGTGTTCAGCATACCAGTTATCATCAGGATGCAGTTAGATGCAGTTTCCCCACTGAGCAAGTATCTAGTCCAGATGTGTAACTTGTTAGTTGTTAAATTAAAAAGTATTTTTAATGTATTAATTCAAGTATCAGTGGAGAAGGCTCTCCACTGTCTGCTGGAAGAATCCTGTTACTCACTTCCTGCTGCATTTTCAGTCCTCTCTTGATGCTGATCAGGTTTCGGACCTGGTCAGTGCAGTATTGACAACAGTCATTCAGTAGCACAGCTTTGCGATGTTATAAATAGCATCAATATAGTTTATATGTGGAAATTTTTTTACTTCCCCAGACCCCATAAACTTCGTGGGGTTTTATTCCTTCCAGTAGTTTAGTAGTGGTTTAGGTATTAGAACTGTATGAGCATTAGGTGTTTCATTTTGGTGTATCATGGAGCAAGCTGTAAATGTAAATGCAGAACTAGGGACTTAATGATAGACTTGGCAGTGCTGGGTTAAGAGTGGGACTTGATGATCTAAAGATATTGTCCAAGCTAAACAATTCTATGATTCTGCTTTTGTGTTTTGCATCTCTGTCCTCCTTGGAGGAGCTGGATCATAAAGCTAATATGAGTGTGCAAACTAAATAAAATCAGTCTTTTCACTGTTCTAAAGAAACAGTCCTTCAAGAGATTCTGTCTGTACAGCTCTCAGTTCGGCTGTGTGCCATTTTGTCACAACTTCACTCAGAAAATTCAACTCAAAAAAGCCCACTCTTTTCAGATAAGTCTCTACACAATCACACAGAATGCAAAAAGGTTTCAGTAGAGGTCTTCATTTGAAAGCACAGTGCAATATGGTGCCTAAATCTCACTTCCCTGGATGTTGTATGCATCCTAATGTGCTATGATTATCCTCTTTATACTATGGGCCACTAACACACAAAATGCTTTAAAGCATCTAAAACATGAAATAAAATGCAACTGTGCACTTTTAAATCTGTAGTTCTCCAATTCATTAAATAAAGAATTGTGTTATATTCCACCACATTCAATCTTATTTGATAGTTTTCAATTCTGTTCATTTTGACATTTTCTTGGAGCAGATTTGCTTTTATTTTTCTCAGGTTTGGAATTTCTAAAAGTATATAGAACAAATTAACCCTAAGGCCTCTGTAATGTGCTAATGGACTGATGGTATCAGCAGTAGCTGATCCAGCCGTTCATCTACTTCTTATAGTAATTCTACTTTTCAGGACTGACCCAGGGATTTTAGGAGAGGTTTCTCTTCAACTGATGTATTCTGAAGAGTGTTTTGCACTAGCAAAAGTCATCTTGCATCTTATAATGCAACAAATGAACAGACAAATTCAATGTTTACTTAGGCCAAGTCTTTCAACTGAGCTAGTGTTCAAAGCTCCCTA
This sequence comes from Hafferia zeledoni, assembly GCA_035583235.1. NCBI lineage: Eukaryota > Metazoa > Chordata > Aves > Passeriformes > Thamnophilidae > Hafferia > Hafferia zeledoni. The sequence continues at coordinate 33,038,616 of JAWWEV010000001.1, read as the reverse complement.
TGATTTCAGTAACTGTTTCACAGGTTGAATGAGTGAAGGCCAAAGTAATACAATGTTAAGTGGCACAGCTTCTACAAATATAGGAGGACATAGATACATTCCTTAAGAATAAAAAACACAATAGAATTCTACAAAAGCTTTTCAGCCATGCTGAGGTTAATAAAAATCTAAAAGCACAATACAATTCTTGGTTTAAAAAACCAAACCCACAAAAAAAAAAAAAACTAGCTAGCAAACAGAGGACATTGAAAAAGCAAAAAATTTCCATGCAGACACAAAAGATATTTACCATCTTCAGCACTAAGAGTTAATTCTTCCTTTGGATTATTTATTTTTCCTTTATCTGTGCAGGAAAAAATAACACAGTGAGAAAATTCATTGCTCAGTATAAAATGGATGGCAGTGGTAATCACAGAATTAAGAGTAATGAGGACAAAACCCACAAACAAACCAGCAGAGCCATGGGAATGGTTAAAGTCAAGAGATGCTTTTAATTCACACACTACTTCAAAGCCTGCATCCAAGCAGGGGTCTCATGTTGACAGTTCCTATCAGCATGCTGTTGCACAAATGTTAGTGCACACCTAAAACCTAGAAACTAGTTAGAAGCAAGCAATAGCATAAGTAGTATTAGAACAATAACTTGCCAACAATAGCCAACATCTTTCAAAGTCCACATCTCCACACTTCAGTTTACAAATGTATGTTCAGTCTACATTTTCCCCATTAGACACAGGATAAGCATGAAAACACTCAGGGCAGAGTGAAGGGAAACGAGAACAATAATTTACAAAAAGAAATCCAAGGAGACTACTGTGGGAAGACAGGAATTCATTTTAAGGACAATAGTATCTTACACGTTATTATTTCAAAGTCAGTTTGGTAGAATACACAGGTGAAACTTTACTAAACTGAGTTTTTCATGCTTTCACTGTCTACTAATTCAGCCCAAGCAAGCAGCCAGGAGGCAATGGCAGTTGTTACTCACTACTGATTTGGGTAATTGCCAATATTTTCACTATTGAAAAACTATCCAAGAAACAGTTAATCACTGTCAACATAGTGCCTTTCTGGAAGACGCCTGCCTCACAGACCAGTGTTGTTTCAAAATTAAGACAAAGAACTGAAAATTAAATTGTACAAGAAAAGAATACAGCTCCACAGTACAAGCTCCATACAGCTTACTGAGAAACAAAGACAAAGCCACAACTTGGCAAGGCTGTGTGGAAGAGCAGCATGAACACATTTAAGCTAAACTGGGGGTCATGAGAGACACACAAGCTTTGTGCTCACTTGAGGTGGCTGATGGAATGTCCTCTAGACTTTTAGAAGGCTTTTTCCTATCTGCACTCCTTTTCAAAGCCATCAAAACAGGATTTAATGCTTCTTCAGAACCTGTTATGAGACAAAAAACATGAACACTGCACACAAAGACATGCCACTTTAAGCAAGTCAATGAAGAACAAGCCATGAGTTTCTCATAAGAATATATTTGGACACTTAGCAAAGAGAGTAAACATTCAGCAAAATGACAAAATAAATTCAAAATGAAATAAATATCTGATTTTAAGCATCCATTTGTAGCCTTTAAATATCTTCAAACATCAGAAGAGACAGACAAGTTCTTTGATTTGCCTTGTGTAGGTGTATCTGTCTTTACGGGCTAATAATGGGACTGGGGCGGGGGTGGGGGGAGGGATGTGTGTGCAATTTTTGCACTTAATTATTTTAGAATAATATTGGATAAACTCAGATTGTAGCCATTTTGTAGCCATCTTGTTATGAACAGTCACAAAAAAAAGCAGGTTTTTTTCCTCCATGCAATTTTTTCTCTTATATTCTCTCCAGTGAAAGTAATTTTGTTTCAATACTTGACTAACAATCACACACAAAAAACCAGCTGTGGATTTACTTGGATCTCTGAAATTATGCAATTGTCTCCAAAGGTAGAATCAAGACAGACCTAGTGCCTTCAGAACATTTAAGACTCTCTCTTCTCCATACCTCACTCTCCTCCCCCTCTACCAACCAATCACTCCTGGCAGCATTCTGTCTGTAATTATGGGTGGAAACAAATTATATTTGATTTTTCCTAATTTGTCTTGAGTTTTCACTGACTTCCTTTGGAACCTCACTTTCAAAACAGGCTCAAGTGTAAGTTGGCAGGCCCTGGGAACTTCACATATTTCCCAGATTCTCCAGATGAAGAAAACATTCCCAGTCTCTCAGTATGAAACTAAAAAGGTGAAGTTATCTCCTCCATCTTAAGCTCTTTGATGACTGTCACACACAATACATTGACTAGCGCTACCATTCAACCAAATAACATAAATCCTAGTAAACAGATTTCTTTATTTATATGGCCACTTTCCAGTGCAAGGGGCACCAATGCTAAATGAAATATCATGAAGTATTGCTATTGTCCTTATATCCAGAATTTCCATTGGTAAGGGTTTATCTTTGAAGACTAGCTGGTCAAACTAAAGAATGTACTCAGACAGTCACTGATATTTTTTTCCTCTTTTAATCCAACATATTTAAAAGAATTACTAGATTGATTGTTACAAATTAATAAATTTAAAGGTGATGTCATGAGGGAGGAAGAAAATGATAAATCACAAAGACTGAATTGATTCATGCTGCTAAACTCCTCTTACTAAAAAGGTTTATCCAAATGTAGTTCATGTCTATCAAACACTTTCCAATTAGAGAACTTAATTAGTTCTTCCCATCCTTAGCAAACAAATACTTATTTCTTAATTGAATGGTGTGGGTATCACACATACTTTCTGTCAACATATTTCAAGTTGGCTATCAAAAAAATATTGTATCTGTGTTTAATAACTCAGCACCATAAATTTTAGGAATCAAACAGCTCACAAGTTGAACTTCCGGTTCCAGAGTGGGAATCGGAGTTTTCATCCGAAAAATTGGATCCCAAATTTAAACTGTCCCCTTCCTCTTCGTCATTATCTTCAAGCTGAGACATTAGGTAAAGCTGAGCTTCTTTTGGCTGGGGGTAATTGCTGTCATCCTTGAGTGGTATGCTTGCTCTTCTGAAATTCAACAGTGCTTGAAATTCTGAATCCTGTTGCGAGGCCTCCAAGGACCTGGTTGTGGATAGAGTCTCTTTTTCTGAGGGAAGTATATGATCTCCAAATTTTTCTTGCTTACATAGTTCTTTGGATATTGGAGATGAAACTGTAGATGCTTCTTGAACAAGTTTTGCTAAAGAACAACTGAATTCACTGAATTTTGCAATATTTGAAACAGAAGTTTTTTCTACTGTTTCTTGCATTTCTTCAGGATCTCTCTCTTCTTGATGTGGAAGATGCACACTTAGACTAGTCTCTATTTTACCCTGCATTTTCTTATCCATATTCTCTATCATAGAAGCTGGTGTTTCAGAGACCTCTTTTGGTAGCTTCTGAAAATTAATATCAGACTTTCCATATTCAGCCTTGGACAGTGCAGATCTTTCTGTGGTCTCACCCATTTCCTTTAGCAGCTCTCCATCATACACATAGGTTGTGCTCTTAGCTTCCACCTCTGCAGTCCCCCCTGCTGCGCTGCCAACACGTTTTGGTTTAGGAGGTGGTGTTTCAGAGACCTCCTTCAGCAGCTTTTCTAAAGCAGGACGCAGGCCACTCTCCTTGGATGGCGCAACAGACTTTTCTACCATCTCATGGATTTCCTGCAGCACCTCCTCATCACAAGTCATGCTTTTAGCTTGCGCCTCAGTAGTTCTCTGTACTGAGCTCTCAGTACTTGTTGGTTTAGGAGGTGATGTTTCAGAGGCCTCCTCCAGCAGCTTCTGTAAGGCAGAACTCAAGCCACTGACATTACGTGGGGCAACTGCCTTTTCTATGGTCTCACTGATTTCCTGCGGCCCCTCTCCATCCTGCTCATATATTGTGCTTTTAACTTCCACCTCAGCAGTGCTCCGTACTGTGCTGTCAGCCTGGTTTGGTTTAGGAGGTGACGTTTCAGTGGCTTCCTTCAGTAGCTTCTCTAAGACAGAACTCAAGCCACTGACCCTGGATGGAGCAACAGACTTTTCTGTTGCCTCATGGACCTCTTCAGGCTGACCAGTAGCCTCTTGGCATGTTGATTCTACACTGCAATTAGTTTGTGATATATTATTCATGTCATAATATGCTCTCATTCCCACCCTTCTATATTCAGCAGGTTGAGATACAAAGGTTTCTCTGACCAGGTTCTGCAAACCAGAGCCCTCTAGAGTACCATCCTTGTCTGCTGCCTGATGCTGTAGACACAAAGGTTCAAATTCCCTAAACAGTTTTCTGAGGCTCTTTTTGTTCTCATGCTCATCTGTTAATGGCACATTCACTTTTCCTGTGCTTTTACCCATTTCTTCTTTTTGATCAGCAGGAGAAATATCATGGCTCTCTTCTACTGTTCCCTCAAAGAGCTTGCACTGATTTGAGTGAAAATTTGTCCCTTCCAAAACATTTTCTTTTAAGTTTAAGCTATATGACATCCCAGAGGCTTCCTTTTCTAATTTCTTGAGACCTGATTTAAATACGTCAAGCTCACCTTTAGGTAGAACAACTTTCTCCACAGTCTCTGAAACTTCCTCCTTAGAGAGACTGATATCCAATGGAGCAGTCTTGTTCTCCACCTTTTCCATAGATAGACTACCACCTACTGCTGTCTTCATCAAAGCATTTTTGTCACCAGGTGTTTGGAGCAACTGCAAGGAAACATCATGATAACCTTTTGATGAAGCAATACTTTTTTCTATACATTCTTTAGCTTCATGCTCCGGAAGACTCATCTTTTCCTGGGATTTTGAGAGCACTGGTTTTCTGTCCAGCTGGATGGACTCTGTATTTTCTGTGTGTGTCACATTCAGACCTCCCAGGGTAGGAGACCCTAGAGACTTTGTGCCTACCAGAGAATCTAGTTTCTGTGGTTTTTCTCTCTCAGATGTTTGGGTTTGTTGTTGAATTAACTCTTGCTTGCTCACATTATTTCTACCTGTTATATCTTCCTTTGATTTACTTTCATAGGTTATTGAACTAATGTTATTTAGCAAAGAAACATCTTCCCTGTCAATTCTACTCTGGAATTTAACTCCAGTATCCCAGAAGTTTCTCAAACTCTGAAATCGGGAAGGATCTGAAATTTGATTCTTGGACCTCTCAGTCATTTTTTCTTTCAAAGAAAAAACTTGGAAGGTGGGTTTCTGTTGGGAACACGCAGTAACTTTTTCTTTAAGTGTTTCCTTCTCATCTTTGTCTTTGCTTTTTGGGGAGGCTGAAGTGACACCAACTCTGGACTGCAAGTTACTGGCTTTTGGCAATCCTGTGTATTCATGGACTTCCTCAGATGGAAGTGTTGCCTTTGGGTTTTTAACTGCATGGCCTGGTCCAACCTCAAAAGAGTTCTGATGTTTATTTCTTGAATTGTGGCTCGCAGAACTTAATTGAGGACTACTTAATGTATTCTTGCTCTGATCATGCAGTTCACTAGGTAGGTACCCAGGTACCACTGCCATTGGTTCTGGTTTGTCACTTTCTCCAAGACCTTTCAACGCTTGGCCACCTGATGCACTGGTATTGATAATAACTTCTTTCTCTCCATGACTGGGTATAGTTTTATTCCTTTCCCAGAATGCTCTGATCTCCCTTATTCTTCTTTTTTCTCGTATTGCCTTCTCCATTTCATATTTCTGAGGTTGTAGCTTATGTTCTTGGTGTTCCAAGACACTTGATTTTTGACTTTGTTTTTTGATTTCTTGACCATGTTCTTTTTCTTCAACTCCTGTACAATCAAATTCAGTTAGTGATTTGTCATTTTGCTCCTTATTCACTTCCCCTTCATTAGGCTTCATCCTCTCCTTTATCAGCTGTATATCTTCTGAAGTAAATGATGTAGATGAAATACTGTTCTGTTGCTTAATCTTTCCAAATGGTAACGCTTCTGTAACTCTTGCTTTTACATGCATGCTAGGTGCACTGTGTTCTGTAGGAAGAACTGCAGTTGAACTGTTTTCAGCTGCAGTTGAAAAGTCCACTTCCTCTTTTGTCTCCCTTCCTTGGAATCCAGTTGATGCATGTTCCCCATCTTCAGTATCAGAACTTCTTTTAAACCAGTCTAAAACTTTTGATACAGATTCATCGGCCACTTTCATGAGTTCATCAGCATGTTTGTCAGGCTTGAAAGTAGTTTTAGCATCTTTCTCCTCAACAAGATCAGGCTTACCTTGTTGATCATTAGTAGAATTGGTATTTGACACATGTGCTTCTGTCTTAGCAGAAAGTTGTTGTTCATCTAAAATATAAACAAACTTGTCAGAGTTATGAAACTGACAGTGACTATCAAAACCTTTAGTCTATCTAGAATATCTTGGATATTTTTTTTAAACCATTAGTGAAGAAAAGAGTTATCTGTCCTTGTGTCTTTGGAAAGAAACATACCATGGGCAATAAAGTGAAAAATATATTCCTGCCGTGAGACATCCTATTGAAATCACTGCTTTTGAGGGTGTGAGCAGATAAAATGACATAATCCCATTCTAAGTGAAATGCCTACCTTGAAGCGGGGCTGGGCATCACACACAGAGAGAGGACAACAACCCAGCACATTTATGTTTAGTACCATGAGCAAATCCCCAAGTCACAACTGAATTACTTCCAAGGACAACTAACAGCAATACACCAAAATCTTCAGTTTCTGTGCAGATACATGTAACAGGCCTTAGAAAGGGATTTTCATCCAAACGTCATCGTCATTTCATCTTCATCATTCACAATAAAGGTGCCTATAGAGGCTCTGATAAGATTACCAATAGAAGATCCTCTACAAATATTGACTATGTTGCAGCATAACATTACAAAAAACTGATTTAGGAATTAATTCTGCAGTTTGTAGCACATTCCTACTCCTTTTGTTTCCTAGTTATTAATCATTAGGTTAAATAACCCAAAACCTGAAGAATATATCCTATATGTTGCACTCTACTCTTCATCCTATTAGTCTCTTACCAGTAAAGTTTTTGTGTGACTTTGACTCATGGCTCAAGATCTGGTTGGATTTATTTTCACGTGCCTCATCAACACTCCGTTCATTATAGCTATCTGGCAGGATATTGCTGGAAGTCTTCTGTGGAGTTTCAAGTTTCTTAGGAGTAAATGTCTTTGTCTGCAAGCTTTCATTAACCAGGAAGACTGACCTATGAGTGTCACAAGGGCCGGATGCAGATGTGTCTTCTTGTAAGCCATCTATTGTTTTAATTTGTAAAGCCGATGAATAGGTTCCCAAAGGCTTTACAGGAGAAATTTGCTTATTCTCAAATGAATCTGATAGAATAGCATCATTTCCACTACTCTTCTTTTTCTTGGATTCTAACAAATCAAGCTCTCCTCTTTCTTTACCATGGTGTAGCTGTGGGCTTTGCAGGTGTCTTCCTTTATTTATGCTAGATGAAAACCTCACTTGTTTTAGTTTTTCCGTTGCAATTTGTGTGCAGTCTTCCGCTTCTTCCACAAGAGAATTCTTCTCAGCATCTCCTTCCAAAATAGTTGCAGTAGAAAGACCATTCTTTTTCTGAACATCTAACATCTGACTAACACGAACTTCTGAGTCAGTGGAACTTGAACTTGAACTGCGCTTCAGAATGCCCCGGGGTGGGGTACTGGTGCCATTAATCCTCTCAGTCTGTTTGGGTGGTTTTGGAACAAAGTCTTCTCTTTGTGATACAGGATCTGTTGCTTTGTGAATTAATTTTCTAGCTTTTGGGACAGGACGTTTAACTAATCCTTTCTGTGATTCATCAGGAAGTTCTACAGAAGGCTTCTTATGTTTCTCTGTTTCATCATTTTGTAAGTTTGATTTAGGTGGGCTCTCTTCTGAGAGTGAGAAAATTTCTGTAAGACATATATAAAGAAAAAGACATGAGTTGACAAGACATTCACCTGCATAAATGGAAAGGTATGACAGGGGAGATCTAGAATGCAGTAATTATACCGGTTTATTAAAGATAACTGCAGTAAAAACACAGGCAGAAATTTATGTGTGTTAAATCAATTTTTTACTTTGATTTGTATGTAATAGAAACTTTCAGCAATTTAAAATCCTGCAGTTATTTCTTATTCTACAAATGTTAACTATTTAACGATTCCAAAGACAAAGAGCGCAGCAAAGTTATCATCAACAGTATTCCTGCAAGGGACAAAGTTTGCAGGGAAGGGAAGGCAGCTTTTGAGTACACATTCAGCTCTTCGGGGTCAGAACATAAACAGCAATCTACAAGAATGGAAACAGGCTATTCTACAGTTACATGAAACAAGGTGAAATGCAGAAATAATCTCCTGGCAGGGAGATAAAGGGCTTTTTATTACTACTGAGCAAGTCTTCCTTTTTCCTGTTTCCAAGCTTCACAACAGAGAAGGGAAAGTAATTTCCACATATGACTGTAAATTACAACTTCAAATGCCTGTATTGTGATAAATCATCCCTCAGCAACTTGCTTGCAGACAATACTGCTGGAAAGGGAGGATTTGAAAATAAACAGGACTAAAAAGAAAACAAATTAAAAACAAAGATCAAACAGAACTAGGCTACTTCTGTTGAGATAATAGCAATGACTGGAAGGTCACAAAGACAGCTATGCCAAATGCAAGGAAATTTTGCTGTCCACTTAAAAGCAATTCTGGAGAAACAGCCTCTCAGGTGGAGTTCTTAGTACTGACTGGAACTGTGTGTAAAAGAAAGGAAGGAAAACACATTTACTCATGTAAACAGCCATTTCCTGAGTATATTCACATGTTTTAGATAAGGTTTGAAATAAACTTGTTGATAACTCCAAGTAGTTAAGGCAAAAAACAGGCTTGGATACCTTTCAAAAAGAAGCAATGAAAGTAAAAATAATTTCCATACAAACCAAAAGAAATTCACAGTCTTATGGTAGATAAATATATTTACCTTTGTCTGATAGCAGATCTACAGTGGCTGGTCTGTTTTCTGGTTCCCCATTGTTCAAGTTATCTGATGCAATGGAATTAAATGGATTTCTCCTTTGCTAAAATAGGAACAAACATTATAATTGTAGTCAAATTGTTACATCAGTACAGTCTTCACTAAATAAACACAAGTGCAATGATTTCCTCTGCCTCATTAGCCTGTCAGAAAAGAGTCCAGAAGCTTGCCTCTTAAATTTGATACACGACATAAAATCTAAACAGTATGAACCAGGAACTATCAGAAATGCCAGCGATAGCCTCGTCTTATTCTTTTTGGAGTCACCAGCAACACAGATAAGCCACCACTTACACACACTTGAAAATCCCAAGTTGCTACAAGTTAAATAATTTTATCTCTAATTCTGTGATATCGGAACACAGTGGGACAATCCTTTTCAGTAGTTGAAGAGGCTGGAAACAATGTCAAGAACAGCCACCAATTATAAATGTAGCAGCACTTTGGTGCTGAGCTTTCAGTGGCTTTCATTATCTCCCTCCAAAGTCCTTTTTTTAAAATTATCTTTCCTCCTCAAATCTTTAATTATCTTTACCACTGAAGCAAACACCCACACAAAATGTAGAAGTTCACTTCTGCCATATTCAATATCAGTCATACCTTCACTGATGAGACTGTTGCCTTCACAGGCCTTTCCTCTGGGTTGTCTAACACAGAGGTTATTGCTGTAGAACTGGAAAAAAAAAAAGTATATAACAACTTCAGCAAATGGACATTACTTTAACCCCTTTTGAAAAAGCAAAACAAAGATTCATTTATACATAAACAACTTCTTGGCACCTGAAGCTTCCTATTTAGTCTGTTGTCATCAGATTTAAAAGTGAAACTTCTCCTTCCTATAGCAAAGGTGATATTCTTGTTGCTTTGTTTCCTTGCAAAAATTTCTTTTCTTGTTAAAGAATTCAATCCAACTTCTACTTGGAATGACAGAAACAATATTTTTTATATATTTTGGAATTTTGAGCAAGCTTTATGTAAATATAGTTACTCTTCAAACTATTCCCATCTCTATCCTTGTCCTACATTTGCACTTCTAGGACTAAAATCAAAGTGGAGGGAAGTGCCAAAATATGATTAAAAAAAAAGTAGTTTTGCAAAGTGTCCAAATCACCAAAACCAGAGCAAACCCGTCACCACCACAGCACAGATGTAGCATGTCACAGATGACAACACATCCACTCAGAGGTACAGCTTGTAAGATATTGTTTCAGTTAAGATCTATAAAGTTTGTAGTTTGATAGCATAAGTGAATTAAGTTATTCCTTGTGATTCTAAGTATAACCCAGACATGGTAAAATTAAAACAGCCAAAGGGGATATTATATCAAGAATTATTTCATCTATTTGCTGAATGATGCAAGGGTTTTTTTCCCAATCAGATTTTTATGCTTTGAGTTTATCTAAACATTTCAGATAATAACATGCATGTGGATTCTGAAGATTAAAGTTAGACATGGATTTAAAAATGGTCTTCATAAAACAACTACATTCAGCATCTTAATTTGATATAGAAAATGCTGACATTAACCAACATACATGCTTGTGATTTTGGAGACGGGGGAACAGAATGAGGCAGAAAAATTTCTGTTCTCCAGATAGGAAATACAACCTCAAACTGGGAAGGAAAGCAAACCCTATGGTTTTTCCAAAATCAATGTACCAAGAGTTTTCAATACAGAATATTTCTTTGGTCAATGATCTTTGTTATGGGTGAAAAGACTTTCAAGTGATAAGCAGCAGAGCCACAAGGTATCTCAGGACAAGAAACAACATCCAGATCTCATCAAGTTCCAGTTGCATCAAGTTGCATGAACAAAGATCTCTCTAGTCAGGTAACTGGTAACAGTCTGGTCCCCTGAATGGAGAAACAACTTTTCCATCTTCTCCAGTCCGGCAGCCACCCTTGAAAACCTATTGGCCTCTGGACTGCTAAGTGTGTCTGAGAAGTGACATCGCTTCCATTTTACAAAAGGAAAAACATCATGATGGAGAATATAATATTACAGTAATGAGCAGTGTGAACATAAGGCTAGCAGAAAAATATCAGTTGTAATCTGAATTATAAACTTCATATATTTTCCTTCCTATTTTGGTTCAACACCACCTTTAAGAAATACATTGCCATTCATAGTGATAGACTTCAGGTATGAGCTGATCTTGTAATGAAAACTATCTCAGGCGAAAAATAAACTCTTCTTACAGTTCAACAGGAATTGTAGCAGCCTCTTATATGCACACACCATATTACTAACAGATTACTATTGTTCTTTTATTCTTTGCTGATCCTAAATAAGAAAAAAATTAAGTTCCAGTTCTTAAAGAGCTAAGTGTTGTAACTTTTAATTTCTTATCAAAAATATCATTCTACATTACAGTTTTTAACCTTAGTTCTAAATACCTTATTTTTATACATACATACATATATATACACACACATATATATATACATATATAAAAACAAACAACAGAAACTGGAGTTTGTATTTTTGCTTTTATCAAGCACTTGAGCTTGTGTTTCTGTTTTTAAGAGCACCTGTGTGCTCCTGCACTTTCTATCTTACCTGTACTATCTACTACCAAAGAGGGCAAACATGACTCTCATTTTTAAGGTCTAGGTCATGAATACCCTTCACTCATTTTAAACAAGGAATACACTGTCATGCACCCTGGGCTGCAAGAAACCAGCAAGACATTCTTTAATCCAGTTTTTAAAGGTAAGGAGGTAACTTTGGTTTCATTGAACACACACAATCTCACAATCTAATTAAATTCTACTGCAGACTTAGCATAGAAGAACTAAAGAGTTGCTAACTTGGCACTACGTACTGAAAATCCTGCTTTAAATAAAACAAAGTAGAGGAAAAAAAATGACACCCAGGATCCTATAACTAAGTTTCACAACAAAGGGTCTGAAAATGAGTTTACCCACAACAAATACAGATGAGAAAACTGAACAAACAGTTCCAAGATATGCTGCATTCACAAACCTAATCTAAGAGTGTATGAGGCCAAACTGATAAATACACCCAGATTAAAAAAAATCCCACAATTCAATTCAGCAAAACAAAGCACCAAGAAGCACAATGAAGGCCCTAACCCCCCTGAGCCTGGACAGAAACCAAGAGGCAACAAGGCAAAAGCAGGAGCAAAGCTGGAGAAAGGGGTTGCAGACTTGCAGGCATTGTCAATGCATAGATTTTAAAAGTCAGGGCTTTTGTGCAAATTTTCACCTTGCAGAATTCTAGGACCCACATTTTTCACCTGTTCACTGCAGGCTAAGAATACTTTCTAGATTAGTGAAGAAAACAAGTTACAAATCTTAATTTCAAAGATAACTCTCCCCTTTTTGATATTCTGCATATAGACAGATGGTATCACTGAACAGAGGTAATATTGACAGTCTGAGTCACCCTTTGAAAATGCATTCTGTTCGAGGCTACACCTTCAAAGACACTTCTCACACCTGGCCTATAAAGGCTCTGGTACACAAGAAAATTGCCGCAGTGATATAACACTCAAGAAAGACATAACTCATAGCTTCAGTATGGAATTCAGGTATTTGGGGTGTGGGGATAAAGATCACTATGCCAATTTTAAGAATATAGTTGTGGTCTAATTTCTGTTCCACCTAATGTAGCAGCTCCCTGATTCAATAGCAGATGAACTGGCTGGATTTTATCCTTAGCAATTTACAAACAGGACTAGCAAAACTGAACTTCTTTGCACTTAGTAACAATTGTTTTGGTTTAAGAACAGGATCCAGAACAAAAGTAGTCTGCGTGATTTGTTACCACCTAACTTCTGGCCACCATCCTCAGGTTAGCAGCTGTATAGTTTATGCAAATCCTGCAAGCCAGTCCTGGCCTGAAAGCACACTCTTAGAGGGAAAACAGAACTGAAAAATAAACACCCCAAACCCACAAAAAACAAACAAAAAAACCCCAAACAAACCAAACCAAAACCCACCAAAAACATAAACCCCCAAATTCCCACAAACTTATCCTTAAAGCAGCACTTTAAAATGTTTTAAAAGTCCAAGTGCTTGAACCACAGGTAGGATTTGGACACTAGAAGCTGTGAACTCCCTTTACGCAATCCCGAGATCCAGAATGATGCTCCATTTCATCTTCTTAGTTCTAGCTATGTTAAAACTATTGCACATATGAGAAAGAGCCAATTAATCCCTTGCAGCTTCACTATCTGTAGAGCCAAATTACATGTTTATGGACTTTTCCACCCCAACTACTGGGGTTATTGCCTTCTCACCATTGTGTTTCCCCTAAATTCCTGCTGCCATTAGGGCCAGGTCCACAGCCATGCCAGACCAGTTTCTTTCGAAGTCCAGTATCAAGAGAACAAAAAGGAAGAATATTCTAAAGACATATGGCGCCTCTTGCAATTTCTCACATGCAATGTTGTGTAGACTAACTTCAGTCATAGTGAATTAAGCCCACACAGAAATCATGGGCAATGACTTGCACAGTCCTGCCACTTGCTTCAGCTTTTGACATTTCACTTGCTTCAGCTTTTGACATTTTAGAAGCAAATGATCCAAGGCATCTAATCAAGTATTTATGCAAAGTAAATGTAAGTAAGCATCCAGCCCACATATGATAGATCTCTTCCCAAGGTCCACTTCCAACTGCCTCATAAATCACTGGATTGTGCCAGCTTGATTTAAAGAGAAGATCTTGAGCTACTGATGAAAGTAGGAGCACACATGAACAAAGCATGCAGACTAATTAACTTCTGGTGCAATTAGGAGCAAAAGGCAGGACAGAGTTCTGGACACTAATTATCTAGCTTTGCATGGCTGTGACCTGAAATAAGTAATCAAATCTCCTCAAGTTGAAGACTATTATCAAGTTGGTCATATTTCAAAAAATTGTCTACATATTCTTAAACCTTGTTATGTTATGTATTTTTGAAGAGGCTGCCCTGGCAACTTACATAATCTATTATACCTTATCAATCATACCCAGTTTGTGGAGAATTGTAATGATAACGATAGCATTATAAGGCTGTACTTCTTTTAAAGAATCATCATACTTTCCTGATGTGTAAGATGACAAGCAAAATACTTGAAAAGATATATTAAACAGTGGCATGTCTTGTGCTGATCTTAAAGAAATAACTTCACAGTAACCTCCTGAAGGTAAAAGCCACACTTAGTAACAATTAATTCTGTCAGCATTATCAGTCAGCTTGAGTTGGGAGGGAAAACAGAGCTCTTTCTTGTGATAAGCAACCTTTATCATCCTTACCGTACAATTTCATTTTTGGGGATGTCTATAACAAAGCAGTTTATTTGACCTTTTTCAGCACAATATGGTCAAGACAACCACCTCCGAGTTCACTGACAGTGATAAAGGGTAAGAAAGATCAGTAACACAAGCCAGAGTTGTTAAGGCTTACACCAACCTTCGGTGTCATTCATCGTGAGTGTGCATGCCCAGTTTGCAGTCCATGGAAGTGAAAGATTCAATTGCTACTAGGTACTGTACAAGTGCATAGTAGGACACAAGCCTTACTGCAAAGAAAAGACAGATGACATGCAGAGAAGGACTTAAAAGACAGACAAGAAAGAGAAAACTTACAGAGCTGATCAATGGCACAACCAGAAGCAAAACAATCATCCCAAGAAGTAACTCTGGCTTTTACGTCACTCTCTTCAATAAAAGCACTGACAATAATTATCTGGGTGACACCTTGGTTCTTGTTTCCTCAGTGGTGTAGAGGAATTTGGCCACTTAAAGACGTTTTACCTTCCACTGCTGCCACCCTAGCTTTTTCAGTATTTTCTCAAATGCAGGCTTTTTGAAAGCTTTTCACACAACCAATGAATTACATGTAGGTATTTTAAAGAGAAGACATGTCTGTCTCAGATATCAACTCTAGCTATTTCAAAGCAAAATAAATATTTCAAAGCTTGGGATGTTTACAGACTTAAAATAGAGTGATTTCATATAAAATGCTTTAGAGTTCAGAAACTACTCACCATCCAGGCTCTTGCCAATTATAGTAATTCAGGCATATCCAAACTGACCATCTTAGCTTGCTCTGAAAGGAAGCTTTCTCCATTCCAGAAAGACATTTAGTTTTCTTAATAGAATCTGACTAATTTTCTGCAAGATTCTACTTCTTTCCACCTGAAATATATTTGGTCTTCTTAAGAAGTCTCAGAGGTCTTACACTATTTATCAAAAAATCTGGAAGATTCTAAACAACAATTTCTTAGTCTCTGATTCTTCCTGTAATATGAAGTGTTGAAAGCATGTGTGGATGTGGCACTTGGGCTTATGGTTTAGTGGTGGACTTGGAAGTGCTGGGCTAATGGTTCAACTTGATGATCTTATAGTTCCTTTATAACCTCAATAATGTTATCATCCAAGTTTAAAATTCAGGCTGAATCAATAATCTTGTCTCGTTAAGGGATTGAATGAAAAGCTGCAGAGGTTATCATCCCTCTGTTACTAACTGGAGAGGACTGATTGTGGCCAGTCATTCTAACTAGAAAATCCTGGCCTCACTTCAAGAAACCAAACTAAATTGTGACATAAGAACATGTCTGGTCACAGCACCAAGCCTGACAGAGTTTAAGGAGCATTGGGATGATACTCTCAGGCCCACGATGTGACTCTTGGGGATGGTTCTGTGCAGGGCCAGGAGTTGGACTCAATGAGCCTTGTGGGTGCCTTCCAACTTGGCATATTCTGTGATTCTGTGGGACCATTCTATACACCATTGACAACTTTTTCTGAGAAAAGGAAAGCTGAAGATTGTTCTGCATTTGAATTAACAATTAACAATGCATGACTTTGTGCCTTTTACCTGCAGAGATTTCTTGGACAATTCTGAGGGAACATTTGATGATCTCTGAAATAACAGGTAAGTACAATATTTTGGATGGAACTTATAGCTCACAAGTTTCACTAGTCCAGATATATACATGCCAAGAGCAATTAAACAGGCAGCTTACCTTGAACTAGTTTTCAGTTGTCGTTCTTCTTCTGAATGTTCCACAGTGCCGTGTAGATCTGGTGGCACAAAGACTTCTTTATTAACATTGCTCACCCAGCTGCTCTTTGCTTTGCTTGTTTTGTTCTGACTCACTTCAGCTAAAACATGAAACAAGAATATTGTTGTCTCCCATATGTTCATACAGGATTTCTTAAGAAGCAGGTACAAGTATTTGAATTTAGTCGTACAGCTGTTTCTAAAGTCTATATTTGAATTGTTTTCAGAAGCAGATCTTGTGCCTTCTGAAGAACAATTGTTTTAGTGCCACTAGAATACTCAAATGCTGTTTTGAATACTTCACTCTACTACTCCAGATATATCTGGTTTAGACCTTGGAGTGATTCTAAATGGAGAAGTTTTTTACAACAATCATGGTAAAGACTGATCCTGTAATTCTTGCAGTTAGATAAATATAAAAAATTCAGCCTCAGTGTCCTGAGGAAACAAAAAATATTAAAACATGGAAAATTGAAAATATGCTGAAGTTCAGTTAGTCAAGTCAATTATTCCCTTCCTACAGCAGTAAACTGCAAGTTGGTCATAACTCACTTAAGCAGGAGGTTAATCTTTTATGGACAGAATTACCACGAGAAATTAAAATATAAGTATTAAAAAAACCCATTCAAACAAAAAGCCCCACCTCATTCAGCAAATGCAAATACATTTGCATCTCTTTGGAGGGTGGGACAGAATCCTATTCTGATAGCCCCTTTCGGAGTAAAAATAATATTTCCTCTACTGCTTTTTGTACTTCAACTGTTTAGAACAGAACAACTTCTTAGTGTGTAAAAGCAAGCAAGATTTTTATTCTCACTTTTACTATCTATAGCTGCAAGCAAAAATATCTTGCCATCTCATGAGTCATGAAAAACAAGCAATTGCACATAGTTCTGAATGTGCCAATATACACCTTTGTTTAAGTAATAGGATTAGGATTAATTAACCTTCCTTTAAAATAATATGGATTTAACTACTTTCCTTTAAGCTACAAGTTATTGTGAAATTTAGCTAGAATTTTACAGCTGATTTTCATAACTTTCAAGTCCAAAACCAGTTAAACCCACAAACAACCTCAATAACCATGTAAATTTTTTTCATTCTTTTCTGTTTCAGGCCTTCTCTTGTTAACTTGAAAACTCAAAGCAATAACTTCAAACTGACTAAACTGACATTATTCAAACTCATCTCTGAAAGTAAGGCTAACTTGTAGTTACAAAACCTATAGAAAGCACTAAGCTATACTCCAGCCACAGTATTGAGAGAAGGATCTTACTTGCTTCACTAGCATGCAGCAAAATCCCTCAATAGAATTTATAAAACCAAGTAATACAAATATCAGCACAATCTGGTAAGAATAATGTAAGCCTTGTCCTTCCAAATCAAAAGGGCTTAGTAGAACTAGAGGAGATTAGGAGGGGATAGAGGTAATTTAATAAAAAAAAAAAAAATCACTTTCTGTATAAAGAATGTTAAAATAGATCAAGACTCTTTAGATTAAAAAGTGAGATGCTGAGAGATTTAAAATGGGGGTCTATAAAATCCTGTATAATGTATATGTTTTGGTGCATATAGACTGCTCACTCTCTTTCTCAGGGATGAAGTTCGTGGTGACCAGGGCACCCACACCATGGTGTGGGCATGCTGGGTGCATTTAAAGTCCATGTGGACACAGGATGCCACTTCTGGCTGCCAGAGCTTCCAGCACATACATTTCAGTTAGTTATAACCACTATCTCTAGATTGTGGTGCCTACTGTTAAGCCTCAAAGGTCTCAAACTACACCCAAAATCTTGGAAATTCAATTTAAAGAGCAATTTCCTGAATCTCTGATGCTTTGCATGTTCCTAAGAGGCTCACAGGGCCTCAGAAATGGAAATGAGAATGAGTTTAGGAACACAGAGAGCTTTTAATCCTACATATAAACACAAGCCAGTCCCTTCTGTTAGCAGTCACCACTCTTTAATATGCAGCATTTGGGAAGAGGAAAGCTTAAACTGTAAATTACACAGAAAGTCTCTTTACGCATCACTTTCTGCTTGTAGAGATATCAATATTCTTCTTGTATTTCACAGATAAGTGTCTGAGGTAAACTAAGTAAGAATCAGCCTTTCCAAAACAAAATACAAGCCAAGTGCTTACCAATAGTGGCAGGCTTCCTGCGCATGGAAGCCCTAATAATGTCTGCTCCATGTATCTTATCTCTGTGCCTCTTTGACTTTGCTTCATAGAACCACTGCCCACTCATATTCTTTAGCTGAACATCGTCTTTGACTTTTTCTGGTAAATGCCTGAGGAGGAGAAAAATGAATAAATGAGATATACATACACAATCCACTTACCTACATGAACAGAATGAAAGTCAGATTCGTTTGTTTGTTTTGGACAGCTGTGTTGTGTTTTGTTTGTTGATTTTCGAAATGATGCCTCAGTGTGCTATTTCCATCTTCTTACCTGTTACTCTCCTCATTTATTTATGAAGGATGACATTGAGATGTAGAGGAGAAGCCTCAGCCTTGTTACTTCAACCGATGCTCTGGAGGGAACTCTTTAAATAAAAAAAGCTTTGCTGTGATAAATACTCAAGCAGAGACAGCTCTGGAGAAGTCTCCAGTAACTGCACATCTTGACTTCTACCTTCTAAGGCCAATTTTCCAAGATTAAAATTGAGACAAGCTAGTAGAACACAGAATAAGGAGTCTGTACCAAAATTAAGAGCATGGCTAATTTGGGGCTCATGAGATATCTCTTCAGGGTTTTTATATGGTACTGCTTTTACACACACATTCCAAATGTGCACTAGAAGCATGATGCCATTTTTTTCCATAAGTTAAAAAAATCTTTATATGAAAACAATGAGTTACAAAGGAAGACCTCATCCCATGGAAAAAACAACAAAATTAAGTTTGTGCTATTTATTAATCTACATATATCCATCATGTGAACTGCAGACATTTTAAATACCTGGAGGCAAATTTTTAATAATTTGATTTCAGGCTTTTATGAAGCATGCCTAAACAGAATAAGAAGTTGCCATGTGCAATTTGAAAGGTTGTTTTATGTCCTTGTTAGGCATATAACATATTAGGCATTTGCTTGTATATGGCCTGGAGACTAACCTGTAGATCAGGAAGGATACTACCCAGATTTAGAGAAAAGAAAAAAAAAAAAAAGAAAAAAAAAAAAGTGAAGTCAATCTTCATCTTCTCTCTCCATTTATACCCTTTCCCTCAGCAAAACAAGTTAATAAAAGGGCCCAAGGGAGAAATCAAAACAAAACCAGTTACTGAGGCTTTCAGGCTAAACACAGTCCCTATTGCTGTGGGATAGTACTATCTTTCACAGGCCTGGGGGACAATCATGAATGGTTTGGCTTGGAAGAGACCTTAAAGATCATCTAACCCTAATCCCACAGGGCTTCATGACAGTTTTACATTTCTCATCAGTTTAGGGGACAGAACTTCTAGTGCAACCATGATGACAATCCTTCTATTATATGCCACAGATCTGACTGTCAAATAATGACAAACATACACACACAGCGCAGAGAAATGACATAGCCAGTCTCTTACACTAAGATAGACAATCCTCACTTGTCACTCAACTACTCCGTATTTGTATTGCCAGAAATAAAAAGCCTAATGTGAACGCATCAGCTAAATTAGAATTTGAACTTAGACTTCTTTTTGAATGTACTGTCAAAAGCCAGTCCCACCCGGTGTGTAAACAACTGCCTCAATTCAACTACACACAGTTGAGGCTGCCAGGAGTTGATGTCACCACTGGCAGTTTTAATGCCAAGATTCAACAGTCCATATAATTACTGGGCTATTTAAAGTTTGTTCCTCCCTCTCACTTATAACTCTGTGCTTCTCTAAGAGCCAAAATATGCACTTCTCTTATGCTGCAGGTCTTCTAAGTTGGAGCAGGAACACACAGTAGCTTTCCTGTCCTCAAGCCAATAAATTGTTCAGGTATGAGACAACTCCTCTTGGCTCAGTTTATGAACATAGCCAGGAGGGATAGTGGAAATATGGAAGGCAAGAACTTTTTACACGGATGATTACTGCTCCCTTTCACCTTCTTTCCCATTTGTCTTCTCGGAACAGATGTCCCTTAGGGCTAGGGACTGGCTTTTCAGCTATTTGTACAGCCTGCAGGGCAGCCGAGCTCTGATCACAGCTAGTGCTTCTGGGCAGTATGACAACATGTGCCAAGGGAGGTTCTCTGGTGGGAAGGTATTGAGTCACAGGACAAGTATTCAATGCCCTCACCCTGTTTGATTCAACCCTTTCACCCCAAACACTGCCCACCCCTTTCCCCTTTGTATTGAGCCACTGAAACTCTGGTGTGATCAGAGACCTTTCCCAGTCAGGTCAGACCAGACCAGGTTCAGCTCCACTGTAGAAGTGGGCAGGATCACAGGCCTCTCAGGTGTCTCAGCTTCTTACCTGCTTGTTGGACCCTCAGGTCTGCAACTGACACAAAAAGACTGAAGCATGGATTTGTCATAGCTCTAGACTCACTTAAAGTCACCCGTGGTCAATGCAGCTGTCATTTTGAGTGGAAGTGAATGTCATGCACCTTGTTCCCACTGCTGCTTGCTGCTTATGAAAGTTAGTGCACCTTAATTCCATCAGCTCAACAGGCCTTCTAGACCTTGGGAGATAATTGTACTTGCTAGCAAAGGTATAAAGGTGCTCTCAATTTACACAGCACTTCCTTTACAAATGACCTTCTCCTTGATAGAGCATGTATGGTAAGAACTGACACATGCTCACAGCAGCTGACTCGTAAACAACTTTTGCCTTCTCTTCTCACCTCGAAGTTAGCTTGACTTACTTATCTCTTCAAGAGAAGTATTTAGCCTCTCAGTACCATCTTTTGAGCAAAAGCTCAAAATATTAAAGCTTTTCTCAGGCATTCCCCAGCCACAAATAAAGAAACATATTTCCATTATCAGAAAGAAAACTAGTTCTGGGTCTTGGGAGGGGAAAAAGCTTTTAAGCCACCTTTGTTCACCAATGTATCACAGATTTGTAACCCCAGCAGCTGTTTTTGTAACAAATGGGAACTTTTACAATGCTAGTTGAATTCTCAAGCTTTGCTATAATCAGGCCTTAGAAGTAACATCAAACTGCTTCCGCTGTGTTGGCCTGTTTCACTGCTGGGAATTAGATTGAGATTGCAGTTTACTTTGAAAGGAACTGTGGAGAAATCAGACAGCAGACATGGTTTTCCACAGCTTCCATGTCTTCCAGCACACCACAACAGGATTAGAAGCCAACAGTTGATTCTATGCCAGTTTCCCAGTTAACAGAAAGGCTAACCAAGTTGTCTTTGTGTTTTCTCTTGGTGATCAAAGATCTACTAGGCATCCAGATTGAGATTCAGATTGCAGGCTCAGTTGCCAAGTTCACAATTAGAAGAAAATGCTGTAATAGCTTTACATATGATGTGAGTATGTATTTAGTGGTTTGTTAAAATGCCAGCAAACCTGTGCTGTTTCAGAGTGAAACAGCCTAAAGTTATAATGGAGCTAGTGCCCATTTCTCCTATAACATTAAACTCAAGAAAGTAAAAGTACATAGTTACAAGGAATTCACTCCAAAATGCTCATTTAAAATAAGACTGAGTTCCCCGTTACTTAATATGATTTTTCCACTATGCCAAGGTGAAACATGTTTTATGGCAAGACAGCAAATTTTTCATCCTCCCTAGGGCATTGGGTACACGCAGAATTACATTGGACAGGCATACAAAGCAACTGCTCAGCACTCTGTAGGCAAACAGAAAATCTATGTGTGGATTAACTGAGTTGTTTCTCTCCACCTCCGAAATATCTGATAATGGACTAAATCACGTGATATCACTGTAAGGCAGGAAATCTGCTCTGATATAACCAGTCCCTGTCAACCTTCATGTCACCAAGCCCAGAATTATTTACTTTATGCTTTGCAGGCTAGTGTAATAGCCCATTGCACGTTAGAGCACAGCAATAATATCTTATTCCTGGTTTTGAAACAACAGTATCCAGCAATCCATACCTGTATCCAGAACTGTTCAGCTAACTGTTCAGTGTCTCAATTCCTTTCCCTGTACTCATCCTATTCATAGTCTGTATTACAATGCACCACAGAACTTGCAAGATGTGACAACTGACATCTTAATACTTTATTTTATTGCCTTATACCCCAACTGACAGCTTAAGCTGAGCTTTTCAGACAGGAGAACCTGTGTCATGCCAGCATATTCTGGGAGTCCTTGTCATTAATGAAGAAGCATTTAGATCAGGATCTGTGTTTAGCTCAAAGAGACAAATTCATTATTGTCTCTCACATCCTATTCTGAACATATGGAAAAACTACCCAAGTGTTCAATGGCAAAATAAAGGTTTTAAAAAAGCATGATATCACCATACCTTGCTTACAAATTAACTTCCAAACCCTCCCTTCTGCAAATGAAATACCAAATGAGGGGAGAAGTTGAAAGGAGGGAGAATTTTGAGGAATTTAATTTCAATTCTATTTGCTGCAAATATAAAACCAAAACTACAACAAAGGATTTAGGTTCTGATTCACCTTCTGAACACAGACAAGACAAACGTGTCAAAACTATCAATGAAGGAACAACTATCCTGAGACAATACACCTTTGGTAGGTATTAGAGCCTGCCTGCACAGCAGCACAGGACAATCTGAGCAAGGACTAGAGAGGTTGCTAAAAAGGATGTGCATTCCCTAGCAGGTTTTGCTGAAACAGCGTTCTCAGTACTTTGTAGTCTTTAAAAGTAGGCATATAAAGCATAAAATCAACCCCATCACATGAGACATACAGGTAAATGCAAGCAAACACAATTGTATCATAGCTTTCTTCACACTACCAGCAAGGGCATCTCCAAGAAATTGATGCTGTGTTAAAAAAAGGTTGTATTTTAGCATTTCAGGTGAGCTACAAATCAAGACTAATTTAATCTAAAGACAAATGTTTGGTACTTAATAATACAACACAGTGCCAGGTACAAATACGATAGATCTTACCGAGGCAGTTTTTGCACTGTAGGGAAAACCATGATTACTGAGGGAGTACTCAATTTAGAGGTTTAAAAGCTTTATTAGTATCCACTTTTTCCTGTAAGCACACTCTTCTACCATACAAAATAAGCTCTGTCTACCCTGCTTCACTAGCAGTCCCGAAAAAGCATCACCCAGTCAAATAATCTATGTGCTACCGGTAGATAAATTAAGCAATCAACACTGTGAATAAATCAGCCCATTTCCTGGTATATGATAATGCCATATCTACTACCAAGACCTGCAAGGTCTCTTCCTTAGTGCCAGTTATCTCATCAGATTAAGTTAAAAACAGTCCTGGTTTTTTTACTGGCACTTTACAAAGTAGGCTAAGACCAACCTCCCCATCAAACCCACTGACATTCTTGTTAGCTGGTTGGGTTTTTTTTTAAAGATATATTATGAAATGTACATCCTGCAATACAATAAAATATTTCTATTTCCTAAGCAGTCACTGTGCTTAGAAAATTACATTCCATGATAAACTAGGAAGAATTCATCAAGAAGACATGAGCTTATCCTTTTCCACCTGGACAGGTATACCTTACAGTTCACTGGTCAGGACAGAATGCAAAGCACATACAAACATACTGTGCTCTCACCTTGCCTGTAAGACACACCCTTTCCACGTTATTTTTCAATTTACAGGTATACAAACTTCTATCATGAAGTAGTGCAAATGATACAGAAAGGATTTCATTAAAAAAAGGAGCAGAGAACCCATAAAATGAACATTTCTGCAGAGTTCAGCTTTAGAAAGAGTCCTTAGGTATTGTATGACAATGACAAAGTGATTCTTCAAAATTCTGAAGTTATAATTAATGCTTCATTACCTAACTATACAGACACTACCAAGATACCACAGTCATTTGAGTGGGTACTGAGGACACATTTTGAAAATTTCTAGAACATTTGGAAGAAATAATTGGAGGAAGAGTAGGAAAAATGGGTAATTCTTTTCAGAAATAAGAAGGTTAGCTTCGACATCAGGTCAATCATCAGCCAGCCCTTTAAACTACAATGAACACCGATGTTCAAAATCATCTCCACCAAGAGCCTTTCCTCTGTTAAGCCCATCTTCAAAACTGTTACCTCTAACAGAAAATTTTTTTATGAAGATTTTTAAGAATCTATTCTGGTGACAGCCATTGAATGACATTTTCACACTCTAGTAGTAAGTCTGGTTCCCCCAATACCAATATTAAGCTCACCCCAATATCTTAAATATATCCTACCACACAGAAAGTCACCTTCCTTCTAACAGGCTACAATAAAAGGAACACTGGTTTGAAAAGTAACTAAAGAAGATATCTGTCAAAGCTGACCAGAATCAAAAAAACATTTACAGTAGGGTTTCAACAGCCACACACTCCCAGCAGATTCAGACCCCTGAAGCTTTGTCTCTTTTTGCAACCCCATACCAATGTATGTATCAAAGGGGTTTGGCACACAGTAGTCACCACCCACCACACAAACAACTCCCCATCAGAATTTCCCCTATCATTAACCTCCTTCAGTTTACACAAGGAGCAAACAATCCCAAGCATAGCCCACAAGAGCACTGCCAGGAGGTTCTGCTGATAGCCACAGCAGAGATCCCTGTCACAAAGGCAACCACAACAACTTTCTGCCTCAGACATGCTGGTGCCAGGGGCCAGCCACTCCACCACAGAGTCACCCAACCACACTCCACAGCTTCACAAGCAGATGTATTTCTGCTCACATTACTGTCTCCAGAAAGGGCTCAACATTATGGTAATTCTGCAGTATGCATCTGTAAAAGGAGTTAGTGGCTATGCTGAAGTTATTGCCAGGAAATTCAGTTCTGTACTTAGCCCAGTCACTTGGCCAATGCTGGAGCAAGGCATATCAGAGATTCCTGGACAGGAATGAAGACAACAACAAAATAAATAAGTCTGTAATATGCTGAAAAACAGCTTTCAGTCTTGACAAGCTGTCACTTAACTCTCTCATTTTCTGCCTTTTCCCCACTCCCCAGCAACACTGACATTCAGTGACTGGCAGGAGCTTCTGGAGCAATGAAGCAGAGAGAGGCATCCTCTTGCACTAGGAATAAAGAAGGATGCAATGTATTTTGCTTTCCTTACATGGCACCTGCTTGTTGTCTGAATTTTCTTCATCATCCTTGTGGCAATGACAAGAAAATATCAATATTCCCTCTCCTTTGAGACAAACCTCAGCAGAGGTGAAAGAGGAAGCAGGCTGTTAACAAAGCAGTGCTGTTCTGAATCTATCATCTCGATTCAGCCCTACACAAGAGAAGCTGCAGAGTAGGGCAAACACCTATTACAGCACTCAACAAACAAGAACCAAAGCAGACTGCCTTAAGGACAGACAAAGCAGGCCAGCCAAATCAGCACAGTTTTGCTACAGATTAGCAATACCGGGAACTGTTAGCAGGGAAGGGACTCCATCAGGTGACTTGTAAAATTCCACTAGGAGGCTGCTCAAAGAGGATTTTGTCATGTTACCAATTTGTCCACACTCCAGGAACATGGCACAGATTATTAAAGTACCCTTCAAACCTCAGAATTTGTTCTAGAATTCACATTAAATACTTCCTTTTAAATTCACATTAAAATACTTCCATTATATACACATACAAAGAACACTTTGTCAGTGTGTGATGTTTGTATGATGACATGGATTGATCCCAGCTCTTGGAATCTTCCAGGTGTGCCAGGCTGTAGAGTCCAAACTACAATACTGCATCTCTTTGGCTGGAGATATACATTAAAACACTACTTGAATTATAAGATATAAAAAGCAAGCTCCATGTGCCACAACTAAGCAGAAAAGTCCATTGCATATGTAAGCTTCCAGCTTCTCACAAATTATAATATTCAGAAACCAGAAGAGACATTTTATTGTAGAAACAAACGTCCTGATTACAGGCTGCTACAACCTGCAGTCTCTTGCATTTTCCACCACACCCTCTTGAACTAGAATTACAAATTGCAAAAGTGAAGCTACATGGACAAAAATACTTGTTGACAGTCCTTTCAGACCACTACTGAGAGTGGCTTTCTTGAATTTTTATTCCAAGAAGGGTTCCTTTCTCCAAATGCTGTTTCCAAACTCTCATCCACAATTACTTTGCCTGAACACTTTGAGACCTGGCACTGATGTAACATTCCAAGTGTTTTCCTATCTGCAGTAAATAAAATACCTATTCTGTTACATGAAAGTCAGTTCACTGCTTTTCAAAGCAGAAGACAAAAGTATGTGCTGAAAACATCTCCTCAGGTTGCATTAAGACGGGGGGGAGGGGGCAGGGGGGAAATTGGGAACGTTGCCTGTAATGATTTTTCCTTCAGCCTTCAGTGAAGCAAATGCCTTAAGAGAAGAAGCTTTTTTAACCAGGAGAAGCTGTTTACTCTTTATAACTCTACAAAATAACCACATGTTGATCAAACATCCCCAAGGCTACACAAGCATGCTCAGCAAGATGAATGCTGCTCTTAGAGCAAGTGCCAGGCTGCCATTTCCTTTGCAGGTTATAGGGAATGCCTACACAGAGGGTATTTGTAAAAAAACCCAACCAACCAACCAACCAACCAACCAAACAAACAAACAAAAAAACAAAACAAAACAAAACACCAACCACCTTTTCTCACCAGAAGTGAAGCATCTGAGATGCATCATGTTTGGAATATTCTCAAAACATTTAAATTGGAAACAGATGACTTAGTGAAGAAGACCATAATGAGAAGCAATCTTAGATTTACCAAACCAGTGAGAGAAAATCCTACCTTCACTGAGACCTACAAACATTTATTTGTTTTGTAGCACTTTGAGTTTTCAGCACCTCAGGCTCCCTTTTTCATTATTTGCCCACTTATTGTTTTGTGTACCTTGTAATGGATAATTTGCTTCACACTGGAAGAAAAAAGCTGACTACTAAAATCCTCACTCTTGAGTAGGCAGCTATCAGCTGAAGCAACTATTTCACTGCTATTTATGCCTGTGTAGATCCCTTTCTCAAAGCCATCTGGGCAACACTGCTTTCCATGCAAGCATTTCTGGGCATGGCAGTGACCCTAACAGTAGCTCCAGGAAAGCCTCTCAGCACACAAAATGCTCCACGCTCCAGAATAACAACACATTGCTCCCTCTGGGACACCACAAAGAAAATGAGGAGAAATTTCCTGCTTTAACCATGGATTGCAAGGACTTGTCTTGGCAGTGGGGCAGTGTTGGTACCTCTTCTGGACTGCAGGTCCAATATATTTGAGGTGTAACTTCAGCATTCAGACATATTGCTGACTGCAACCATACTATTTTGTTTATTTTAGGTGCTGGTGCCCCTTTTCAGTCAAGTCCCTCTCCTTATTATGCATTAGTTCAGTCTGCAGTGGTTTTGACACTTGCAAACTTAATCATCTTCAGAGGAAACAAAGGCAGATATGTATCCAGACAGATGTGTCCCAGCTGTTCTTGGCTCCTTAGGGAATCATAAGGGTCTGAAACCGTTTTGGTCAGTACTGAATAATTTGTGTACTAGAGGCTTTTAACCCAGAGACCATGCTAAATCTGGTCCACAGCAGAAAATCTCCAGACCTCATATACTGTGGGATACGGGACCCTCAGCAACAATTGTTTTAATCTACTCATGAGTAACTCGGTATATGAACTGTGTAAGTCTTCCCAGGACAACCCAGGGTGCTACACCCCTTACCTGACTCTCTCTTCTTCAACTCTTTTAAGTTCTGCATCCCGTTGTAGCACCTTCATTATTGCCTCTTGTTCCTCCTCTGTTAGAAAGCTTAGGTCAATCATCTTGTTTTATGCGTAGGGGCTGGTGAAGTGTCTGGGAAGATCTTAAATCCTGCTGAGGATAGTCTTGTGGCCCGCTTTAAAGTTGGAGAAGAAAAGCCTTTTTCAGTAGGCACCAAGGAAGCCAGACCAGGTTACAGTCACTGTTTTAAAGAGTCCCAAATGTTGCTTTCTTGCAGTACAGTATGTGCATGCTTCCCTAGATGAGAGACTTTTGGGAAAGTGCTGCATTCCTGCTTGCCACCATAATGAGGTCTTCTGGGTTTGTCCTCTCAGCTCTGCTTCCTGGACTAACAGTTCACTGACCCAGCATATCCAGTGTTTGAGAACAAACAAAACATCCCCTAAAAAACAGACAAGGAAGAACAAGTTGTAATATCAGGGATCAGGGAAGCAGATTATGTATGCATTTTTAATTAAATGAAACAAGTTTTTCAGTGTGATTAAACTACTTTATGAAGTTCAAATGGTCACTTCAAGTCAAACCTGTTTTACAGGCCTCCTGAACAAGGTGGCCATGAAAACATATTCCTTCCCAATATGACAAGTCACACCCTAAAACACAGAACCAAGTGTCATTCAAATGGTACATTTTAAAATAAGTGCATTTTAAGTAGTCCTTCAAGTTAGCAGAACAAATTGGAAGTGAGAGAAGGGAGAGGAAAAAACCCCAGCGAAATAAGTCAAGAGCAATTATCACATTCATTTAACACTAAAAAAAAAAAAAAAAGACCCAATCACTGTCCTACAGAATATACAAAATAAATGTGAAATAATTTCTACATAACCATCTTGAGTATGCGGAATTACAAGTCATGCAGCAACATGAACCTCAGTGCTTTGTACAAACCAATCTGCATTTTCAAGCAGTAATCTGAAATACTGTTCTGTCTCTGTTTCATAGACTATGGTTCCAGAGGACTATTCACTTACAAGGCAATTCCAACTGTCAAACACAAAAACCTCTTCTTCAAAAAAAAAAAATCTCAAAGAAATGAAGGAGGTGGGGCAGGGGAGGGCAGTCAGTTCTGTCTGGGATAGGGTGTGTCAGAGCCTCAGGATTACAGAAGCATGGATGTAATACAGCCAGAGAAATAAGAAATAAATAGCTTGGATTTAAGGTAAGCCTCAGAAGCAACTCTAGTGTCAAACCTGGTGAGAGGCAGAAGAAAAGCAGAAGTCTCTGGTCAAGTCTCTGTATTAGGCATGTCTGTCATAGCCCTTCGGGGTTGTGGGTGTCTCCCTCAGGCCCTTGTGGACAGACCCTGCCATCTGTCAGACAGGATGCTGACTTCATGTCACTCTAATGAGCACTGAAATCACGCAACAAGTCATTGTGCTTGCTCCCCTGGCCACAGGGGCCAACCAGGCAATTAAAACAAGATATTGGCACTGGCAGCTCTCAAAGGGAAACTTCATTTCTAAAAATAACAGCATTTCTCGCAGATTTGGAAGGTAGCGGCAATGTTTCTGATTATGCCCCCAACAATCCCAGTGTCCAACCACCTTGTGCATGTGGTTACGTGTGGCTGCCGCATTTTTCTCTACAATTCTCATTGCAATTTTGTTCCGTGAGGTTGATGTAACAGTACCTCTAACAACCTGTCTTCTGTACCTTCATTTACATTTAGAAAATGACTGTTTTATAATTGGATGAGTGAAAAGTGCCTACTATACCAACAAACATAACAATCCTAAATTTGTTGAGTATCCACAAGAGTACTCCATATTATGAACAGATATGGATATCTGTTCCAACTATCATGTGGAAACTTTCCACACCAGGCAGCATCTGCAGTGCTAGACCAAAGCCCTGGATCCTGGCTGAATGGAAAGGGCACAGCCAACAAGAGGTGAAAAACTTTATATTGCAGCTACAAACCATGGACAGCTATGAACTAGAATTATCGAAGACTTTTCTTGTAAATTGGCCAAGATTCTTGCACAAGATCAATCAAGTCTGCAAGAAAGCTCTTGTAGGGAATAATATCATGTCTTTATGTTTAAAGAAGGCTGAGGGAAGAAGTGTTACACTGTTTACTTTATTAATTTAGAAATTTAAAAGAAATAGTTGCACAAACTGCAATCTTCATTGATGTCTCTCAGTACTCAAATCAATAAAACAGAACTTCAGTTCTCCCCAAATGAACAGGAGTTTACAAGGGCACATCCACACAGGCTGTGAAAGCTCACAGCCAGCTGCACTGCTACTAAACTTCCCAGATACCATCACTCTGTAGAGCACTTTCTTCAACTAAGGTTGCACTCCCACTTTGTTTTCAATCAGAGGCAAGACACCAAGATACCATCTACCCTGGCAGGCTCTTCACCATTTTTTTCCTTGTAGATATCATACAACATAGCAAAACACAGCTCTGTGAACTGTGGAACCAAGTTTAACATTCTCCTCACAGCTCTTCAGAGGAGAATCCTACACAAATTCTGATTCACCGGTCTGCTTGCACTCATCTGTATTTAGATTTGCAAAGCATCATAGAAGTTGGTTTTGCTTCCACTCCAGGTTATAATTACAAACTCCCTGAGTCCCAAGTAGTGCAGCTGAGACCCTTTAAACTCCTTTGCAAAGCTAACAATGTAATGCTTCATTAAGCCATGTCCAAGTACTTGAAAAACTGGCTCCTGATCTCACTTGTTTGGCAGCTGAAAAAACTATCAACAATGTGTAAGGATTTTTTTTTTCCCCTTTAACATTTACCATCCATTTAGTGCAAATTGTATCACAATTGACTATGATAAAGTGTTTAGTCACTGGAACTATACCAGTCACAAACTGTATCTTTATAAACAAGAAGAAAACCTCTTTCTGTATGTGATGTACTTAGCCAGTCTCATGAGACTGCTTAGAGTACAGCACCTGTTATAAAATCTAAGGCCAAATTCAAAATAAAATAAAATAAAAGTCAATACCTTCCTTCACTTCAAGTCACCAACTACCACAAACCCAATCTCAATTCTTTTTATTTCTTTTGAAAACCTTTCCTCTTAACAGCCTCTATATGAGCCAGAAGTACTGAGTGGCCTCAACTGTTTGTTTTATACCACTGCAAGCTCAATGGGAAGTTCTTCTCTGCCAGGAAAGTTTTCAGACCTAAGTTTAAAATAAGGCTGATGGATTTGAATCAAACTGATCAAATCATGGAGATC
Source organism: Hafferia zeledoni (assembly GCA_035583235.1). Classification (NCBI taxonomy): domain Eukaryota; kingdom Metazoa; phylum Chordata; class Aves; order Passeriformes; family Thamnophilidae; genus Hafferia; species Hafferia zeledoni. The sequence goes on along the minus strand of JAWWEV010000001.1, from coordinate 33,007,563 downwards.
AATAGAAATACCACATTGACTCATTTCTAAAGAAAGGCTCTCACGTGCTGTAGACTAAGATTTGTGAGTCATGGCACATTTGGCACGATTTTTTTCTTAAACCTTAAATTCAAACAAAATCACACAGAAATCTTCCTTTTTATGAAAGGCTTCTAATCCTGGTAATAAATAGGAATCTGAAATTATATTTTATGTTACTCACACATGAAAGCATCTATGTTTTGGCAATAAAAGAAACAGACAGAAGTCTCAAAATGTAATTTTCCCTACACACACTCTTGAGCAGCTTACAGCTTCCAAGTGGTTTAGGCCAGGCACTCATCCAAAAATTTTATTTTGTAAAATTTCTCAAAACCTTTGAGGCAGTTATACACCTCAGTTTTTTAAAGTAAGCCTTCACATTTTTCTAGAACAGAAATCATGACAAAAAGATAACTTTGTCTACAAACTTGTTCATCCTACAGAGAGCTCTGTTTGCCCCCTGCCCCTGCTTTCTCCCAAATACCAAAGGGGAAGGTTAATTTGAATACTGTATTCTGAACTCTATGGGATATTGGATTGAGAGGTACCACAACAACAGTTCAGATTTTAAAGATTTTGCTCAGTGTATATCTATGTGATGTAATGAGACAGGCAAAGAAAACATTGGAGTAGTTTGCCATGGCTGACACTGAGTCGGAAAACAAACAGGAAAACCCCAGAGCCAGCTGCTCCATTCAAACCAAGATTTCCTTTAGCATGCAGAAACCTCCTGATATCCTAAATTTACATTGCAAAACTACTTTTCCAAGTGCTCCTTGAACAGTATACCTAAGTGCTAGAGCTTTGCTCCAGAGAATCTGTCTTGCAGCCAATGCCTTCTAACAAAAGGTAAAAGGTGACAACCAGTCCTACACTTCCCACTGCTTCACATACCTATTTGTGCCAACTCCTTCAGTTAAACAACCACCCTACAGGCCTGGCTGATCAGCGACTCCCAGCTATACTCATCTTCATTCCATAAAGCATTCAGCTACAAGTAACCTACTGGTTCTTAAAAAGTAAGAGCGTTTGGGTTTATGCATTTGAAAGCTACACATTTTCCTAACTTTATTTCTCCACTGCTACAACATGTTGGCACTAGAAAGGAGGATGAGTTGGAAGTCCACACATAAGGCAACAGGAAGCTGAGGAAGACAGATAAATGGAAGTGTGCAGTATAGCTATTTGCATCTGCAGAGAAACTTATTCTCAGGAGTAATGAAGTTTGGCCTACACCCATGCTCAGGAAATAATAAACCTTTATTTTGAAGCAAGGAAGCCAAGAAGAACATTAAGAGCAATAAGAGCTTTGCAGAATTGGCCCCTCTGAACCTGGCACGTCACATTAGGCAGTTATGGTACTTCTGACTGTGAGCCCCACAAGCTACAGCTTTGCAACAACAACTAAGTCATCTGTCTCCTGAATAAATGTCATTTTCCAGTGCTATTTAAACAGTGTAGTACATTCCCAGGTAACTCAGCACCATCCTAGGTCTAGATAATGTAATTTTTCTGTAAATAAGTGAGGCAAATCCCATGAAGGCAAAACAGTTAATTAAGCTAAATGCTAGTGTTGGCACAAGCACAAACGGTCATGAACATATTTGTGCAGAAGATCAGAGGATTATGGATTTCAGTTTGGGCAGTGGAGAAAGAAAAGCTATTAAGTTTGAAGAAGGACTTAAGTCATCATTCAAGGGAATTTTAAACACAGTTGCCTGCAATGGTAAGAATGCAAAGTTAAAACAAGTACAAGAAGGCTTGTTGTCACTTTAAGTCTTGAAGGGGCAGAAAGAATATCCAGTAAGATATACATATCTGTAGCCAATCCAGCTGCTCTTACAAGAAGTGCTATCAGAGCATTTCCAAAATTACAGCACCAGAGTGTACACAGCAAATCACATTTCCAACAGTCCCAGAGATAACTTAGAGAACAGTATTTGCCTACATGTATGTTTAGTCAGTGGGAGGTAGAGAAGTTCTTATCTAACTAGTTGTGAAGTAGAGAGTGTTGGTGGAACTGGAACCATTGCAGAAGTGGGGGAAGTCTATGGTGAGAGCAACTTCAATGTTGCCTTATTAACACAGCAGCATTCCATTTTATTCCAGCAATAAGCCTATATGTTCTCCTATAGGTGCAGTATTCATTATGACACTGTTAAGGAAAAGAATCTACTTATCTGCAATACCAGGACAAGATAACTGTTCAAAACAGCCACAGCAGGGAAAAATTTAAAAATTATGCAGCAGCTTTGCTCACACCTTACCCTTCCTCAACAGTATCAAAATGATCCCTGTTGTTTTAACTGGTAAAATAGTTGCATCCTTAAGATACTTTCACTGAACATAATGATGTTCAACCAGCTGAAAGATGAAGAAATTCAGCTGGAGGAATAAAACACTTGAGAAAATCTCTCCTTTTCTCCATCAACATCTGATTTGCTGGCCCACATGACTCTCCCTGTGATTTATTTTATCTTTGTTTGGCAAGACATTAAGACCTTCAACACTTTGAAGACTATAAGGGCAATTGGCTCTGAAGAAGAGTTAATAACAGAAAGAGGATAAAAGTTAACAACTGAATATTGGAAGAGAAAAGAATAATTTCCTTTGGTAGTGGCCTAATCCCTCTAATCACATATGGCAGCTTGCCATTTCTTTCACAGGGCTTGGATATTGGCAGCGCTGCCTAAGAATGTCAATCTCTATACCTGTTATGGTATGCAATGATTAGGCCAGTGATATTAAGAGGATGTGGCCTCTGGAGCAAGAGGCTGATAAATCAAAGAGAACCCACAGAGAAGCACACCCAAATGTTTCTTTTCCCTGTGACCACTGCTAGACTAACTATAGGTGTCATGCCATTTGTTTCACGTTGCCTTAAGTATAAAAATACTAAAAAAAATAACTTCAAGAATCTTCAAAATTACAAGTTCCACAAAGTTAACACCAATATATCTTCAAATCTAGTTATATTTCCTTGCACATCATACCATTAGTACTCCTTTCTGGTTTAGTGCCAGTAGGCACATTGTTTGAACCAGTAACAGTTGATTTAAGAGAAGTTCATTCTTCTAGTTGCTAATGATTTTCATCAAGAGTTAAAGAAAAAAGAGTATCTTCTCAGGGTAAGGGGCTTGAAATATAGTTATGAAGGTGACTCAATCCTGTAGATATCCGAAGGCAGAGACTGTCAGTTTTGTAACAATAATTCTCATCTCCCTTCTCAGGACTCAAATTCTTCTGAAAGATGAAGCGTGAGGGGCTCACAAGACTCAAGCTCCCATTGTTACTTTCTATTTATTCATATCAACATTGGCATTAGACTCAGACAGGGTCCAGCTCAAAAGAGTGTTTTTTATGTCTTGTTTGAAAATAGATTGAAGTAAAACACTAAAAGAGATTGGAAGGAAACCAATTACTTGGTGGGAAGTGTCTCCTCTCCATACATATAGATTATCTGGCACACTTCTGCATATATAATGGCTAGCTCTTTCCGAAAGTTTTCCCAACATAATTACGAGACAGACTGTAATTTTAGCAAGGAAGTTCCATAAGAAACAGCCAAAGGATTGCCTGCCCTCTCCCCACTCTCAGCCAAAACAAAGCCAGAAAAAAGAACAAACCCGGCCAACCTTGAAACTCCTTATGCAAGTAACTGATTAGATCCTTTAAAAGGTTTTGTTAAGATGCCAATGCTTCCTTTCTTTTTATGGCAGAAAAGTGCTCACTCTTATTTTGGTCAGTTGTCATCTTAAACATATGGTTTCAGCATGAAAGATAGCAGTGAGAATGGGCCAGCAGCACCTTCATTCTCCACTCACAAACTTTTACTGCAGGATGGAAAATGCACCTGCTGTTTCCCTCACCTGCAGCATCCCATAGGGAACATTCACACATAACCAGGAGCTGCCAAACCCTTTCCTTTTCTTTCATCGCACTGTTCTTCAAAAAGTATTCTAGTGTGAGGTTTGGCATTCCCTGCACTAGGCTAACGAGCACTGCACTGATGCAAGTCAAATAACAACATCCATTATGTACTAGAAGATCCTTTAAAAAAAGGGCAAAAATAAAAAGTATAAAAAATGCTTAAGTGTTGACAAGTTTAGATGTTGTAGACTTCAGAAGAATTATCCTACCACTACCTTCCTTCCTCTCCAGCAAGCACTGCATACTTTTTAGCTGGGATTCTGTTCTAGAAATTGTACTATTGGAGAATGAAAGTGTGCAAAACAGTGGGACTAATTAACAAGTATTTCCTATCAGTGGCTACTGGGAAGTGACACACTTCCTGCATCTTTGTTAGATAATCTTTTCTATCTGAAAACGAAGAACCAAGCTGCAGTTTGCAGTCACTGGGTAGTTCTGACTCTCTGCTAACACAGGCAGTCCAACCAGAGGGCTTTATTAAGGGGCTTAGCAGAACTGATGAAATTCATGTTATATAGCAGACATAGATTTGCATTCAAGTACTTAGACTAGTACTAAGTTGAGCTGACAGTAAGCTGGTAGAGCAGTTCCAGTCTTGAACACCAACTGGAAGACTGAAGTATACAATTTTTGAAGAAACATTGAAAGAGGTTTATTTCAAAGCCTGTGCACATGATGCTTTTTATCTTATTATTATGGGATTCTAGTCAGAATCTGTTGCAGTCCTGTGAGTCCCACTCTCACTCCCTGAGTCAAGGTGATGAGCTAGTTGAGCAAGGACAGCCACCATCACTGATAGACTGATTTTCCTCCACTACATTTGTAAAACTAGGAACCTCTGTGTTAACAAGTTGCCCCTTTTATACATCTCTCTGATCTGCTCTGAAACCCTGTCACAGCCATCTGCTCAGGTCACTGGTAGTAGCACATTTCCTCTCCAGAGGGGTGCACAATACAGCTTGGTGGTACAGGTTAAGCATAAAGCTGCCAAAACAGAGCAACATTTCAGGTCATCTTTGATTCTCCTGAGGGAGGATACTGATCTCAGTTTCACCAGAGCACCTTTGCCTGTAGCTCAACACAAACCCAGGATCACACAGATCCTTGCAAAAGGCACTCTATCGTTCTTAGCCAAAATTAACTGCGTAAATAAGAAAGAGAATAATCCCTTCCTCACCTAAATCACTCTAATGTGTCACTGCAGCCCACCTGCTTTTCAACTAACAACTGTTATTGTAACTACAGCTCTGTTGAACTAATTACTAGTGTGCACAAAGAGCCAGCAAACAAAACAAGCCCCGTGGCTTTTTATTCCCACAAGATAACTAGCCACTCTCTTAGACACTCGTGCAAGTTTTGAAGGCTAAAATTACCCACCTAATAATTATATAATCTGAAGGCTACTAAGAAACCTTGAGTCAAGTAATCGTGTTCTTGTCACAGTAACTGAAGCAGGCGCCTACCTGAAAACAGAGCCTCACACAGAATCCAATTACCAGCAGAAATCAGGGGCTAGAGAAAAAAGAATATTCTTCAGGAGCCCCTGAAGTCATAGAAACAATAAGTAAGCCAAAGAGTGAGGTGGGGAAAAAAAGCACTAGGGCAAAGTTTCTAGATAATTTAAAAATCAAAATGGTTAAAATAAAAGTTAGCCTGCAGTCTGCACATTGACAAGTTAGAATCAGGCCTCATCTCAGTCCAAAATTAACTTAACCTTTTCAACAAAGTTTTTATTTTAGAGCTATTGTTTGGTTGGTTGGTTTGTTTTCTTGTGGAGTTGTGGTTTCTTTAATAGATACATTTTAAAAAGCTCACTATTGAGAAGAAAATCACTCATCTTCCCATGCATAATGATGTTTTAACAGATAGCTTTGTAGTAAGAGAATTTCATCTGCTATCAGGATCATTCTGGCTGAGTTGAAACCAGTCAGCAGCAACATTAGTCCTCCTTAATACTGATATTAAATTGCAAGAATAACAGGAAGTCTGTCAGCCATGAAAACTTCACTCACAAGATTGTTTGCACTGCTGGGCTGGGCTGTATCGTGCAAAACTGTCTTTTTCCTGACTGGTACCAGTTTCACTGAATACTTGTGGCAAGATGTAAACAAAGCAAGGTGCACTATGATGCCAAAAGCCTAAAAGGGCATGACAAGAATTAAACCAAATTGCTACTCACAAGAAGCCTAAAGCAGGGAACAGTTTCTAGAGCAGCCTTCAGTTGCACTGGAGGTGTGGTGTCAAATCTCACTGTGTGAATGGGATTTGCCCTCTGAACGCTGCTGAATAACACAGGAATAGGAAAGAGGAAGCAAAAGATTGTGTCTGAAATAGTTTCTCATGCACAGATAGGAAAATCAGCAGTTTAGAGTCCATGAGGCTGGGGCTTGGAGTACAAGGCCTGTCCCTGAACAGGTATTTAGTTTTGCAGGAGTGGCTCATTCTTTTGGAGCATACCTGTGCAAGGTGTTACCTTGTTTGCCCAATAGCTACAGCACATACCCAGGAAGCAGCCAAATCCACAGTCCCCAAGACCACTCAAGGAAGGAAACAAACATGTCATAGTTTTTGGTGAACTAGGGGATGTGCATTTGAATCCTCTTGGATTATCTCTTGACCCTTCCTAGGGCCGAACTACCAGACATTACACTCACGGAGTGACTATTAAAGCGTCACAACGCTGCAAGCAGAAACAGGCAGCCAAGTATGCTCTCTCTCATGGGGGCCACCACAACAAAAAACAGGCTCTCTCCTGACTTCCCTCCTCATCCACACAGACCTGCATTCCTGACTACACAGCAGTCCAGTCCTAGAAGAGCAAAGGGAACAGCAGAAGAACCTGACGGTATTCATTTTTAATTCAAATCTCTTAATCTCAAGAGAAGTAATGTAATCGCTATGAAGCAAGGTAAAAATAATTACATTTCCACTAACATAAATTATCCTAGGATTAAAAAAAACGTTTTGTGTGGGCAGGACCAGAATAGAAGGTCAAGGGCTCACTAATTCCAGTTGTTTGAGAACTTTCTGCCTACAACTTAGACACATACCTTTTGCTTACAGTCCCTAAACTGCAATTACATGGGGGTTTTGGATGGACCTCACCCTTAATGTTTCATAACTATTGTTCTATTTTTAATATTATTTTTTAATCACCCAAGCCATTTAAATTCACTTGAGAAGAAAAGTCAGGTGGCAGATTTTAACATCTATAAGCTGATGGTTTACAACTATTTCTAAACCAGGAGTTCTTGATTATGCTGATCTACTCCTGGAGCACTAGCTGCATGGCTGAGATTATATGGGCTTACTGCAGTCCATCCAGCCTGTACAGAACTAAATCTCTGTCAGTTTATCAGGCAGCCAGAACCAAACACTGGGCAGGAAACTTCATACAGAATTTACCAATACAGTTTGATCTTTCTGTAGAACAAAATCACCTGGCAGTGAATCAAGGACTTGGTTCTGCTAGTTACTCCACAAATACACATTTTCTTTCTTCTTACCTTTATTTTTATTTATACTCAGACATATTTAGAGAGATGAAATACATAATTTCTTTGACTAGGAAAGAAAAATTTACTTTTATAAGAAGATGTATACCACAGAGAAAAGGAGCATAGCAAGATGGAGGAAAAGAAATTAGGATCATAAAATCACAGAACTGTTTGGGTTGGAAGAGACCTTAAAGATCATCTAGTTACAACCTCCTGCCATGTGCAGCGGCACATTCCACTAGACCAGGTTACTCAAAGCCACATCCAGCCTGGTCTAGAACACCTCCAGGCATGAGGAGTCCACAGCCTCCCTGGGCAACAAGTTGTCAAGTTGATCATTAATTTGGTGTATAGCACAGAATACTGAGTGGGAGTCAGGTCAAAAATAGTCTGGCATTATCATTCAGACAAAGAACTGTAAAATAAAGCAGGGGGGAGAAATATTCTTTTCCTCCTCCTCACATTCATGTTATTTCTCTTCCCTTTGCTGCTCTCAATGCAATAAACTGAGTCAAATTACACATAGCAAGGAAATCTTAAAACATGAAGTTGCTGTACCCAGGTGAATTGGAATGACTCCCTACCATAAGAATGAAGCATGAATAAGTCTGCTGAAATCAGCTGTCACTCACTTTATGCCCAAATTAGCCAAAGAACTGGAGACTGCTAATACACCAAATGCATTATTACTGGCTTGACATAAAGCATAAATGTCTTGGCATTGGAAGATCAAACTATGGAGCCTCCTTAAACTGACTTATGAACAACACAAATAAGCTGATTTGTCATGCAACAGCACCAGAAGCACTGACTTCAAGCACCAGAAGTTTGCCTACTGTTTTTTTGTAGGCATTCATTAGTCAGCCAACCTGAGTGAAACACACTTTCTGCGCAGAGAAAAAAAGTCTTCACTATGATTCAAAACAAGTCACTACTGATTGAAGAGTGATTTCCACAGGACATAATCATCACTTTTAATTAAAGAAAAATAAAATTAAACAGCTTTTCCTATGGAGAAACTATGAATGCTTTAATGCTTCCTTACAAATAATGTTGGGTTTTTTTTAGATTTTTGTTTGAAATCTGTTCTGTTCTTTTCTGTCATGAGCAAGGGGAATACATGGTAGAAAAGAAGCAACTTCTTTAACTTCATCCTACTACTTTCCTGGTTGAGCCTTCTTTCTAGATGCAACTGTTAAAATCTCACCTTCTCTGCAAGCATCAAAGGTTTTCTCCAAGGACTATATTGGAGCAGTATTTCCACCTAAGAATTTGGCAAGTGTCTCCTGTGGAACTATAGGAGTTTACTCCAGAGAATACCTGTTCATGATCTCTATCCAGTATTTTAGAGAAAAGATAAATTCAATTTTCTGTCATTCATTTTTGGTGGCAAGGGACCGTTGTTTACTTTGGCCTTTGTAAGCTGGAAAACAAAACCATGATGATCTATTTCATTGACTTTTAAAAGTCTGACTGTGAAACTGACAATACATTATTTTGGGCTGCAAGAGATGCTGGAGGGAAATGTCTTTAACAAGGGACAGCTCCAATGACAGCTTCAGGAAATTCAAGAACATGCCTTACAGCCAAAGTAGAGGAGACATGCTGTACACTTAAGTTAGAAGCAAACTAAACAAGATGCTTATTATTTCCTTGCCTTACACATAAGCACGCTAAAATATGGTAATTGGTAACAGCGTACAAGCATTTTGTTACACTGCAACAGCAGTAGTATTTTATAACTTAGTATACATAAACACATAAATAACACACAACTACAAATGAACAGAGATTCGCAGTATACTTGCCCACAGAGTGCACAGGAAAGCATGTGCAAACAGTTAAATCTGCAAGATAAGAACAAAGGATGTGCAGTGGGCAGGAAAGTTGTCAAATGAGCCTAAAATAAAACTAGAGAACGAAGAGGAGATATGTCTGAAGGCAGAATAATCATGCAAAACAAATAAGAAGGATGCCTAACAACGCTAGGCTGAGCTTACTCCCTCAAATAACATGAACTATGTCAAAAGCTGATGAGATCACCCCTTTTTCTTCCAGGGAGGCTGCAAAGGTGCGTAACACATTAATAACTGGAAGAGAAGGATGGTAATTTATGAAAATTACCATCTTGCTCACTTTGATTCCAGCTTCTCTTGCCGAGGAGCTCTCAAGTGCTTTACTTTGACTGTAGCAACTGAAACAAACCATCAAGAACTGTAGTCATCAGTGCTGAATATAGGGCATCAGCTCCAGGGCACTGTATACTCCTAGGTTTACTACTACATATGTGATTGCTAAGGACTGTTTGGCAAATGTAGTGATAACGACGGATGGTAATTAAGAACTAATGACTGGAAAGCTGCACTGTTGCTGTATACAAGTTTAATAAAGTGGTTTGATTCATCAGTCTTTTAAAAATTCCACCATGGAGAGCTTCAGTTCAAGTCAAATCAATTTCAAAACACGAATGCTTTGTTGCAACACTTTGATCGCTTCTTTTAGCAAATAAAATCAAATTTCTTTTCAGAGAATACTGTCAAGCACATGTTACGAGGAGAGGGATGGGGGATGCACCACCACAACACGTTCTAATTCCCTTCCCCTTACGGTTTTTGAGAAAGCTCAAAAATACTAGTCATCTGACAATCTGTCCCCAGATTTAGGTGACCTGCAATGACAATCATATAAACAGATCCTTCTCCTCACGCAGGAAAGACACAACCGAGTGCGTTAGATTTTAGGGCCAAGTCCAACTCTTCAAGTCATTCCAGAGACAGTGTGGAAGACACAATTAATTCAGTGTTTTGAAATTAAAGTGTTTACTATTTACACAAAGATCATTAACATCTCTCAGGTGAGATCTAAGCGTCCTCTTTAAATAGAGTCGTGTCATTAAAGCAGGCTGCAGGAGCTCAGCGCAGGGAGGTTCTGACAGTTACTCTCTTTCAGCCCCGGACAGGAGCCAGAGGCTCCCACGGGCAGCGGCGGCAGCAGCACCGGGATGTCCCGGACCGTGCTCCCGGCACGGAGCTCTGGACAGCGAGCCAAAGGAGAAGTGCTGGCCGGCGGCGCTTCCCTCCAGCCCCAGCAGCAGCGGCGGGCCGGTGAGAGACACCTGTGAGCGCTGCCCCGTCCGCAGGTGAGCGCGCCCTGCAAACTGACCACGGCAACAAAACCGCTCCGGACCAGCCCGGCTGCCAGGGCTTGGAGCTGGGACTCCCCGTCGGACGGCGGACTCGCCGTCACGCTATCCCAGCGCTGCGGGCGGGGGTGGTTTCTATGTCCTTTTTGTGACTCCGAGTCACTCCATTAACAAGACACCCTCCGCGGTACCCCCAGAACCCATTTTAAGAGCAGCCTCACCTCTCCTGCCGCCCCTCCGCAGCTGCCCCAGCGCTCTCCAGCCGGAGACAGCCGCGGTGACCCGGTCCCGCTCGGCAGCCGCAGCCCCGCGCCGCCTCCCGGCGTGTCTGAAGAAAAGGAGGCGGGCACGGGGAGCGGCAAGGCCCGGCCCGTCGCCCCGGGCCAATTCCGAGCCGGTGCCGGGCCAATGCTGGAGCCGCGTCCCTGCCGGCGGGGCGGGTCCCCCCGCGCTGGGCTCGCCCCACCCGTGTCACCTGCGGCACCCCCGGTGTGCCCACTGGGACCGGGGAGGGGAAGCTCCAGGAGGCAGGAGCTCCACAGAGGACAGTGGCTGTGCCACGCAAAGTCCACGCAGGGAGTATCGTCTTGGCTTGACGAGCTGCCTGGAGGGACGGTGCTCAGTATTTCGCTTCGCCTGGCGATAGACAACCCGAGAGGTGTGAACATACGCCCCTGTTTGCAGTAAAGATACGGGCAGAGATAACTGAAGTTTGAGTCATCTGTTTGTCCAGGAAGCCGCTGTAAGTGCTTTTCTGTTTAATTAGTAGCACAAAACACACATGCCGTCACTTCATGGGATGTTGGGACCTTTCCCTCGCAGCGCCTGTGGCTCAGCAGCCAGGCACCACGGAGGGTTCTGAAGCCGGAGTCCCTCCCTCTGTGAGCAGTGTCAGCCCCAACCCCTGGTATGCGGAGAGCTTGTATGGTGATATTTTCCCCTTACGCATGTTCTTTTCGCGTCCCTTGATTTATATGATTTAATTCTGCTTTGGGGCAGCGGGAGGATTTCTGCCTCTGCCGTGCCCGCGAGTGGGACCGCTGTACCCCGAGGGCAGCCCGTGTGTCCCCTGCCCGCCTCTGCTGACGGCGCAGCTCGGCTCTCACTGGCAGCAGCTCTGCTCTAAATTACTTCCCCATTGCGTTCCCAGCCTGAGTCCATTCACTATCCAGACTCCAGATCACCAGCCCTGGCTTCATGCTAACCATAAATTCCTATGTTTTACTTCCTACACAACCTTCGATATGATGAAACAATTTTTAGGGGAAATTTAGTGGCATTGGTATAAAGGTTTGGTAAATTATGTGTTTTCTTAATTTCCTGCATTTCGTAGGTATCTCTTCAATGACAAAATAAGGGACTAGAGCATGCTTTTTATAAACTATCCAGAAAAAATCTGGCATAATAAGCTTTTAATAAGGCTCACATTCTGCTCACAAGGACCAGAGACTTTGTGAAAGCTTAAAAGTCTCTTGCCCCACTTAATAATTTTCATTCAGGCATCTCTCGTCCACATATATTCATCCTGCTGCAACATACTAAGCTGTATCTATTCAAACCCACACTGAACTGCTGTTCAGTGCATATCAAGAAACATCACTTAATTAGAAGTGGGGGCCCTTTTGACACTCTTGGTACAAAGCTCAAGCATTCCTTTTCACCAGTGGGTCTGGGATATTTCCATTTTTCAGCCAAGAACTGAAGACAGACCAAGATTCCTCCTAGGGAAAATGTGTCAGGACACAAAGGAATGGCCTATAATTTTTTATTTTGCTTATTCCTCACCCTTTTCCCCTCCTGCAATTCGGGAAATGGTTAGGGTTAAAGTTAGGTTAGAATTAGGGTTAGGGTAGGGTTAGGATTTTGGTTAGGCTTAGAGTCTTAGTGTGTTTTTCTATTGTTAATGGCGCTATATTACTGGCACCTGATAGCCCAAGGCTGCCACCTTTTCTCTTGGCGCAAAGCTCAAGCATTCCTTTTCACCAGTGGGTCTGGGATATTTCCATTTTTCAGCCAAGAATTGAAGACGGACCTAGATTCCTCCCAGGGAAATCTTCCTCCAGGACCAGACACACTGTAGCAGCTGGCAGCTGTGAGCACGCTTGGCCTCTGCTGGATGGAGTCGGAACTGATGGATCTGGTCCACCCACTGGCCAAAACAATCCTCCCTTTAATCAAGGACTTAGGACCAAAGCCTGGGGAAAAGTAGTTCCTTGCTGCTAGGAAGCTCCAGGTGGCAGAGGTCTCCAGCATTGTGACAGGTGACTGCTGAGAAACTGTGTATGGGATGTGTGTTGTCTGTTAAAATACATATGTGCACTCTCCGACTCATACTTAGTTTAGCAATTTGTTCTTGGAATGGATTCAGATGAAGTCAGCGGTATTATGTTTATAAGGGCTGTCCCAGTTCAGATTGGGAACTTCAGCTCAAGGTTCCCTGTTGATACCTTGAGTGTTTTCAGTAACAAAGAAACTGAAAAAAACCTGAAGGACTCTCAGAATACTGAATATCTGAAAGACCCTCAGACTCATTCCTCAGTTAGTTCAGATGGAAAGAGTGTGCAACCAGTATGCAACTGGTCCCTGCAGTTGCTCTGCAGCAGTGTAGTAGATTCGAAGGACCTGTGCATTTCATGTAAGACCAGAACAGCTGTTTTTCATGTGAATTGAGCCTGAACACTCTCAAGGTGGCAGCAAGACAACAAAAATTAGTGATGGAAGGATGTACCGTACTCACCCTCCTCTTTGTCTTCTCCGTACAGGGTTGGAGTTGTTAATGCTCAGTGCAATCAAAAGATATAAGCATGTTTTTGATTGCAGTGTAACACAGCGTTATAACAACTTCAGGAAAAAAAAATCCAAAAAAGCTTCAGATTTCTTTGTGTAGTGGTATTGCTGTCAGACTCAGGAAGTGGATCACCTTTCATCCTTCATCCCTTCATTCAGCATGCCATTATCCATTATCCCAAGTAAAAATGAAGTAATCCCATCTTCTCTGAATAATAGAAAAATTAACAAGTGTTTCAGTGTGGTTACAAAGTGGCAGGTATTAGTTGAAGAGACAGTAACTTCCAGTGAAGCAAATCATATTGCTTCCTTTCCTCCAGCTTCATCCAGGCAAAATCTCAGTCTCCTCTGACACATGGCCACTGTCTGATGAACTGACATGAACCACAGCTAACTCAGGTGTTGCTGATTTAATTGCTGTAGTGATATTTCACTGGCTGGTGGCTTTGGCCACATCAGTTCTTACTTTTCATCCTTCAGTTGGCTCCTGGGCCTCAACATCTTTTTTCCTTTTTTTTTTTTCTTTTTAATCTTGAAAATCTTCTGCACTGTTAGGTTATGGGATAAAAAGTTCTCCACAAGAACAAAGGAAGGCAGAGGAACAATGGTGGGTGGAGGAGCCTGAGAAATACCCTGCCTGACTGTTCCCAAGTCCACCACAGGAGCTCTTAACCCATCAAATGTCCCTTCTCCACACACATGAAGGAACACAGAGGCAGGAGAGGGAGTCCTGGTAACCCCATCAGAGCCACAGCTCTTTCCAGGGTGTCTCAGTACCTTACAGACTGTGGGGATCATTGCCTGGGGGGAGATGGGGCACAATGTGGAATGCAAGGGAAGAGGATTTTAAGATTGCACAAGACCTACTATGGGATATTCAGGGGATGAGCCAGAGGTGTGGAAGAAAGAGGGATGATAGTTTGGAGAGAAACAAGCATGGAAAAACAGAGGGGTAAGGAGATAAAAGGGGCCAGTAACATGTAAACAGGGATGATAGGTTTGCTTATCTGCCCAGGTCCTGCACTTGCTGAAGGCTTTTCTATACATCTTTTAAAAGTAAGTATTAAAAATATTGTAAAATAATTTAAAATTTATTTTAAAATACAAGAAGATGTATACTGAAGGTGTAAACTGTGAAAGAGAAGAGTGTGGGTAATTTAGGTGTATTTAAGTCTCTGTGGTAAGAAAGAGATTGGTTTGATAATAATGATCATGAAAGAAATTACTTTAAAGATCAAATGCACATGACTAGGCTTAATAATTTTCTTTCTCTTTTGCTCCCAAACAAAATGAATTTAAGTCCTGATGCCACTGACCAGGGCATCTTTATATTTACTGTCCTATGCAGCATTGCTAGAGATTGCTCTCAAACACCTCGTTGAGGTAGAGACATGAAGTCCTAATTTACTCTTTGATGATTTCTAGGAGGTGAGAAGGATTCTATGAATAATAGCAGTTTTCCTCAAGGACAGATCAAGATAGTTTCTGCTTTGCACTTGATGAGAAATGCTGCCTCATGTTTAATTATATAATTCTTTGTCATTAAACTCTTTACTTTAGATGCTTTTTGGTCCTTTTCATATGTAGTTTTAGCCTATTACAATTGTTCCGTATTTACACGTGTCTATAAAACTGTGGATTTGTCATTTTGAACTTGATCAGAACATGGAGCCAAAACAAATTCCACGTAATAGTGATATACAAAAAATGGTTCTGGCACTGTGTATGGAAATTTCCAGTCTTATGTGGCTTTACCCTCTCTTATCAAATTTCCACAGTTAAAAATAAACACAAAGAGAAAAAAGGAAGTTTAAAGAAACATAAGAACTTTTCTTCCAGTTGTCAAGTTAGCAGGACAGTTCAGTGGGAAACTCAGCATTAGAGGTGGGATCAGAATAGGAACCAGCTCTGGAGTCAGAGTTGTTGTAAGACTTGCCCTCCAATGAAAGATATGCAATGTAAAATCCAGAGTTGAAACTCCCAGAAGTGGCCCAAGGCTGCATCTCCAGACAAGATCTTGCCAAGAGACCCAAGTTCCCAAAGAAACATCTTTGGGTTCTGCCTAATGCACAAAGCTTTATTCTTCTCTGCTGAGAGCATTGGCTCCTTGGTAACACAGCCAGCCAACTCTTTGTGACCTAGAGCTGTGTCTTTGCCCACGTGGTCATCCCATTCCTCACTTTCCCGTGGGAGATGATCTTTGGTGACTTCTTCCTTGCTTTGAAGGTGTTGCAGGTCTGCTCAGCTGTCCCTCGGGAGCTGAGCTGCTGCCTCCAGCTGCAGTAGGGTGCTGGCCTTCCTGCAGTCAGTGAGGTCCTGAAATGACACAGGAAGGTGCATCAACCACTGAGAAATCTCAGGTCAGAATGGTCATGGGTTCCCTGGCTTCCTGAGTAGCACAACATTTGGAAAAGCTTGAAAGCCTTCCCTGGGCTCAGTCGCATACCCAGGCTGAGGTTTGAGGCAAGACACCACAGAGAGGAGGCAGGATAGACAGAGGACTGTGGTGACATATTTCCTTAGTCAAGGAGACAGTGTAAAAGAGGGGGGCAATTTTAACTTACGTACCATCAGAAAAGTCATACCCTGCTCTGTCAGCTGGGGCATCTGGCCATATACATGCCCTTGAAACTCTATGAAGAATGGGACCCATCATAGCTGCCATATCCCTGATGATGGCCTAGATGAGCCGCAGGCAGGAAAGGGAGAAATTAGCTCCATCTGAACCTCACTGAACTCAGCATCCCCCAGACACAAGCTGCTTCAGTCCAAAGGCTCAGTTTTCTTTCCTTCTGGAGGAAAACAGCTTGCTCAAGAGGATAGGAAGCATTTCTCTTCTTTAGCATGCTCAGCATTTCTGACTGAAATGCCACTGGGATTCAGCTGGTTTTCAGGAGGAATTCTCCAGGCTCGTCAAGTGGGTGAGGGGGAAAGGTGCAATCCACACACCCAGCATTTCCAAGCTCTTTAGCAGCACCTTCCAGCTCCAGGCATTTTCATAGACAAGCTGATTCCTTTCAAAGCACTACTGACCTGCCATTGTTACAGATAAAGCCGGGTGAACCCAGCATCACAGCTACTGCTGAAGGGCCAACAGAGGCAGCAACTCTCACCACTCAATCACAGTCCATGCAGTTTCTGACCACATTTCAGACCAGTAGAACAAAGGATAAATCTTTTCACAAAATTCAAAATTAATCTTCCCCTATTTAAAGAAAGAAACATTTTCCCCAATCTTGGAAGTCAAGATTTATACCTATTAATCACATTTACAGAACTGTGTCAAAAGATGGGGGTGGGGAGAAGGCCGCTATGTAAAGTACCAGTGCAAGGATCTTGTAGTATCACCCAGGTCTGGCTCAAATGGCAGTTTCATGCTCATCAGTGTCCAATTCGGAACCAGATTTGGAATCAGGGGCCCATATGAGGTTTTTTAAAATTCCTCCTTTGAAATAGTAAGTTATTTCTCTTCTCCATCTTCTCTTCATGGTTCCCTTTAGGTAACTCCTTTATACATATATAAATGCTACATGTATTGCATACACCATATATTTTGGTTCCTGATGACCATTAAAGGGCAAATGTGACACTTGTTTTCAAGGGCAAGAAGAAGGACTTCGGAGCAGTCAGCCTAATCTCAGGCTCCAGGAGAACTACAGACCAGATGGTGTGATTCTTGGGGCTGTCCTGTGCAGGACCATGAGTTGGAATTGATGACCCTTCCAACTCAGGTTATTCTATGATTCCATATTCAAGCTTATTAACAGAGGGTCAAAGAAGAGCTGAAAGCACTGCCTGATCCTGGCAGCACTGCTAACCTGCAAAACAGGGACTCAAAATTCTCATAATATTTTTGGACTTTCTAAAAGATTTGAGTACTGTCTGCACATGCAAATAGAAAAATGCAAAGGTTGCCCACAGTCAGGTTTAAGCACTGTTTCTTTTGACATAGTGTGATTCAAATATATCCAAGTTAAAGATCTTGTGCTGTAAGGTATGAAGATCATAACTCTATTTGTCTTTGCTAGCTGACTTAAGACTCTCATCTTTCTTTTTGTATTCAATATCTGGCTTATATATCAGCTGGTTACTGTGTGTTAATAACATCAGTCAATCCATAACACAGGAGAAGAAAATTAAAGGATAGTAGTTTTTTATGGTTTGGGCATTTTTTGTTTGTTTCTTTTTTTTTTACTTTCTCATTTGGACAGTTTTGTGGGTCCATTGGATGAATATAAACAGCATCTTCCTACTGTCTCCAATATAGATATTATGATATTTTGATCTCTGCCTGTAGGACTAAAAGTGTTTTGTCCTTGCTTTAATGAATATGTCTTAATTACAGAGACTGCTGTACTGTCAAGCAGGGCTTGTCATAGGAGAACACAAGTTCCCACAGGGATGGCCAAAAACTCTGAACAAAGTAAGTAAATGTGAATGTTCAGCATGCAGAAAAGAAGGCTTAAATCCCTTGAAAGGGACTTATAAAAAAGAGGAAGAGTGACATTTTTACACAGGCAGATAGTTATAGAAAAAGTGTGAATGGTTTTAAACTAAAAGAGGAGAGCCCAAAGAGGCTGTGGATGCCCCACCCCTGAAGTGTTCAAGTCCAGGATGGATGATGCCCTGAGCAACCAGAACTAGTGGGTGACATCCCTGCCCATTACAGGGGCCTCGGGACTAGATGATCTTAAAGTTCCTTTCCAACACAATCCTTTCTGTGATTGTATGTTGCCCAAGAATAAGAACAAAGGCACTGTAGTTATTCACGCTTTATCTCTGTGGTCGAGTATGACTGCCAGGGTTATGTGGCTCAGGCACTGATGTCCTATGAAGGAGGGCAACATACAGAGCCTGTCCAAAACTGATGGCAGTCCAGGGTCAGGATGAGAGAAACAGAAGTAGTTCAGGATCAGATGCCAGGCTTCCTTTCCGTCTTCTTGTGCCCTGTCCCCGCCTCTGGGGCATGGCTTTTTGCACTGGTGTGTGAGGCACAGAGGCAGCAGCGTACGGCTGCTGTGGCTTGGGTGCAGGAGCCTTCCAAGCCTCCATCTCAGTGCCTTGGACAGCTCAGGGAGCTCGTTCCTAAGGAAGCAGCTCTGCTGTCGCGGGTGACCAGCCCACGCTGGGTGCGGGACTGCACCACTGCCGGGCTGGGACACGCTCTCCTGGAAGCGAGCCGGAACTGTACTTCAGGATTTCAGCCTGGCGCCGCAGGTACCCACGGAGCGAAACCCACGGGCTTTGCCTCACCGGGAGCCCTGCCAGCACTGCCAGCACTACCCCCGCCCCCGAGCCATTCCAGCCGCCTTGCAATTCCCCTTTCCCGGGGCAGAGAGCGCCGCCGGCACCGGGCGCGCGGTGGGGCCGGCAGCGTCCTGTTGCCATGGCGACCGGGGGCGCTGCGGGCTGACAGGGAACTGCGTGGCGGTGGGTGCGCAGGGATGCTGGGGCGGGGAGGGGGCTCGGAGGGCAGTGGGGGCTCGGAGCGGGCTCGGGGGTCAGTGAGAGCGAGGAGGGGGTT
>JAWWEV010000001.1:32917369-32988562 GCA_035583235.1 Hafferia zeledoni | reverse complement strand
GTCAGCAGTGCCCTGGCAGCCAGGAGGGCCAACCGTGTCCTGGGGGGCATCAGGCACAGCATCACCAGCCGGTCGAGATAGGGGATTATTCCACTCTGCTCTGCACTGGGGTGACTGGCCTCACCCTTGGGTATTGTGTGCAGTTTGGGGCAACACAAGATAAGAAAGATATTAAGCTCTTAGAGAGCATTCAAAGGAGGGCAAGGAAAATGATGAAGGGCCTGGAGGGAAAGCTGTATGAGGAGCAGCTGAGGTCACTTGGCCTCTTCAGCCTGGAGGAGACTGAAGGGAGACCTCATAGAAGTTACAACTCTCTTGTGAGGGAGGGGAAGAGGAGTGGCAGGCACTGATCTCTTCTCTGTAAGGACCAGCGACAGAACCCAAGGGAATGGACTGTAGTTGTGTCAGGGGAAGTTTAGGTTGGGTATCAGTGAAAGGTCTTTCACCCAGAGGGTCGTTGGGCACTGGAACAGGTTCCCCAGGGAAATGGTCACAGCACCAAGCCTGGCAGAGTTCAAGAAGCATTTGGATCATCCTCTCAGACATGTGGTGTGACTCTGGGGTCTGTCCTGTGCAGGGCCAGGAGCTGGACTTGATGATCCTTGTGAGTCCCTTCCAACACAGGATATTTTATGATTCTGTGATTGATGGGAACTGGGAGAGGGGAGGCTACTGGTAGTGCAGCTGCTTGATTTACAGGGAAATAGTGTGAGTGCAAGTGCTGGTGTGGGTGGGGCTCATGATAGTGATTGAGCTCATGAGAGTGGTGAGCAGCCATAAAGGTGGTCCCTGCAAAGACTGTCTGGAAAGTCACAGTAGTTGGGTTGCAGTGTTAGGAAACTGCCTGCTCCTTGTAAGGATGCAATGGCCATGTAGTTATTCATTGAGAAAGTGCTGGTAGTGATAATGGGGGTCTGTCAAGAGTTTCGCCTCATTGTTTATTTGTTTGGGAGAAGCAATAGATCTTTCCTTCTGCAAAGGTGTTCCTACTGGTTTAAAAGGTACAGTCAGTTCTCAGTCCCCCTAAATATGTTCCACTCTCTCTTATATGTGTGTGTTTTCTACGGTTTGCAAA
This sequence comes from Hafferia zeledoni, assembly GCA_035583235.1. Taxonomy (NCBI): domain Eukaryota; kingdom Metazoa; phylum Chordata; class Aves; order Passeriformes; family Thamnophilidae; genus Hafferia; species Hafferia zeledoni. Next base: position 32,987,487 of record JAWWEV010000001.1, on the reverse strand, counting down.
ATCCAGCAAATACTTTATTATAGTGTGTGGGTTTTTACCTGGTAGAGCTTGGAGGCTTTCTTATTGCTCCCTGCTTGGGAAGAATTTCATAAATGTATCACTGCAGCTTATCTGTGTCTGGAGTTGAAAAAAAAAAGTCCCTAAGCCTTCAAAATGCTATTGCTCAAAATTTTGCATTTGTATCTGGTTTTAAGCAGGGGACTTGTTTATCCATTTAGTGAGAGAGACAGAAATTAAAACAAAAAAACAAAACAACAAACCAAAACCCTTAGGGATTGTTCTAGTGATCTGTTTCTGAGGAAAATCAGTAAAATAAATGCTCAAGTGGAAATGGAATCAATACAAGTCCAGTTAATTCTGCACTGAAGAAGTATTATGATAGTCTTTTTTGTACTTACGAAGTGTATCCTGCACTTGTGCATTTGGGCTGGGGGTCTAGGAGGAGCAAACCCCCTAATTTCCCACCTACATTAGACTTTTTTCTTAATTCACTTGTATGGTTTGGGGTTTTTTAAATCTATCTTAAAACAGCTGTGTGTTTAGGATTTTTTAAAGTTTCATGAAAAAATGCAAAGATTGTGTGTGAAATAGGATAGAAAGTTATTTTGTATACAGAAAGTTGACACTGACTTGCTGCAGGGTATCCTGAGCGAGGTGAGAAGGCATGGGCATGTGATGGATTACAGTGCCTCTGTCTGCTTGGTCTAACTTGATTTTACAGATTTGTTTATGTAGCTTTCCACCATTTTCCCCTCTGTTTATTTGTGCTCACTTTAGTAGCAAAATGTATCCAGCCTGCTGTGTTTAGTCACAGAATGAGTTGGTATCAATTTCAGCTACTGTTGTTAGAATTCAGAACTTAAATTCAGAAAAGCAGTTTAAAATGAAAACAGTTTATATGCAACGTTTCTACTCATTCAGTAATAAAACCTATATTATACCAATTGTTCTGATTCATTTTATTATGTGACTGCTAAAAGTGAGGTATCTTTGTAAGTGCTTCTTTCTTGTGATTTTTTTTTTATTTTATATATTTTATTTATTTTATATAAAATATACTACTAGTTCCATTACAGAATTATTCATTGACAGTTGAAGTCTGAGATTGGTACAGCATGCCCAGGGAATACTGCTGACATGCATATCTCTTCAGAAAGTGTTTTTGTTCCAGCTCTGACAATGAAAACTGGTAGCAAAGTTGCAGAAAGGGAAATATTCTTAGTTCTAGGAGAACAGAGGGAGAGGGAAAGAGATGCAAATTAACAAGTGGACTTGAAAAAACAAGCCTGATAAAAAAAAAAAAAAAAAAAAAAAAAAACAACAAAACAGTGGACTGTAAAAAGAACAACTGCTGATTTGATTTGCAAGAATTTAAAACACAGCCTGCAGCAAGGGATGCAGTAACTGGTGATAAGAGACCACTGTATCTACTCATAATTATACTTCGTGTTGCCCCAAACCATGGGCCTGAGTGCTATGCTGAGCAGGATTATTGCTGTCAAAATTCCAACTTGTTTTGTTTGTTTCAGAACTGTTAGTAACTCGTCTTAAGTGACAAAGGCCAGTGAACATATGACAATTTGTGCATTCATCTATATATTTTTTCCCTTCACTTCTAGCACAATTGCAACAAAAGAAATGGAAGAGACCAAGAAAGGGGAGAAGCGAGAAAAGCAAGTTACAGGACCTGAATCAGATATGCCAGAAGCCCTACTAGAACTTCAGTAGGTTTAATATAATTTGACTTTTCACTCATATAGAATATGTGAATGAAGGAAGCAGATAACACAGACACCTTTTTAATTTTAGAGCCTGAGCTGATTTTTTGGGGATTTTCAAGGCTATTTCAGAAAGGCACACTTTTTAAACTATAGCTGTAAGAAAGCATTTAAATAGGTCAGAAATAATTTTATGCCATTAGGCTGTAACTTGGGAAAACAAAGTTTTAATAAAAGCAAAAATAACCAATATTTTTTTCTGTTAGTAGCAAGCTTTTGATCAGCATACACTGAAGTTGCAAGATCATATTTGACTGTATTTTTTAGGATTCTTTGGTGTTCATGGAAGCTTGTTGTCACTAGCCAGAACTTCAAGACCCACAGTTTTCTCTCTTCATTGGTGCAGCTGAGATGAGAGCACAAAGGGTTTTGTTTTGAAAGTAAGAGAGGGATAACTTAAAAGTCCTAAATCAAGCAGAGAAAAATAAGAGCCAAGTGGGAAATATCTGAAACAGTTACAAAATAGTCCAATTTATTTGATCTCCAATCTCTTGAGTAAATTATTAAAAGGAGAAAAATTAAGACTTTTATCAGAGACAGAAATTGAAATATAAAAAACTCAACATCCAATATTCAACAATTATCAGTGTTTATGGAGCAAGGAGTAGTTCCTTACTGTGGAAATGAAAAGTGGAGTAAACAAACTGAAGAGTATTCATTTGTAGTTGTAGTGACATCTACAGGAGTTCATAGGGTTTATGTAGGATTTCCTATTTCATTTTAGAGAACAGAGTACAATAGTCTATGGTGAAATATCCCAGACATATCAGAAACATACCATCTGAAAAGACAACAAACCAACCCATGTATTTTGCTAAGGAATCAGCAAACTGTATTACTAGGCTGAGATAATAGTTCACCACTTTGTAATAAAATTATTCTTTTGCAAATTCAAATATTCAAGAAAATGACTCATTTGTCTAAAGAATTTTTCCACTGACAGAGGTTCTGTACTGATATGGAGTTTGTCATTTCTACAACAGCAATAGGGAAGGAAGGGAAGGAAAGTATTCTTCTTGCTGTTTTTATTTTTCTCCTTCTCTTCTCTCATTCCCTCTTGCTCTCCCTTTCCCTCTCTTCACCTCTGTAATTTATAACTTCTCTGTACCACTTGACTGAGCAAAGCAGCAAGTGAATTTCTGTCACCTTCCACTTTAGGATTTATGAAGTGTTTAGTATTTTTTTAACTTCCATTCCTCTTTTTCCTTCCATACATTGAAGAATGGTTGCTGTTCATAGGGAATTTGTTGTTTTTCATTTTCATCATAGTTGCCTGTTTCAGTATTTGTTAGGAACAACAATCTTAAGAATTACTTGCCTTAGTAGCATCCTATAGATGACTGAAAAAACTGTCATGGTATCTGGGGGGAGCGTTGTTTCTAGATGATTAAATCAACTAAATGAGACCTAGTATGCAGAGTTGAGAAAAATAGTGTCAAAGGAGTCATCAATGCAGCTGTTTTGTGGCTTTAATCTGACAAATACCATAGGAAAATAAAGGGGGAAGTTCCAATATGTAGCAGACAAAAGAGCAGATTGTACATATTGACATTAGCAAGGTGATTGATATATTAATGGAAAATCTTAAAGTAGCAGAAAATAAGAACAGCAGCAATATCCAAAGTACAGAAATGGCTTAAAATGGCAGGTGATTTAGGCAATCACACTATGTGACCAGGCTGTCACCCCTGTGACATATTTTTGCTGTAGTCATGACCAACATACCCCCATATCTCTGCTCTCTCTAGATAATATCATTGTGCTTCATAGAAAACCTGAGAAATACTTTGGAGCACACTGACACCAGAGACACAAATTTAGTAACCTGCAATTTGCATGATTCAGTGACCCAAACTTAGCAACTTAGAAAAAAAAAAAAAAAGAAAAAGATCTTTTAAAACAGCTTTTGCAACAGTGAGGGAGGAGAAAAAACCCACAAGCAAACAAAAGAAATAAACAAAAACCCCACAAAAAACCCAAAACAAAACCCCAACAAAAATCAGAACAAAAAACTGAAGGAACAGTAGCTGTTGAAAGAGTAAAAGATGTGATAATTGTAATACTTGTCTCTCTTGCACCATATGGTGAATGAATTCTGGGAACAGAGGGAAAGATTACAGAGAATTTTGCAAATAGACACCATTTGCAGCCTAGTGTTTCTCATTCTAGAAGAAAGAACACTGTAAAGAAAGACTTGTTTTACAACTGTGGCAAAGAGAATACCTATGAAAATGTGAAGGCAGCGAGCTAGTTCTTTGACAAAGATCTATGAACAGAGCATACCACTCAGGCTGGAGTCCCTATTCCCTTAGTGCTTCTTAGAGGCTAAAAAATTACTGGTGTACAAATGTAGTCCATGAAGCTTAACAAACCACATTTTCAGAAGAATTGAATCCCATTTAATTCTCCAGTTTGAGATTCATCTGACCTATGTCTGAGTGAGTTGCCCAGGCTTCCTCTATAGCTAGTGATGAGTAATATTTCTGGAGCACAAGTAATCTTGTCCTAAAAGAGACCTATGTAATTGGCCAACTAAAGCACATACAGAAAGAATAAATCAGCTCAAGCCTCTTTAGGGGCTACAGTGGAACAGAGGCTACTGTGTCTCTGTAGAGCATGAAATCCAAACTAACTTGAAGGTCTAGATCTATATGGGAAATAAGTTCTTTATGTGTAGTAAGCAGACAGTGATATCTACCCAAATGAGTCAAGTAATATGATATGAAAATAAACGTTTGTAGTATTTTACATCTAATCTAGCTTAGATAGCATTCCTCTCTCTTGTGTTTTTTAAGAATGTCTCTTTTTTTACTCTCCACAGAATTGAGATGAAAGAAGCAACAATTGATCGGGTTTTGTTTAATCTGGAAGAATTGGAAGAAAAGATCAAAGAGTATCATAAAAGAGTAAGTGACTATGCATCATTCTCCCAACACATTTTATATGTGTTATTTAAACTCGTAGATTCTGTTTTACTTCAATCCTAATACTACATACATTTAAACTAGTTATTGCAGTGAATTTGTTACATTCAAGGAAACTAGAGTTAGTGAGTCACTTTATGTGCTAACAGTTAAAGGGTTATCTGAATTAAACGTGACATAAAACATAAATTACCTAAATTGAACATATAAAAAAGATACTGCAGGAGTAAAACTTTGCAGAATAGGACACAGCAGTAAGGTGAGTTCAGTGAAGGTGTTTTCCAATGCATGTGAGATCCTCCATAACTGCCTGCATGTTTGATGGAATCACAGAATCCTTAATGATGGGACAAAAAACCCCAAAAGAAACCAGCACAAAACACATTCTACAGACAAGCACACCAAATTTAAGTTTCAATACAGATCGCCCACAACAGACTTAACTAACAACAGAGAACTACTAACCAGCAGCACAACAACCCAAACCACAAATCTAGAAACCCCTCAGTAACACAGAGCAACAAAATGAACTGCACACAACCTTCTCTGTAACACAAAGCTAAAGGAAAGAATAATACTGTTTCCCATTAAGACACGTTAAAAAAAAAGAACTACATAACTTAAGGGAACACAACAACCAATATAAAGTGAGATATATACCTAGTAAGTTACATGATGTAAGGCAAGTTATAATTATTGGTATTAAAGTAGCAAAGCACACTTAGTAAATAAGGTGCCTATAGAGTAAAGATATAGCCCAATTAGCATCAAAGTAGCTGTGAGGTAAAAGTGAAAGCATATTATAAGGGTATAAGGTACTTTATAAGGTATAACATTGTCACGATGCCTCCCTAATATCCAGCCTAAACCTTCCTGGCACAATTTGAGGCCATTTTCTCTCCTCTTGTCACTTTTTACCTGGGAGAAGAAACTGACTCCCGCTGGCAACAACCTCCTTTCTGGTAGTTGTAGAAAGAGAGAAGGTCCCGCTGGAGCCTCCTTTTCTCCAGGCTAAACACCTCCAGCTCCCTAAGCTCCTTCATGACAGACGTGTGGTCTAGTCCTTTTAGCTTTACCTTGCCCTTCTTTGGACATGCCTCTTCCTCTGCAGCAAACACAGGACAGCAAGTCCCCTTTCAGTAAGTACCTTTCCCACAGTACATTCAGATATGTCTTTTGACCAATCCTGCAAATATTCCTTAATATTTAGATACATGAAGGATTAATGGTTTAACTTTATTTTTGTCAGTGGTATTAGCAGACCTAACCAAATATTGAGATTTGATGACCTCTTTTGATTCACTTCTGAAGTAATGAAATTGCACAGGTTTCTGTGAGAATCTATTCTTGCAAACTTAGTTACAATAAAAACTGAACAAAAAAGAGTATCATGCAACTGACTAGCTGCAATTTTTAGCACTGCTTGGTGAAGACTCACTTTCTTGTGGATTAAGAGTTGTTTTGGGTAATTTTAGAACAAGGTTGTGTAACTACTGATTGCACCTGAGTGACACTTTAAAGAGCTGTGTATATGAGCTGTATATGAACACCCATAGTATGGCATTTGATGACTTTGAGCAGCGAACTTTGTAAGATATATGAAGAGTCACTCATTGAAATTAATTCTAATTACTCAAAAATCCTTGCACTGGATAAGTTTGCAGCCTGAACTTGGTATACCAGTGAAACATTGAAACAATGTCTCTCTGTCCTTCCCCCGCCTGATGGTTGCTCTGCTTTTATAAGTATTCATCTATTTAGCTTTCCATGGTGCTACTTTCAGTCTTGAAGCATGGATGGTGTTTCATTTGTGGTTAACTCACTGGGAGTGGCATTTGCTCTTCTTTATGCAGGCATCTGAAGTCTCTTATGATTATTTCCCCATTTTATTGCTAGTTCATGGTTTCTCCAGGCCTTCTTCATGTTTTAGACTGTGCAGGGCACTTTAGGGCATTGTTGAAGGGCTGTTTGTTTAATTTACCCATGTTTTGACAGTGCTTTGAACTCCATTCTTGGTTCCTGCTTAACGTTTCTGAACGGTTTAGAGCTAATCCTTCTAGAAGTGAAGAATGCTTGAGACTCTCTCTACTGCATAGTTACTATTACTAGTTGCTCCTGTATGGTATCCTTTGGCAGCAAACATATACAGGATCAATAATCTGTGTCACTTGAGAGGATCATGGCAAAGGGTTATGGTCACAGCTGTGGAATCAGGAGGTATAACTAATTCCAGCTCTGACAAGACTCTTTGCTGTGGCTGTATGCTACTGACCTGACAGTCTCATGACTTTTCTACGTGAAGGTGGTACATTCTCCTGAAGGATGTTGACATGAAACAGATGGGTGCTACATATAAATATTTTTATTAAATTACTCACAAGCAACTTTCTTTCCAGGCAGTGGAGGACTATTGATGTACTGCACCAAGTACAGCAGTTCTTTGTCTCTCATTTCCTTCCAGTGGTCTTGAAATTACTGAGAAATCTTCCAAGACCTGAAAACTCTCCCTTATGCTCTGTCCTTTTTGAATGTGAAGAATGGGTGTTTAGTTCAGTGGTCTTGTATTTCATCTGGCACTAGGCCAGATTTTACTTTTGTTACTTAAATTTGTCACTCTGAAAACTACTTTGAAAATGTTTTATGTGTTTACTTTGAAAATGTGTTGTGTCGTCTGTTGTTCTTTCTTAGAATGACCTTGTGAAGGAAGAACAGAAGGAGCTTATCAGGCGCCTAATAAAACAAATAGAAGAAAAGGAGAAAGAACGAGATGAAAAGGAGGTTGTAACTAGGGATGATGTGGAAGAGTCACTGAAAGCAATTTTTCAGTTTGTCAGGGAAAAAGAAGAACTTTTTAAAGGTATGTTGTGAGTTGGGGAATTGTGGTTTGCCGCTTACACAGTTGGGATGAATACTTTTTTGTTGGGTTGTTTTTGGGTTTTTTGATTTTTTTTTTTCAAATTCAAATAGAAATTCAACTTCCTCATTGCATAAAAAGCATAAGTTTTCCTCCCCCCAAACTGGGCTATCTCAATTTGGTATGAGACTGTGGAGAGCTTGTGAGTAAATCTGTTCCCTCCAAGTGATGTATTTTATCATGCAAGTAGAGTCTTTCTCTTTTCTGTAGAGTTGAAACTTATGAAAGGCATAAGCACTAGTTCCACTGGAAGATTTGAAAAAAAAGAGAAAATTTGATGGCAAGAAAAATGACCATTTTTGACAGTTGAAAATTCTGGCTGCCATCCCTACGATTCTCTGTGAGAGACACATGTGTCTTTGGTTGCAATATTTCAGTGAAAGCTGCTGTTGTTCCTTGGAAGAATTAAGATCAAACTGTTTTCAGCAATGATGGTGGCCCTTGACATGATGTGAGGCCATCAAGTTGTAATGTATTGCAGTGTGGAAGAATCCCCTTTCCTTCTCCAATCCCTGTAAAAGTGCCTTTCTTAAAGAATTTGATGAAGTTGTAGGAAATATCAGTTCAAGAAATCAGTAGTGAATTTGTCTTTTGACATTCTTATTTTAACAGATCTGCACTCCCAAATTGAAGAAACTCAGAAAATAATTTCAGTAAAGAAGCAAGAGAGAGATTATTGGTTGGAGTACAAAAATGTAGGAAGCAAAATACACGCTAACAAGATTGCCAGTCTGGAAAAAGACATTAAGGAAGTCACAGATAAGCTTCAAAGAACTACAGGTCAGTTTACAGCTAACACAATGCAAGTCTTACAGGCTCTTTGCACATTGCTTGCAGGAATTCAATTATAAATTTAATTTGAGATCAAGTTTTAGTACCTCATACTAACTTTTCTAAGACAGTGCACATAAAGTGGGCTGTGTAATCCTGAAAAATATGACACCCTTTCTCTCTCCTTTTATTTCTATAAAATATCTTTTTTAAAGAAATTGATAATGTTTACAGAAATTATAACATTAAAGAAATTGATAAAGTTCTGATGATTCGCTGGTAAAATACAGGCAACCCATTTTTAAAAGATGTTACTGTGAAGGACAATAGTTTTCTAAAAATACCTATATTTAGGTCACCTACACACAGGGCTCCCTTAGCAGTCATACATGAAAATGTTAACTCTGCTGCTATTGCTTCTCATCATGCTACAAGCACTTCACATATTGAAAGCTCCTTTGACAGGAAAGAGTATGAGCTCATTCTTGGAACAGTCTTTTCTATGGAGCACACAGGTTTACAAGCAGAACTAGAGGGAGCTCTTTAGCCACTGGTCTGGACTTTGCCTCCTACTTGCTTAGTCTCATGTGTGAGGCCCTGCAAAATTGCCAGTATGGACATACACAAATGCTGGGTGCTGTTTCAGAACTGTCACAGCAGTGGAATTAATTTGAGAGCTTATCTGTTCTGATGCTGAGTGCTTTACAAAGATTTCTTTACTACCTCATTGTTTTAAAGTCATTTAAATATTTTGCCTTTACATAACCCATGCTTCCAATGGGAGAAGGATGTCCTGGTTTTTTTCCTTTATGTCCCTCTCATTATGCATGACCACAGCCAAGCAGCTGGTAGTAACAGGCAGTGACACTGCTCTAAGGGTCTCTGTATATTCTGTGCCAACCATTACCAGGCAGCAACTACTGTGGATAAGAGCCAGCTAGCTATCTTTTTGTCTCTTGAAACATATTTTGTCATGATTAAGATCTACTCCGTGATTTCTACATCGCCAAATAGCTTGTCAGATATCCATCTCTGCATTCAGAAGATTCTGAGTTTTTCATTATGCATTTTCCATGTTCTTAATAAATTTAAAAATTTGCTACATAAGTGCTGAAATATGAAATGAAAAAGAGAAGGGGCTTTTAAATAGAATACCAGAATGAGCCAGTAGAAATATTGTCTGACCTCCTGCATGTCACAGGCTACAGAGTTAAAAATTCAGAGTCAAACTGAAGTGTATTTATTGAGAGACTGTTACAGAGGTACTTATAGCAGTTGCCTACTTAACATACTGCAAAATGCTGCTGCCATTACTGGATGTTAGCATACTGTTTTACTTAACTTCCTAAAATAGAACCTAGAAAGTGTCTGGGGAGTACAGCCTTCCAGCAGAAATATAACAAGCTTTCAGAGCAATGCAGCAACAAATTGGGCTCGTTCACGCCTCAAATGTGTAACAGGCTTAGGGAATAAACTTACGTGAACAGGTTTCTGTCTCTGTACCACATATCACTCTAGGGCTTGACACTGGCCCAGTTCATGTTGTCTGGTGGTGACATTTTAAACAAAACAGCTGGAGAGGAGAGGAAGCAAAAGAGGGCCACACACTTAGGTGAGGTGAGCGAGAAACAGTGGTGGAGTGAGTTAGGGAAAATAGCCTCCTTAGGAACTGCTCAGACATACTGTTTCTCCTTTACTCCATTCTCCCAGTACAACTCAGGTTATTTAGCTGTCTGAATTAATGAAACAGAGAATGAATTATAGTATGGAAGTACATCCATTTCATTCTGCCAAGTCTAGATGGTGGATTTCAGCTTCCACAGTGTTAAATTAAGAAATCATCATCATCATCATCATCATCATGGCCAGGCTTTGCGAATGAAGATTTGGGCAGGGCTCTCCCCACCTGGGTGTGCCCTTCCAGCCTGCGCAGTGGATTTTTTAGGTGAGGCACAGCATGCACAGAACTGGCCCCACCGTTTCAGTCCTGCTTGGACAGTGACAGTGAAGTCCTTGGGACTAGAACCTACAGCTCCTGGTATACCCAGGAGGTCTCCCATCCAAGTACTAACTGGGCCTGACCCTGCTGAGCTTCCAAGATCTGACAGGATTGGGTGTCAGGGTCATGCACAACTAATGAACCAATGCACCTTTGATATTTGACTGCCTTTGACTCCACAGCGGGTCCATGACCAGATACTCATTTACAGCCAGATCAGCAATGGGCTGTCTGCAACACAAGTGCAGAGCATGGCTGCACTTCAAGCCTCTGGAACAAGTATGAAGTGCCTTCCATCCAAGAAAATGACTACAATCTCATTCATTCTTTCAGAAGGGGGAAATATCAAGCAGAAGTGGGCTATTTAGATGAGCAAAAAAAGAACTAAAGGGAAGAATGACATAATTAAAAAGCAAGTGACTAGAATATGAAGCCAAACAGATTCCCTTTGATGTAAGACACACTTTCTACACAATGACAACAAGAAATGATAAAAAGAAATCATTGAGGCAATTGCCACATTGTCTACTTTGTCCTGTTGTCCAATTAGAACCTTAGAGCCTTAGATAAGTACAGAAATTTATTAAGCACTTTATAATAATTGTCTGGAAAAATGCCATGTGGATAAGATGGTCCAATATGCTTCTAAACCTACCAAGTAAGTTTTCTAAGCAAATGTCTCCTATAACTCCAGGAACTGCTATTGATATAGACAAAATTTAATGTTAAGATGCCAGTATTTTAGCAGAATATGCTCAGCTGTTGCATTTCTTAACAGAGATGTGTAAGCCACTTCTGATTTCTAGTTTTGTAGTTGTTACTACTGTCCTTTGGATTTAGGACAATTTCTGTAAGAAAGGATGTTTGAATCCTTTTCTGTGGAGCATCTATGCATGTGACACTTGCTGATAAGTTTCAGTTTAGTAACAACATGCCAATTATCTATCTTTTGCCAGGAGAAATTGATGTCAAATGATAATTTCGGATTTCCTTTTTTATTGTTTTGAAGAATATTATAGAGATGCTTTGAATGCAGTGAAAGAAGAAAATGAGAGACTATTTGACAGGCACATGAAGTTACTTAGTGAAGAGGCTCTTAAGGTATTCCTTTTGCTTTTTTAAAAACTTCTAACTGCATCATAATTATGACACATGTGCTCTGCATTAAAAATTATTTTAACTCACATTAAGACTTGGAGCTTTTCTAATAAATTGACAGTGAAATAAGCTGTAAATCTTACAACACATGAAATTGGTTATTGTTATACATACATATACCGGGGTTTTTTTTACATCAGACTAACAATGGGTAGATGTGAGGGCATTTTACAAATGAGGTATGGGAAACTGGAACACCATGCACTGACATCACCTGTTCAAGAACATGTTGCTTTTGCTGTGACCTTGATTTCGACATTTGCGTAGACTTCAAAAAACAATAACATAGAAAGGGTTTGGCTACATGAAAATATATGTCAATCTGAAAACCAAAATTGTTCTACTTGTAAAGTACATTTTTAAATGCCATTATAGCACAGTCTCAGGAAAATTTAGGTTTATTGATACATTAATTTTTTTCTGTCATCTCTGCCAGCTGTGATTTGAAAACATGATTTACAAATAGCTCTAGTGACAACTTCTCACTTTCACAAAATGCAAAGCATATTTCAGTATGAATCACTAGGCCCATTATGTGTTTAAATTCCCTGGCTGCAGTGCTGGAATTTTCAGTCATGCGAGAACATAATCCAAAGGACTGTGTTTATGGTGATCTGCAGGGGCATCTTCCCTTCCAGTTGTTCCTTTCTTCTTACTGACATCAGTAATTAAGTTGTGGCTTTGGCTCATTAGCACAGACCTTCACATGTTTAGGTCACTTGTCATAGATCAGCACTGCCTCTTTTGGGATTTTGCTTGGGATCTTTAATAGCTTGATTAATGTTTGATTTTCTGAAAATGGGAAGATTTGAGCAATAGTAGGAACATAAAAGAACTTGTTAGGGAAAAAAAAGAGAAATGTCCTATTTTAATATGGGAAATTATAAAATATCGGTAAACTGCTTGACACATAATCTGCTCTAGGCAGGATGATGGAGAAGAAACATCTGGCCTTGTGAACTAAATCCCCCTGTAATCCCTCAGGGGATGCTGCAGTCTGTTGTGTGGATGTTTCTTAATTATTTCCTGCTAAAGAGCAGAAGGTTCTTCTTTACAGTATGCAGGACTGTCAAAGTTCTGCTCTCAGATGAGATGATCTTAAATTGTGTTTTCTCAGAGTGCTGTGGGATACTTAGACAAAAACTGTCGCAGAGAAATTCAAGAGAACGAATGGCTGAAAGAAGAGGTAAGAGGATCATTTGCCTACAGTTTATCATGGTAGTTGATGTTTTAAATACTGTGGCCTATGGTCATAACTGTTTCCAGTGATGGGCCTCTGAAGAGTTCAGTAGGAAAAGAAGAGCAGTTTTCCAGTAGTTAATCTGTAGTCCTGAGTAGCAAACAAGTGTAATGTGCTGAATAAAAGTAAAAAGTGAACACTTGCTTTCACAAATGAAGGAGCCCTTTTCCTGCCCAAAAAGTTACATGAAAGACTACCATGTTCCATACAAATAAGTATTTCTATCTGTGGAGATTGGGATGCTCTTTAGTATAAAAGCTCAACCATGTAAGTATCTGAAGAGTGGGGTTTTGAATTGCATTAAAGTTCTAGTGTTGCTGTATTGAAAGGAAATGGTTACGGATGTTGGAAACATGTGTTGAGAAATGTCTTGAGACAACTTTAGATAAAAGGTAATAAAGAAAACATGGGGACTATACACAGAAGAGGGGAAAATCCAAATCATGTATATAGTTGTAATTAATTATTTAATAGCTTTTATACTGTCTTTTAATGGCAATTTACAGCTATATATTAGATAGCTGTAGCTTTTCTTGTCAAGAAAAAAAAACTTCTGTGAGCCAGATTTAGGGAACTAATTTTTCTATGGTGAAAATTGAGTTGTGTTTGTTCCAGCCAATACAGATTCTTTGTTGTGATCACATCTAAGGATGAGATTGGTGGGTGAAATGCCCTTTCCCACCTTTACAGCCTCACAGTTTAGAGGTGAGCAAAACTTCTTGGGAAGTTAGTAAATTAACTTCTTATTTTTCCATGCCACATCAACAAACCTGGAAGAGATTTCCCCATTTCAGTCACAAGTTTAAGACACGTGCCAGTGTGCAGGGGTACAGCTTTCCTTCTTCCCCTTAATGAGCTCTGAGCATGCATCTTTAACTTTCCAGGATGGGTGTCCAAACCACAGCTTCTGAAGCAATGAGGGTAGGGTCAGTAGGAAGGAATTAGTGTTTTGTTCTGTATAAACAAACAGGAGCTCTAATCCATACATCCAGTCACTGAATGAGTATGAATTATCTTTCTGTTTTGCTGAACATTTACGAATTTTACACACATTAGGCAGTCTCAACAAGACAGATCCACTTTGGAGTACTCTTATGTTCTCACAGGCCCTCACCTTGGAGCTGAGGGATTTGGGTTTCTTTCCTCTCAACTAGAAGTTTCCAGTGTTGTGAATTACTTTTCTATGTCCTGAATAACTGCTTTGAATTTTGGGGAAAACAAAACTATTATCACTAAGTTTTCCAGTCCTCTGAATTCACCCATTCATTTTCTCTGCTTTTCTTACATGGATGAAATATTTTCTCTCAGGCTAATGTTTATATGTAGCTGACAGACTCTTTCAGTATTTTCTTTGGGGGAGATAAACCAAAAATTTCAGTTTCATCTCACTTCAAAATTTATGTTTTGTTTTTTTTTTCAGTTTGGCCACTGAACTAAAAAAATGATATACCAAAACAGCCCTAAGCTAGTTACCTCCAAATTTGAACAGATTGGGAGACTTCAGCCACATTTTTCTGTGATTACTGTGTCACACCAACATGGTGCAAAACTGCATCACCTCATCCTGCAAAGCTGCATCACCTCACTGTGCCAAGCCACATCCTGTTACTGGTTAATGTCCTGTCATTTTCACCTTTTTAATCCCTAGGAGAAATTTAAACTAATTTTAACTGCGAATTTGGGTGATTATAGCTGGGTTAATTTGGCTTTGGTGAGAACAGATGCTTTTAGATCACTGGGTACTGCTCTCAAACATATCCATACGGTTAAGTTTTCTGTGAAGGTTTCTCTTCCATACATTCCCCTCTCCAGTGAGGTGGGTAAGAACTCACTTGCACTTCAGGAAAAGTGGAAGGAATTGTGGGAATTGAATAACTGGTATCCTTTGGTCAGTGTAACTTCGTGGTGATATGGAGTGATTACCAGTCTGAAAGCAAGCGTTAGCTGGGGCTTAGCCAGTGTTGTGGTAACTTGGACCAAAAACTTTGCTAATTCTGGTTAAGAAGGTTTTGTGTATAAGCAAGAATTAGAAAAACAACACTTGCTGACCGAGCCCCTGAATTTAACTCTTCAAAGAAGGTTTGTCTCTCTCTGGGAAAACAAAAAAGAAAAATCCAGAGCTTCTGTCTAGCAGACCTGTTTGACTACACCAGAAGGTTGTGCTGTCAGAGTTGCATGGCCCAAATGTGTGGCTGTGATTGACAGAGCTGTGACAGAAAATGGTTCTAATAAAGGTGTGAAAGAACCAGAGAGATCCTCTCTTTGCCTGAATATGTGTCACTATGTTTCCCCACCAAATGTGCAGTCTTGTTGATACAGCTGCAATCTTTCTATGTATGTGCTGTTAAGGTAGTTGCTAAGAAAACTTTCCACAATTCTAAGATTTTATTTTTTTTAATTGTCAAAAGGTTAAGATCTACCGAAAGGAAGTAAGTGATTTGAAAACCTCTGTTCAGCTCCTGGAAAAAGAAAATACCACTTTAGTTGCAAAACTGATCGATATCAAACTTCAGCATCTAATAGGACCCAGGTAAGATGATGCCTTTACAGAATCAGAAGTGATTAATTTTTTAAAAAAGACAACAATACTATCTGTCTCTAAAGCTGTTTAGGCTCTCCTGCATCAAAGCCAAGGTAGTTTCCTACTTGAGGGAAAACAGGATTTGACTGTGTGTTGGACTTCTACCTTTGAAGGATGATGGTAACATTGTGACCTCCTAAATACCAAAATTCAGGAAAGAAACTGTGTTCTCTCATAATCTCTGAAGGCCTATTGCTACTCACTTTTAGTGGGGATATCACTGGGACTTGGAAATAGGTTCTTTGTGTTGTAGTTACATGGTCTCAGCCCCAGCTTTTCAGACCAAGTGCTGAGTAAGGAAGGGACCTTGGGATATGCCTGTCTGTAGAGGTGTCGTAGTATAGCTTCTTTTATACTGAAATTATTTACCTTGTTCCCTAGAGAAAGATTAATTTAGCTACAAAATATCAACACTAATGGTATCAAAAGCACAATGTAACAATGGGAATGATCCCATCTTCATTTTCCAGTCCCAGCTCAGTGATTTTAGCCATATTGCATAAAAAGTTCCAAGTCTTAAGAAATGACCATTTGTCTCTCCTTTCCAAACTTTGGATTGCTTTTAAGTGAGAGCTGCCAGCTGTGGTTTGAATCTCGGACTGACTGGAGACTCTAACATTTGTTTTCTTTTAGTCTCATGGACATAGTTGAACTTAGGCAGTAAGAATAAAAAAGAGCAGCTTATTAGCCACTAAGCTACCTGGCTGCCTCCACTGCATTTTTAAATCATTCTGCTGTTCTGCACTGGTGGTTAAGCAGCAAGTGGCTTTCAGAAAGAGTGTCCTCCCCCTCACCCCAAAACATTGTACAGGACAGTTTAGAGAGAAAATTGAGACCCCTAATATGGGTTTCATTTTATCTTTTTTATTCCATAGGCATTTGTTTCTTACTGAGGCAGCTGGCTTGCAAGAAGAATTTCCTAAGGATGAAATGAAAGTGGAATATAGAAAATATGCAGGTAATGCACATGCCAGCAGCTTATAAGAACTTACAAGTTACTGAACATTTACAGACTTTTTATTTCCCAAGTTTTTTATCAAACTGACTGTTTGGTCTGATTACCCACTTGATGGCAGCCACCACAGCAATGATCAATTGCAGTTTACATTAAGACAAAATCACAATCTACCTGTTACACAGTTTTTAAATTGAAATTGATAGCTAGATTGTGGAATATAATTACTCATCTAGAGCTAGCCTGGAATGCAGTTAACAGGATTGGCCATTTTTTATGGATACATAATTCATATCTCACTAGTTCTTTACTGACCATATCATCTTAACTTCATTATATCTTGTCCCTGAGAGGACACTCTTAAAATCTGTGTTGGCTTTCACTTCAAGTGTACATACATTTTATGGTCATTTACCTCATACATTAGAGTTAAATTGTAAATAAATCCCTAGCAAGAGTAGATGAAGCTACGTGGAGCTCAGCCTGAACTAAAAATCCTATTAAGCAGTACTTAATTTTGGGCTGAATCTCCACCTATTCTGGTAGGTATGCCCAGGAAAAGGATACACCATTAGGCAAGAAGGAGCATGGGAACATGCTTATTTGTTTAGTATGGCTTCTGTGGATTCCTTAGTATCACATTTTATTTTACATCTTTGTGTGAGTAGAAGAAAGGGATGGAAAAAAGCACAAAGTTAAAGAGATAAGTTCCAAAAATTGTCATCCGGTCACACAGTTATGGGTACATCAGTAAGTCTGGTAAGTTCTGATCAGCCCCAGCCATAGGTGAAACCATCAGGCACCACCAAACATGTTGACTAAGACCTCTGAATGAGAGCTATGTTTACTTTGAATACTTTTGCTAGACCTTTGGAATAGTTACTGGGAGGAGTAGGTTTTCTTCTAGTAAGCTGAGATCAGATCACTGTCCCAGGCAAACCTGTATCTTGGCAGTCCATGTGCAGAATTGTCTGTCATCCTGAGGATGAGTCAACTGCAAATGTGAACCATCCAAGGGAGTTATAAGTAGGCTGTGTTTCAGGAATTTATATCTATTCACCTATAGATACATATACATGAACATAGAAAAGGTTTACACTTGTTTTTGCTGCCTTTCTTATTCTTTTTAGCTGTTCAGGGCTCTACAAGATTTACGCTGAATTGATGAAAGCTCATTTTTAACCCTGCCCCATCCCACCGACCCATTAGTTATAACTTCCAATCAATTGCAGCTCCTAGTCTTGACTAGAAATTGTGAATAAAACACACTCACACCCACACACCAGAAAAAAAAAAAAAAAAAAAGAAAAAAAAAAGGAGAACGGTGAGGAAAATCAACATTTGGCTTGAATTGCCAACTAAAATTCCTACTGAGCTGCTTTGCATTGCATGGATCAAGCCATATTAAAGATTGCAGACAATGCTCGTACTAAGTACCAGTTCCAACTTCCGTAAGGTTTAACAATTACATACAAATAATTTTTCTTCTCTTTAAAAAGCAAAGACAGATGGAAAAGAGAGCCTTGGAAGTGCCACAGTTCCCTGTCAGACAAAAAAAAACTTTCCAAAAGATCAGTCTAAAACAGAGGATGAGAAGCCTCAAGACAGTGGTGAAGAGCTGCAGAAAAAATTCTTCACTCCAGCTCTGGATAGCTTGTTGTATGAAGATGAAGATGATTTCCAGGTATGAGTTAAAGTTGCCAGGTCATTCACTGACACAAACATCTTTCAGAATGGAGCTTGAGCCACTGTCAGGACCATTCTATTCCCAGTGGTGTTATGGCAACCAGTGTCTTTTACCTAGTGTGCAATTTGGATGTTTGATCACAGGCCACTGGTGCTGTTTGGGACAGTTAGGTCACTCCATGTCCTTCAAATGCGGGGCTGAAAGAGCACAGGTTCTCTGTCATACAGGCCAGCCCCCTCTGGATATTTTGGATGCCTTAGGGAACTTCTGATACCATGAGACCCATTGTTTTGGCAATTCAATGGTGTCCTAGGAATCAGCAGATGGAATGTCAGGATGAAATTCTCCCTAGAAATAATTCTGAATGCCAACTAGTGACAGTTTTCCATGGTATTGCATAGACTTGCTTGGATACTGGTCCTTTAGAATCTGTGTTGCATAGTAGCATTAAAGGATCAACATTCCTTCACCAGAAAGTTGGGATGAAGGTGTTCCTGGGTACAAACTACAGGGGTTGAGAAAATAGAAAGGTACAGGTTCTATGCAAAAAGCCAGAGTTTGGGTGGTTCTCATAGATGGGGTGGTGGCCCCTGTTTCTGGAGGTTCTCGATCCTTGGCTGCAAAAAGTGTTTCCTGAGTGCCTTGATACTACTCTTGTTAACGAAAACTTGAATACATTTCTAAAGGAACTATTCACTCTCAGAAAATACATTACTCTACATCACTGATTTCTACTCCAAATTAAAGAGGATGATATAAACATAGTTGCAGGGCTATGTAAAGATACTTCTCCATAATGTGTCTCTTTTTTCCCAAATATTTTATTCAAACTTCCTCAATAATGAGTTATAAAAGACCTACAAAACAAAATGAAAATAAAAGCCTCAACAACTCTTTTTCTGGAAATTTGGCTTTAGTTTTATTACCTTGCAATTTGTGTTCAGAGAAATCATCCTGTTGCCTTGATCAGAGACTAACTTAAGGGGTGACTCTGTCCTGCAGAGGCATTACAAAGAAAAGCTGAAGGTTTAGCAAAAAACATCTGCCCAGATGTTTGTTTCCTTAGTCATTGCCTTAGGAGAGGAAGCTGCACTTTCTTCCTGCTGGCAGCACTGCAGAGCCCACCCCAATGAGGGCCATTGGTGCTGCTGACACACTCTTACCCGCTACCACTGAAGGTGCAGCTGAAAACAGTGGTGTTGCTCTGGCAACTGCTATGAAAGCATTGATTAAACAGAGGTGATTCAAGAGCTTGCACTGGAGGGTTCCTTCTTCCTTCTCGCTGGTTTGGCTGTATGGTCTGCCTCCTGCCCATAGTGCACATCGACTTTTTCTGTAGCTGATTCACTCTCTAACTCAGCAGAAAAACTTCCCCTTTCCCCCTTCTGCATCCCTCCTGAATTAGTTTTCTGTTGGGTTAGGGTCAGTCAACTGAAATAACTCAGAGGTTTGGAGAAGACCAGAGCCAGTGCAGAGGTGGCACTAGCACATGGCCAGGCTTAGACCTCTCTTTGGCAGGAATGAGCTGTTGGATTAGATTAATTCTTCTCACAGAACTGAACTTGAGAGAAAATTTGGTTTACAGAGAAGGTGAAAACACACAGTAGAAGAGAGCAGCATGGCTGCAGCCTCCTAAGATGAGCTGGCTCGCAAAAGAATCCCATTATCGCTGACATTCCCAAACAGCAACCCCAGGGCAGCATCTCTACAGTTGCTTTAAAAAGGAAAGTTGCTGGGTTTATTTTTTTTTTTAAGAAGGTTCTGTAATAAAGAATAATATTCTTTCTTCTTAAGGTATACTTAAAACTGGGTCCTTTAAAGAGAAAGCTGTATGTGATTGGAAGAGCTGTGCCCACTCATCATGAGGAACCAGAAGAAATGCCAAGCAGGAGTGACAGAGATGATGGCAACGTTGGTAAATCAGATGGGCACATCACAGCTGAGATGATCAAGGCCTTATTTAAAGAAAATGTTGGTTGAAACTAGACAAGCTGTGATGTTAACATAGAAATGCAACAACCTTGGTTCCTCAAATATTTGTTCTGTTCTCCAGGGAGTGTATGGCATTGGGCTTTGTGGAAACTGTTTTTGAGTGCCTGAATCATGATTCAAACATGTAAGTTTATTGAAAGGTATGTTTGTGTGCAGATGGCTAATTGAAAGGTTCCTTTCCTTATGAATGAGAGGTCTTGTGCACTTTTGGGATGTCAGTCCACGTGGCAGCACATGTATCTACTAAAGAAGCCAAGTTAATATTTAGTTTGTGTGGTCTCCACTTGCAGACAGTCAAATGTAAAATTCCCTCTTGATCAGACACTGAATGGGTAAATACAAGCTGCCATAAAACGTAAAATAGTTACAAAATACTTAATGCTCTGCTAAAGCAGAATTAATTTATCCAAGCATAATTCAACTATTCTTACAAATGAAGTGTTTGAATGAATTTTACCTGTCTCCATAAAACCCCTACTTAAATATACTGAAATAAACAAAAATTAATTAAAAATTTAAAAACAGCATAAAAATCTACAAAGTCTTAAATATTTTGTTTGTTAATTGGCTAAATACGTTGTGTATCCCCATGTATTTGGTTTGTGGCTGGTCTGTATGAACATATACATTGATGCAGGGGGCAGTTTTCCACTTTCACTGCACACCCTGGATGCGCTCCCAGGAGCACACAACAGTCACTCCCCACACACAGGGGCTCATCTGTGCATTTCCTGATTAGAAACTTGTGACAGCATTGAACAATCTGATTTAAACCCTTGACAAGTTAATCAGCTCCTTGGAATAAAGCTCTTTTAAAAAATTAAAACATTTTAAACAAACTGCATCTCCATGCAGTGCCTTGGCCTATCCTGCACTTCCGTGCGTACATTTTGGTATTCCAAGCGAGCCGTTCCTGCCCAGCAGGTGTCGCCTTGAGCTGCAGGTGAGTCCAGTTGTTCTCTGGGCTCCTCCGGAACCGGGCTCGAAGCAGGCAGGTAAAGGCGGCAGGCTCCGTCTCAGACTGACTCTCACTTGCTTTGCCATGTGTAAACAGTTCCGTGAGTTTGGGCATTTCCTGCTTTAAGGCAAAGGCTGAGGTGACTCCCAGCCCTCGAGTGTCCAGGGACTGGAGATCTGGACTTGCAAGGCAGTCGTGTTTGCAGCACAACAGAAGCCTCCCCTTGGCTGCACTGCCTTGCTTTAAGTGCAGCACAAGCCCCATGAAACGGCTGACTCGAGAGATTAGTTCTGCTCAGTGATTAATTTAGCTTCTGGTTTACATGCAGAATTAGAATACAGCTTATGCTGAACAGCTTTTTGGTTACAGAAAGGTCTCTCCTTCTTCCCACCACTCCCCAAAGGGAATTTACATTTTCTAGTGATGGAAATGTGGAACCCCTCTCTGGGCTCCTCTTGGCTATGCCCATAATGCAGAACACCATGTGCAGGACATATGGCAGGGCAACATAAACCTGCATCTTGGAAAAGAGAACCTTTGCCTCTTCCCGTCTCTGTTTAGCATTTTCCTGTAAGTGCCTGTGTGGGTGAGACAGTTAAAAAGAAATCCCAAACATGCTAATTAAGGTACAAGCTCCAGGCAGCCTGCACGAGCAACAGCCTGTAGCAAAACATATTTAGTGGAGTGTCCCAAATCCCCTTGATTTCTATAGGATTAATGTTAAGGCCAGTGTGAGGCTTTTGTATGGAGAAAGCTGCGTGTGCAGCACAAGGCATCTGGATTTGATAAATTTGTTACTGGAAAAATCGCAGAAATGAGCAGCATATTGTAAAACAAGAGAGCTGATCAGTCTCTTTCTGGTAGCACAGCCAATGTTTCCAACCCCAACTTAAACAAGGGGAGTTCACTACTCCAGTTAGGACAAAACTTACAGGAGTCATCCTTACATTCCCAGCATTATGAAATACCCTTTCTTTACTGTCTTTCTGTTGCATGAGACAACTATAGGACACAAGAAAGTGTCCATGTGTCCCCACAACTATAATCCAAGCAAAGCCTCAGTTGAGCTGGAGTTGTTTTTAACTAAAACACAGCTCTCAGAAACTTGCACTTTCAATAGGAAGAAAAAAAGGGAACAAGGATTCCTTGGAATTCAAAGTTAAAAAAATACAAGCATCACTGAAGTTGCCCAGATATAAAAGCTATTTTAATAGAATTGAGGTCCATGACCTGGAACTGAGAAACATCGAACCATGGAATGCCTAAAAAGCACGGTGGGGTGGGGTGTGCTGACAGCCTGCATCCACTCCAGTGATGAAAGGACCTGCTTACCTCAGCACACTGCTGGCTTGAACCCTCTCTAAGCAACTTTCCTGTAAGGTCAAGCAACCGGATTATACTGCTTTATAGTCTGGCTGGGCAAGTATGAGCTCCCCTCAGCCAGAGCTGCAGGGAATGTGGGTTACTTCACTTTTGGTCTGTTTTTTGAGAGGTTTGCAGCCTCTGCTGCAGCTAGGTTATACAACAAGGGAATCTTTCCACAGGTTCAGACCTGTATGTTTCAGGAAAGGAGGGTAAGAGACTTGTTCTGCAGCATTTGTTCTTGTTTGGCTGCTTTCTGAGAGAGAAGTTATTAAACACTCTGCTTCTGTGGGCTAAAAGGAGTTTGCCAGAATAAGGTCAAAGCAGAAGCTAATGGACTGAAAAGTTACACTACTGTGACAAGCACAGAACAGAGTCTAATGGTGTTAGCATCTTAAGCCACTGATGTTTTGCAGCTGGATGTTCCTCTGAAAACAGACTTTCCCTTGGATTTTGAGTCCATTGTAAAAGTAAGGATGTTTTTTGTAATACTACACTTCAGAGCTCGTGTTCTGCAGTCTCCCACAAACATCATGCTGCTTTAGGACACGGCATGGTAACAAGATGCCAACAACTGTTCCCATATGTGGCCCACTGAACACCTCCACTGAGGCATGGAAAACTGGGATTTAACATGATATCAGATCTTTTCCGCACTTTTGGCAATCAAAGGGAAGAAAGGAGCTAAAATTGTATCAAGAAGCTAAAACTGTATCAAATACTGCTTTTCTAAAGAAACAGTACTCGGGCTGTGTCTGGCACGAGGAAGTTCAGCATTACACCGTGAACAAGTTACGAAAATAAACCCGAGCCCGCAGCGCTCCCTGTGCACCGCAGCTGCCGGATATCCAAAGCACTATGCTTGCATCCAGCATGTTCTCTGTACCATTATCGCCTCACACAACAGAAATATAAGGAAGTTGGTTCTTTGTTCCAAGGCTTTTTGATCTTTGCCTCAGGAAATTTCATCATCAGAGAAGCAAGAAAAGAAATAAATATGTTTTACTCACTCATAGACTAATGTTATCTCCAGCAGGCCATCTCCTGGGAGCAAAACGGATATAGTAGTACTCAACCTTCAGATACAAAAGGGTGCTGAGTGGGTGGCTGCAATGTTACACCTTGAGGGAACCTGCTCAGGGTTTCTCCTCCTCATTCTCCTCATCTAGCCAGGATGCAGCCAAGAGATCAGTCCCTTTGCTCTCCAGTTTGAACATGGAAAAGATCAGCAATTTTTCTCAAAGACTTTTTTGTGGGGCAAATTCAGTGGAAGATGTCAAGCCTATTTTCTGCTTTGTCCACTGCAGTGTTTTAGCTCCAAAGGTCAAGTCAACAGATTGCCAACAGGCCAAGGAGAAAGATCTTCTCCAGTTCACATTGGTTTACATATGCTCCCATCAGCACTGCTTTTTTGTCTGTATTTGGCACATTTCTTCACTCCCCTCACATTACCTTGTCAATCTCCTGCTCCCCTCAGCATTTACTACCCTTCTCAGTGTTTTTAGCACTTAATTCTCATTTCTCTGCCACAATCTTTATCTCAATTATGTCATGGCCTTCTAGTTGCAATTCAATTATGTTGCTACAAAATTTGTGTCAGGCTCTGGAACAGGCCCTTTTTGTCTAATAAAAGATGGAGGGTTTCACCCTGTCCCTTCTTGCTGAAGGGCTGTTTGGCAGCTGGCAATGTCTGTGACTTGTTCCACTAGCCAGCGGAATGGACCCTCTGATGTCATGTAAAGTCATGGAAAGACAGCTTTTAAACATGTCCTGAGGTACAGCTTGGTTTAGTCTGTGACTTTGAAACAAAGAACAGAGAGCAAAGGAATTTAGATCTGCCTGCATATGAAGATTCTACATTTGGGCTTTTAGAAAACACATTAAGTTAGGAATTATTCAGGTTCTTCTTCTGGCAAGAGTAATTGTCTCAATAGGTAAATCCAACTGTTTTAATTATATACTTCTCTAATTAAAACAAAATAAATACTGTGGCTAGTCTGACACACCAGTTTCCTACAGAAACCTCTGAGAGGAACAACACCCCTCGAACAAAGCACTGCAGCCTCTGCTTGCTAAGAGCAGGCAGCTTCCCTGGACACTTTGCTCCTGTAGATTAAACAGCCTTTGAACTCAATTCCGAAGACAATCAGGTTTTCACAACCCCCTCATTATTGAAAAGATCCAGTAATTCAAAAGAAGCACGTCTGTGTGCTATGCTTTTTAAATTAAGCTAAACTGAATATTATTCCAGTGATACCAAAAGCAAACATACCTATTGTGAACAAAGTCAATGGGAAAGGAACACTCAGGAAAATTCTCAAGCCAGTTGCCTCCATGGAGTAAACCAAAACACAAGGGTTATTAGCAAAGCCTTCCACAAGAAAGTTTAACTGGCACAGCAGCCACGCTAAGGAACACAGAGCAACAATGAATGAGCAGTAAAGGCTAACAGGAATTTGCCATTCCTGCAGAAGAGGTGGTTTTGGGTGTTGGAAATCTTCTGGCACCGTCATGATTTGCAATCTCAAGTCCAGAGACACAAAAATCAGGTCCATGGGGTCAAAGAGATCTAGGAACACAAATCCATCCTCAGTCAAAAGCCTCAAATGAGACTTAAACCTCAATGCATAGAGCACCACAGACCCAAAAAGATGAGAACGTTGGTGTCTGTTTTTATCATAACCTGGCACACCAAACTACGGAGGAGGAGGAGGAAGGTCTACCCTCCCTGCATCCTTCACACAAGCTTTGGACTGTTTCAGAACAATCTGTACCCTGGTAGTTACTGATTTAGGCCACAGATGTGCACCTTTTTTCCAGCTGACTGACAATTCACATTTTTTATATTCTGACCATAAGCAAAAAACTAAGTTGTTCTCTCAGGGCACAGTCCCACACAAAGCCTCAGTGGTAGAAGACAAAGATTTAAGTAAACCATGTATCAAACTCCCCAGATCTGTGTATTTGCATTCTATACTCTAACAGGTTCAGGGTCTCTTTATTCATGCTTTTAGAAAGAAGTTTCAAATCTGACTTGTAACAATCATTTTACAGTGTACACCTTCAGGACAAGCCTCAGGTTGTTGTGAGGAGCAAAGTTCCACTTCTATCAACCCTCTCTCTATCTAATTAGAGATGGTCTCCTCAAACAGTTTTTAACTTTTACAGAATTACCTTCTGCTAGAAGATTAGGGAAGATACCTAAATAATTTTGGGGGTCATATTTATGCTTCTTGCTCAGTTATAAACAGTACAAGTTTATTGCCATGAATATTTTGAAAAACTAGAAGATGGTAAAATACCATTTTAAGTCAGGAACAATGAGACAAGTTGTTACTGGGACTGAAGCCTCTACAATGGCAGCCCCAGGAAGGTGCTGATGGATCATGTCAGTCACAAGTTCGTAGTGCTGCACTTCCTGCAATACAGTATGCACATATGAAATACATTTGGCATTTTATTAAGTAAACAAAGCAATTATCAGTGCACATTTTAAGCAGCAAAAAGAAAAGAAGCACCTCAGACTTTCATACCGTAACAAAAGTTCTGTGGAAGCTGCATTTTATTTGAAAATCCACCCATTTTTGCTAACATACATTTTAATATTTTAAACAAAAATAGAATCTGCAGAGACAATGCAGCAAGTATGCTCAATTCATGTACAGAATTGCTTTCATATCATTGACTATCCTTCTGAAGGCCCCACTCCAACCAAAAATTATGATGTATTTACAGAAAGCACCGATCAACAGTGCCACTTTAACTCTTTGTGAACTAAATACCCACTAGACATATGTCAGGAAGCTACTTCCCCTTTACTTTTGAAAGATACGTGATCATAAACATGGCACGAGCCAACTGAAAAGGCTTCCCCCCCCCCCCCCCAACACACAACACCTTGATTTTATTTTTTTACAGAAGAGAAGGAAAGTCTTAAAGTGAAAGCAATTCCTCACATTCATTTTGGAAAGGCCTTATAATGTCAAATGTAAAAATAATGACATGCCAAGCACGAAGCAATAAAGTTCCTTCCCAATGCACTAATGCTGAATTAAAAATGTAGTGCTTCTTCTAGTCAGTTAACTGTTCCCTTGCAAAATCCTAGGCACAGAATTGACTATAAGGATTAATGCATTTTACAGCTCTTCTCTAATTCCCATATATACTGAGAATTCATTAGATTCAGACCTTTAAAATATTTAGTGCTCTGTATGTCAGCTGAAAAGCATTCTGAATCAGATTCATTCTTTGTGGATAAAAATCAGACATACTGTATACATCCATACTCATTTTCATAAGGAGGTTTTTTTGATACAATATTAATGTTAAATTGATAATCATAAATAAATACAAACAATAATACATAAGGAATGTCTACTGCAAACTGAATATATAATTTTTAAAAAAAGTTAATTTCCATTACTGCTGTGCCTACATTTGTGAGGACTGAAGAAAAGGTAACTGCAGAATTAAGAGTTAGGATTTGACCCTCCCCTGCCCAGAGTCTTGTTTTGAGTTACGGTAAAGGACACATCTCCACTCCAGACAGCATTTCCAAACACCAATTTCAATTTCCAGAATAAAGGCTTCTCTTCGTATGTTACCAGTTAAGGATATTATTAGAAGCTGAGAGTACTGACGTGTTAGTCACCAGGACAAAAAAATAGAACTTGGTCTTAATTCATGGCAATTCTTGGCTTTGTGTTGTGTACTGATGCCTTCTTATGGAGGTGTCCCAGCTTCCTTCATTGGTCTTCATCATTTCACTGCGTCGCTTAATGGAAGAGGAGAGTTTGAGACACTGAAGTTCATTTTTTCCTGGAAGTGGGGATTTACTGCTCAGGACATCTTCTAGGAAACGTTCCTTTCTCTTCCATCTAACACAGTTACATAAATTGAATCTGGAAAGATGAAAAATCCTTGGGTTAGCATTCAACAAAAGTAAGACTTCACTATAAACTTGTTTTCTTCAAACATTTCCATTCTTCTGATGCCCCAAGCTACCCCATGATCTAAAGTTTTGAATGGAAATAAAAAAATTTACAAAATCAGGGCCAGGAAACAACCAAAAACCATCAGGATGTTTTTCCAACGACACCAGCCTTTGGGACATCTCTGTGTTAACAATAAAAAAACCCCTCCTAGTTATCCATGCAACGTTGTCATCAGTGGCAGCGCAACACAGACCAACACTGTTGTGAAGAGAACTCAAGGTCATTTCTCATGCTGAACCAGAGGAAGTGCACAAAGAAACACAGCTGCTGTGTGCAGTAAGCCTAGTCTTCCTTATAGTCTGAATTCTTGCATTTTTTCATGTTTTCACTCATTTTAGTATTTAATTCTCACCTGCCTCTGACTGATAAAAAGAGCACAACTCCTCTAGTGCACATCTGTACCAAAACTGAACCCTCACACACGTGAACCGAGCACCTCATCCTGCACAAAGCAAACTCTTTGGTCAGGCCATGTGGGGAAGCACAGTCTGCCAGCAGCAGTCAGGTCTTTGCTGCTAACCATGAACTCTGAACCTTTCCTGATGAAATAGCGAACACCAGGCAGTACCAGTTCCTTCTCCCTAACCACAGCAGAACCACGTGAGCTGGCTCCTGCCGTTCAGAAGGCAACTACCAAACTTCATTTCCAGTGGACCAAAGCAAAAAACCTCAATTGGCCTTTAAACCCCTGCAGTTAAATACAGTTTCCAAGTCACTTCCACAATGCTTCCAACTCAACATGACTTGTTTTATTTCCTTCAGAAACAGTTCTAGCCATGTAAATGAAACTTGAATTAGAACTTTGTTTCATATCACAAATACCAGCATCTCCCCAGAATAATGGACAATACCTAAGTTGTTCTACAAGAAATCCTGGAGAGAGAGCTCTGCAAAGGGATCCTTTCCTGAGGCTCTGTGAGGACTCTGACTGGAAGGGCTGGATGCTGCAGACAGCTAGTAGGAAAGACGACAGAGAAAGGGAAAGAAAAAGAAAACAAGGTCTCAGAATGACAGAATATGAAAGCTGAACGTGTAATGAAAGGACAAGGGGAGGTTAAGAGGCAAACTTCTACTAAAACAAGGTGTTTGGTCATATGGAAAACGAAGCCTCTTCAATGGTTGGTGTAATGCAGAAACAAGCTGGACATGACCCTCCAGAAAGGAAACGCCAATGGTATTTGCCAAACAAGCAGATAACCTCACACTTTCACAGCAGCTTTCTTCAAAAGAAGATAAAAAACACGCAGCCTGACTTCTGTGAAAGAGGTTAGTTCTCTCCCTGCTTTACTGGGAAAACTACAGACTGGCAGGGAGAGATGAGGTTGGGATCTGGCCAGAGCATGGCAGCTTTCCACATGGTTTCTCCAGACGGAATAGCTCTCAGCATCTTTTCCTGTCAAAATAAGACACAAACAGAAAGAGACTGGAGAGCGGAGAATAGATAATTCTCAACTTTGGACCTAGGAAGAGAACATGGGATATATTCTGTGAGTAGGGAAAAAAATAAGGAGAAAAGATTAGTTTGTCAACTGCTGCTGTTTTAGGTAAGAACTGAAGACTGTGATGGACAGTCTATACACTCACAAAAATCACATCCTACAGCCACGTACCTAAAGCACCACACTACAAACTCAGCCATATAAAGCACGTAATTTAGAAGTGGGTAATACTGACATTCCAGCTGCTGCTGCTGGAAGGGACCAACAATCTGCAGGCCGTACTTGCGGGAAGATCTGCCATTTGTTGATTTATTTTTCCTTCTTTGTTAGTACTTTCCCAGTTATAAATGGTGCTTTATTAAATTCTATTTGCCTTCCCCCAAGATAGAACATGCATGTTTTTGCAGTTACAAATAGAAGTCAGCATCCTCCAACTCAGTTTCACTGGAACTGTTTGTTCAGAACCGAGTCACCAATCACCAGTGTCTACTTGCACTCCATACCCACTGCAAAAAACACAGCATGAAGACCTATTTCCTTTGGAAATACCAGATGCCTGCCTACCTACACATGACAGGGAATGTGCTCGTCGGAACTGCTTGCAGAAGTGCTCAGAGCGTAAATACTGCCAACTGCATATTTCAATTTTTCACATGGATGTCTATCTCAGAAACCACATGAGGAGGACATCTTTCAGGATCAGCACACTCTCAGTCTGCATTGCAATCTTCATCTCCTTCCAAATTCCCACCCCCAATGGGGCAGTTGGATCCAGACCCCATAAACAAATCACGGAAGAATCATGAGACAGAATGGAAAATGCTTGAGAAGCAGTATCAGGATGTCAGAAGTTCCCCTCTTAAACCTGGTTCTTCCCTTTGGAAAGCCATAACCCAACACACCCCACCACTCTCCAAGATTTGAGCCAGACTAATGATATGGTCCAAGAGAGCTCTAAGTTCAGCGAGGCATGTGTACTGCCACTGGATTTCAGGAGACATTCTTCCTCTTCATTGTCAAATGCCTTAAAGTCAGATTTTAAAAGTCCTGTTAAACTGAGCTGGCAAATCTCCAACTGATATTAAGTGCAAAATAATGTCCCAGTTTGAAAGCAGAGTGGAAGACTAGTAGGTTAAGAGTCATTTGTGCAACATCAGCATGTAACCAGTAACAGGAAATCTCAGGAATCCTGTTCAGGATAAAATCTGGGGAAAAGCCCTGACAATGCTACTATCTAGATGCCACAGTCAAATTCAGACAAGACACAGCATCTTACTGTAAACACGTACTTCAACAAGATTCCTCAAACCAGTAAAAAGGCGGCCTAAAAAATGTACACAGAAAGTACAGTTATGCCATTTCCTACATTGCACCTCTTACTGTTTATAAATGGATCTGAAACCCAGGATCTACCTCAACCGTTTCTAAAGAGAAGCATTTAGTACTACAGTGCTGGCCATCAGTTTCTCTAGGGCTAATACACCTGGAACTATGGGTTTAGTGCCTTTACTGCCCAGTGCTTGTGTGATCTGAAGTGCAACACACTGCACTGCTTCAGACAGCTCGGTGCCACCTCCAACAGCAGTCGTCACTTCTCACTGCCTTCAACAAAGGCAAAACTCCCCTGAGTCACAGTAAGACCAAAGAATCCATACAGAGGTGAGTGTTGGGCTGACTCCCATCATTAGCTACATTCTGGTTTCTCATGAAACAAATCTTCAAGCTGTTCTAGTATATATTTTAGGATTAATGTGTCCAAGTGAGAATCTGAAAAGTCTACTTTCTGGCATAAGTCTGTCCTGAACTTCATACCCTGTTCTTATAGTCTCAAACACAGCACAAAACAAAACAAACCCAAACAAAAAAACCCCAACCGAAAAACAACCACAAAAACCACCTACCTCACAAAACCAACTTGCTCATTTGCACATGTACCTATTCTCCATCACCCAGGCAATCACTCCTCCTACTTGCCCTGTACAGTTCAGTGAGTTAACAACTGCAGTGTTACAATTCACACAGATGCTGGCAGTAGGCCAAGTAATTTATTTGTTCTATTTTAAATCCTAAATTTTTCACTAGGCAGCTGCTTTCCCTCCTAAGGCTATGTCATTCTGAGGCCACTCACGCTGGAACATGTGACACTTAAAGCACACCACTGATGTGTCATGACTGTACCATTTTATACCAGCCCACACAACACCATTTGGGAGGAACACTCAAGCCTCTTCTCCTGCATGTCCCGACACTTGGCCCTTGGGACGGCACCTACGTTTCAGCCACTGCACATCAGTCAGACCTGACTTGTCTGAAATACTCTGCATTTGCTGTACTGTATCACATCTGCCATCCCTCTACTTGGACCACTGCGTGAGCCTGCCCCTTCCTCCAACACACACACACTCACACACACTCTCTCACACTCTCTCACACTCACACACACTCACACACACTCACACACACTCTCCAGCAAAAACTTACACAATTCCAAGCATTCTCACTGTTCTGTGGAGCACAATGTCAGAGTTTGCAGGGAGTACAGCCTGATATTTTATCATGATGAAAACTGTTTTCTTTCTCAAGTGGGAAACAGTGACCCCAATGCAAGATAAGTGATTTCAAAGACAAAAGGTACACATCTTTCAAAATTATGTCTTCTGCACCTGGATTGTCAAAGAAGCAACTGTTCTAGTTACCCCTAAAAACCAAACTACACTTGTTTTTGACAGCAACAATTAGGAATAAATTTGCAAGCCTATAAAAGAATACTTGCAAAATAGGTATGTCTAGATATAGGAAATATACATTTAATTAGACAAATCCTTAAGAGTATCATGTTAGAAACAACATTGAGATGCTCATTTTCCCAGTCTATTAACGAAGTAGGAGGAGTTCCGAACACACTACAACTTGGCAATATAATTTTTTGGCAGCAACCTCATATCTGTCATCATGCTTTCAAGTACCTTCAGGTTTCTTTACTGTAGACAACAACCAAGATCTGTCAGCAGACTACAGGTGATATAATCTGGCACTTTAAAAGTAAAGATGAAAAACAACTTACTTTTCAGCAATGATGACACTATAGACAAAACTAATATTAAAATAACAGTGTTTGGAATGATCTATGTGGGCACTTTGAACTGTGTGCTTCTCAGATTACTATTATTCATTAAGATTTGTTTACTTCTCCCAAGAACATGTGTTAATTTTTTTTGTTTGTTTTTGTTTTGTTTTGTTTCCTTTTTCTACTTCTTGCACAATTGCAGCACTAACTAAACATAAAATGACAAATGGGCTCTCAGAAGAGCCTCAAGACTAAGCACACAGTAAATACAGCTGAGAATAGTGTAACTCCCCTCTGTAACTATACATTAATAAATGCCACCTCTGCCCTGTCTCACATGCAGCCTTTGTTTCATTTAAGTTGTTATACCGATGTCAGGCTTCTGAAAACTAAACACCTGCCAACAGCACAGACTGTGTGTCTCAGGGAAAACCCTTCTTGGTCATACAGCAAATGCTGATTCAAAGGGTCTGTTTTCTATCAAATTAATTCCTACAAGAGCTAAACATCTTGTCAAATAAGTAGAATAAATATAGCTCCACACACCTCACTGGTGACTAATTATTCTTTCTCCTGCTATGACAGCCAGCTGGGATTCAACCTAGGCCAAGCCCTGCAATGTCAAATGAAGCAGAAAGGCTCACTGAGCTATTCAGACCCACCTATCTATTCATAACTGAATCAGGCAGGTGGGCAGATTTTTTTTTTAAGCATCATTTCAAAATTAATTTTTTGGATGTAGAAGAAACTCTTACCCTTGAGGATCCTTTCACTTGGTCTCTGTGTAAGAACTGTCATAAACACTCTTTTTTCTCTTGAAATATTATAAAACCCATGTGAAAGATACTAAATCACTTAAGTGACAGTGAATGTGCAAAGCAGCTCTCAGAAATCCAAGAGAAAGTCAACAGAGAACTGCATTTCTAGCTAAAGAAATCTAACTGCATCCCTTCCAGATAAAGATTTTAATAGTAATAATAACAACAATAATAATAATCTATCCACAAGGCAGTGTTTTAAGGAAGCCAATGGACACAGTGCCTGCTGGCAACACACAGCAAAGCCTTTCCCGTTAAAGGCTCTAGAAAAGGCTTGAGACTCTTTTCCCTTCCAGCTTACTGATGAATTCTTGTCCCTGCACATTCTAGTCCCAAACTCCACACATGAACCAATCTACACCTAACTGAAGTTATATATGCATGCTTTCCAATAGTCACCTATAGAGACAGAGCTCTTTATAGTAAGATCAAAATACAGGCACAATAGATTTCATTTTTGTAACAGAATCATGATACAGAGGGTGAACTTTGAAAAAGAAGCATTTGATGGGTAAGTAAAATCACACTGCTAGTACTGGAGTTCCAGCAGAACTTGGCTCTGCATCTAACTACAACATCTTAACGATCTCAGAATTTTCTGAGAATAGTTCAAAGGTGTTCAAGGTTGTTCATGCCCTCTGCCCACTTTTTTTTTAAAATGTTTTTCCTACTGTAAAAAAGAAACAAAAAACAAACCCTCTCTTCAGATGGCTATTGGATTAAAAAGTGAGTTCAGATATAAGTACCCAGTGACAGAAGTTTGTAAAACAAGGTACATATTTAACTCCAGCATTGATGAAGTTAACATTCATTAGAGTAGCCCTTTGGCACACTCATCCCAGTACATTAGGTAATGAATCCAGACACAACATATCCCAAGGAGCAGGTAAGCAGGTTATTTAAGGAACATTCCATTTAGGGTAACACTTAACAGGGAAAGGCCAGGTAGATCACTCCTGCTATTGCATACCTTCACCATGCTGTAAATACAGTCTCCTGCAAAACCATGAATACAGAAACTGCTGCAGACTGCCATGGTTAAAACTAGATGAGGAGGTCAGGACCAACAACCAGGTGCTGGGTTGAGGTTTCCACAAGTTTCAGAGCCATCTAATGCAGCCATAGACATAAAAGGCTACACACGCTGTGATGGGCCCATGCAAAATGCTGTAATACAAGCAGGCACCTCACACTTGGTTACACATTCTGAGGTAAAGCAGCATAGAGTTTGATTTTGGGGAAAAGGCCCATCTTCAGTAAAGAGCACAGACTTACACTCTTACCCTTTCACTAAAGCATTGTCACATTCCTACAAAAACAATGCCTTAAAAAAACTACTCTCTTTGCTTCTGTAATATGAACTTGCTGCTGCCAACCTGCAAACAAGCACCTAAGAAACAAGCCTTCCATGGACCGCTGGGCTTGTGGAGTACATTTGTCCAATGTAAGAAAATATTAAAACACTTTTAAAGAAACTGCTTCATGTGTAATTCATTCCCAGCACCAATCATTTGAATATACACACCTGTGCTCCCGGTACAGGGCCAAAAGGGTTTGGTGGTCTCATGACTGGCTGACTGTATATCAAAGTTGGCTGTGTCATTACTGGTATGCCTCCCATCTGTGATGGCTGAAAAAAATCCACAAGCATCAAATCACACACAGCATTAACACTTTGAAAGCATTTAAGGAAAGAAAATGGCAAATGGGTGAATAGTCTTCATTATATGAGATATGCAATCAAGTAAGATCTTTCTACAATATTCTGCAAATAAAGGTTACTAGAAAGGAACATTAGAGCCTTTCCAAGGAATTATCTCAATAACAACTGAGCCCATTCATTGTCTTGTGGCAAAGATCTGAAGTACTAAAACACTTATTCAAGCACAAGCATTTGTGCTGGTCCTCTTGTTCCCAAACCCAAGGTCTGACAGCACTTCCCTCGCTGCCTCTGGAAGCACAAGCCCAGTTCTACAGACAGGAATGCAGAGCTGACAGAGTTCAGAAAAACTGAAAACTGAGAACTGTACATGCAATTCATGTTAAATCATTGTGCAATGAAAGTCAAAGTGTTACTGGCACTTTAGCTGAGCAAAATTAGGAGTTCAACTTGTATTAATGGTCTTACAAGTCAAGTTATATTTAAAGAAGATAACCATCTCTGGCGCTGCTTTTGGCACTCCCTTCAGGCTTGGACTGACAGCCAGCAGATATAAATTAAGAAAAACCGCTGGCCCAAGGAAGAAAAAGGAACCAGCAGCCAGGCAACGCCCAGCCACAGCACTAGTGAAACTGCCTGTCCCGGCATGCCTGCACCAAGGGAAAAGCCTGACACTTGGAAAAGGCCATCAGCCTCACAACTATGGTTCCTACTATTGCTTCCGGGGATAACTAAACACAAGGGTAGTAAAACATGACAACATTTCAGAGAGTCAAGTCTGTGTGATCCAGGAGAGTTTTCAGGATGTGTTACAGAGCCCACTGGTCATTCTGTAATGGCCTGTCGCACCCACCTACTCAGATGTTGCAGGTGTATGAACAAGTACCAGCAACTCAGGGTAACAGTCACGGCTCCTCAATCCCAGTTTCCATTTCACACTGGCATTTAAACTACATGACAAAAGCTGCTTGACATAACCTGCAGGATTGTTTCCCATATGCTACGGATATTACCCTCCCCAGCTGCTGAAATCAAAGTAACTATGAAAATGCTGCTGGTACCATCACTGCAAAGTTGTGTGGATAGTCTGAATCCACACTACTGGTAGTTTAGACAAAAGACCCTCAAGAACACAGTTGGTCACTTCTGCAGTTCACTTACTGAGCATATACAAGTTATATGTCATTAAACTAATTTGGTTATATGATGAGACATTTAACTTATTTTCTTCCTCTAATCTGTGAGGCATGTAACAGAGTAACTGTCCTAATGAAGTTTTCTTGCCTTTTGCTCACCCAGCAAAGCTGCGCTGAATCAAAATCATACTAATAGAGGGGAGTTAAGGCATACAATTTCAGAAATATTTTAAAATTTGAGGCAATAACAGAAGTTTTCAGAGCAACAAGCAGCAAGGTCGGGTTTATGTCAAAAGCCTTCAGGTACTGGTATGTCACTAAGATTGAACTCTCAACCAATGCCTCACCACATGGTAGTGTCACAAGCTTGTAGTTTTGTAGCATTAATCATTACAGATACTTCATTCCAACCTCAGGAGAAGATATTTAAGTTTCACTCCACCAATAAAACATTTCTGTTATGAAAGCACCTATTACTCACATGATAAATTTATTTCTACACCAATAAAGTCCACCAAGAACAGACGTTGCCTTAATTTTCATAGAATCCCAGAATGGCTTGGGGTTGGAAGGGACCTTAAAGATCATCTAGCTCCCCTTTAAGAAGTTTACAAAACAAGTGAGGTAATGAAGGGCAGAGTTAATTTCAGACAAACACCCCTGAAGTAGTTCAGAAAAACAGAACTTAATGATTTGATGAAGAGTAAATCGATGAGAGCTGAAATTGAGTCTTCAGCAAAATATTTCAGAAAAATTACTGCTACCAAACTATAAGCAATCAAATGATATACAGTATCTGACTGTTTCCAGTTGTAGAAATTCCACTCACCATCATGTAGCCCATCATTCCTGTTGGCGTTGTGGCAGGATATGCCATTACAGGAGGTGCCTGGTGTGAAAAACAGTGGTGAATTGAGAGGAGAAGAGATCAACTGTGTACTGGTAAGACACTGCTTTATAATGATCAACTGCAGCACTGAGCTTATTATGAACATAGCAAAGAAAAAATAGAATTTGCAGGCTGGTGTTAAGAGGATATCCTAATGAATTCAGATGGAATACAATACCTAAGCTAAAGTTTCTAGGCCATCTTGGCAAATCTCTATGTATTTGGTTTTAACCTATTAGGATTCTGTCTGTCTGAACTAAATTGCAAACTATTATTCTCTCAGCATCCTGTTTAAGAGAACACAGTACAGGACACACAGAAGTCTGAAAGTAAATATTTATGAAGCAGAAGTGTTTATTTAATCCCATGAAGTATATATTTATATTTAAGTATCCGAAGTAATGGTACACAAGGAGTCTTAAGAGACAATTTAAAAGACTGAAGGACCAAATCACCATTGCTTCTGCTGACACTACAGGAATTCTCTTCTCCTTAGCCAGGATGTACATGCTATGGGGATTATCCCATCATGCTTCGATTTAAATTAGACTCTAACAGAATATCTAGATTCCATTGCTTCTCCCCTACCTGCTTCACACAGTGAATTTGAACAGACTGCAGTACTTGGTAGGCATGTTTCTTATGTACTTACTATACTACTTATGAAGATACAATTGCTGTCAACAGACAAAATCTGGGGGAAAGTTTTTTAAACAGCTTGGCAACGTAGAAAAACAGCTGATAACTCTTAAAAAGATGGATATAGAAAGAAAGTTCTTCCTCTCCTATGTTCTTTGCTCTACAGTTTATTACTCACTTTCTAAATTAGTATTAACTCTTACAAGAACAAAAAAGTTGTGGGTTTGTTTTTGGGGGTTTTTTTCAGATTCTAACCCTGTGCTTATAAATACTCAGATAACTTGCTGTCTATCCGCTCCACCTCCAGTGAGTCTCTTAGATAAAACACTCTAATTCTCATGCTATTACTGTGGGGATTTCTATGTATGACAAAACAAACACCATAAGCATTTCTTGGTAGTGACATTATTTATATTGAAAAGAGGGAAATGATAAAATATCAATCATACTGATTAATTAAAGCAGAAAAATTATATAATCAAAAATAGGCTATCAGGGAAGCTGCTTCTGAATTCAGTTCTAAGGTATCTGCTGCTTTTTCTTATAGAGTAGAGCCAGTGCAACAGGCATTTCAACTGCCTTCAAAAATGATAAAAAATCATCTACAGACAGTGTACTATCCATGTATTTCACAAAGTGGACAAAGCTATCCTGAAAATTATTTTTTTTTTAATTTGTGTACACACACTTATATAAACATGCTGAATAACTTTTTTTTTTTGAGTGCTCAAGTATTGACCTACCATCCTTTAGTTACAGAGTTATCCTGCAATAAAAACAGAATACAGGGAAAGACCAATATCACTGTTGACATAAAGAAAAAAGTCCTTTAAAGTGACAGTCTGTGTTCCTCAGACACCAAGCACAGGTTATTGCCTGCCCTTTGTAAACCATCTCCATGAATTTTCTTTTCTCACATGAGCATTAATAACATATTGGTCTCTCCCCACTTCATAAATAAATCAATCAAGATCTACCATAAATGTGGATCAAGTGCCAAGTATAACAGAAGCCTGTGAGGTTTCATGCAGTTATTCAAACACAATATTTTTATCTTCATTCAGAATTCACCAAGTGCATTAAAGGCAGCACAGACACACACCCCAGCTCTCTGGCAGCAGACGGTACAGTTTAAAGCAAGGAAAAATAATCTTGGTGTTTCCCATGCCATCATTCGA
This sequence comes from Hafferia zeledoni, assembly GCA_035583235.1. NCBI lineage: Eukaryota > Metazoa > Chordata > Aves > Passeriformes > Thamnophilidae > Hafferia > Hafferia zeledoni. Next base: position 32,949,348 of record JAWWEV010000001.1, on the reverse strand, counting down.
GTCAAGAGCCTGCACACCACCTATGAAGTTCATGTATGCTAGGAGAAGCTCAATTTTTGGCACACCAAAGATTTTAAAATGAGAAATGTGTAAATAGCGAGGAGGTTATGAGATTCTGCAACAGCAGTGGTTAATATCAGCATGCCAGTCGATTGCAAAAAGGCTGTGGGTTGTTTCACTTACGTATTGTGGAAAATGCATGCCATTCTGTATTTCCCAGGGAGAACAATTACATAATGCAATAACACTGGATTAGAAGCAAATACTTACACAACAGAATATACACAGATAGCATTTTAGTTCACAAATACATTGAATGTTTACCCCAACACATTCTTGTAATTCAAGTCATTTACTGAGACAACACACACCTGTGATACTGTCAGCATTACTAGGCTTGACACTGGTTTGCATAGTCCATTTATTTGGTATATGCCTTTTTTCAAAGACTTTCAAAAGCATATTTATTTAGCAAGCAGCAGCAACTCCACAATAAATAGACTAGCAGAGGAAAACAAAGCTGTTTTTTTCCCCTTACATTATTTCTGTTTCAAGGTTTTTATGTTAATAGAACAGTTTCACAGGAAGAGAAGTGTCTCAACAGTATCTCTAAATAATAAAAGCTGTTAAGTGTAATGACTTATCACAAGAAGATGTATATACAAGACATGAGTTATTAAACAGATTCAAGCACACAGGCAAACCACCAGTCATTAAAGCAGCTGAGTAGTTACAATTTCTTCAATATCTACACACCCTCCAGTAAGATTCACAAACACCTCTCTCTGTATAAATGTAGTGAGTTGATAGGGCACACCTGGTAAGGAAGAGGTGGCAGATACAGGGAGACAAGTTCTCTCTTTCCAAATCCACGATCCTGCAGCATTACTACACTGAGGATTCAACCTCTAGCTAGAGTCAGATGCAATACATCCTTGGGGGCAGTTTGCTACCTGTTCTGTCCATGTACAGTTCTCCAGGTCATTGGTGAAAGGGTGAGTAGGATTCACTTGCAAAAATGTTCCATGAGCATTGTGAAAACTACTTCTGTAAAGTCTTAAATATGTAATGAAGAGCCTTTGTACTACCCCAAAGTCCTTGCCACTACTACCTGCTACAACAAGCATACAGTTGATGGCCAAAGCTGACATGGATTAAAAACAACTGCACACACCAGGGCAGGAAAGCAGTAGTTATGTACATTAAGAAAGCTGTAGTCCACATCACTGCACAGGCACCTCTGCAAGTATCAATGGGGCCAGTTCTTACCCCCAGACCAGGCCCAGTTGTAACATATGTGGTGTATCAATGCACCCCTTGTCCTGTCACTCCATGCACTTGAGAAGTCCATTGAGTGAAACACAAAGGCCACTACCTTGCCATGAGAGGGGCTGTTCAAACACTACTGAAGTTTATGCTAAACCTGCACATCACATCGCAAACTATTTACTAGTACCACACAGCCAAAAAAGCCAAATCCAAGCAGTATACATCTTCAGTTTTCTATTACTTTTCTACTGCAACTATAGATCACTTTCCAATTCATCCATTATACATTACCCTGCATATCTAAGTTGCAGGGAACTCGCTAACTTAAAATGAGTATTTGCTTACCAACGTCGGAGCGTTCCACGCAGTTGTAGGTGCAATCTTGGGTTGCCAGTTGGAACCACCTGTTAGTTTCTTTTCACCTGGCTGAGTCCAGTTTACATCACTTCAAATAAATTTTTTTAAGAATTGTTAGAAAACATTGGACTTTCTTAACAAAACTTCCTCAGGTAAACATCATTTCCACTTGGGAATAAGGCTCCTTTTATTAATGAAGCTCATTTCACAAAGGAGTTGATAAAAAGTCCCATGACAACGCATTTTGGCTTGGAAAGATGTTCAGCATGAGCCTCGTTGGCTGTGCTTAATCTCAGTCAAGTTCCCCAGAACAGGCAAATTAGTGTGTCTGACTTCCTTTTGAGTCCAAATAGTTTAGTTAGGAGCAACTGTGTATTAGATTACTGAATGATTTCAGAGTTAGCACAGATGGTCCCAATAAGCCTGAAATTTGCTAATCACATTTCTCAACTTTGCTGCTAGAGCAGATGTTCACTACTTTTAAATACACACACCCTGCTTCAAAATTCCTTTGTCTGAAGGTCAACCTCAAGATGAAGGTTGTAATTTCACAATCATTAATACAGCTCTGCACACAGACAGATCACGCAACGTTATTTAAGGTGTGCTATGATTACCTACAACAACTAGAAAGACACATTTTGATGAACTCACTTCTTCAATACAGATAAAGTCTGAAAGGAATCAGAGACAGGACACCATGCCTAGGACTATCACTGTCACTACCACTCAGTCTATAGTTGTCTTCCAACAGCTCTCAACAATTCATTATCCCTTGTATGAGAAGTACAATCCCACACATGCTCTGAAGGTCAGCATGTTGTTATGCATAGGTTTCAACGCGTACATTCGTAACAATTTACTACCATGAAAATCAAAATGCTCAGCTTCCAATTAAGCATACTCACTTTTTAGTAGTTCCATTTCCAATGCCCAAATCTGTCACAAAGGAGCAAAAGAGACTAGTGAAATTCTATTAATTTAAAAGAATTAAGTATTTACATGTTAGTGGTTCCATACTTACTGCCTACAAGATTGGCTAAAGATGAATCCAGATCATCGGACACCAATTTATTAGGCGGTACTTTGGCAACTGGAAGACTCTGGTTTTGAGAGGCCACTGTTGGTTTTAGGAGACCACCGAGTTCATCAAAGCCTTGGAATGAGGAACATAAGTGATTTGAATCACAGGCCTCCCACAAAGTCATGACATTCAATTAAACAGACAGCAAGGTCAACACAATGGCTACAATACAAAATTTAAGCTAGTGATGCTACTCTATAAAAGAAGGACAAAACTTATTATGCCTTTTGATAAGGAGATATTTACTAAGAAAACGAGATTTCACTCATAAGCCAAAATTAAAAGAAAAATATCTAAAGTATTTTAATCTTGCTTACAAAAACAGGTATTTTTTTTAGCAAATTACTGATTTACAAAAAACCAAGAAACTGATGTCAAGAGTCCAATATCAAGATGGAAAATATTTGCTTTCCAGATGCTCCAAAGGAAGAGCCCTATGACTGCAACTCAAATTAACTGTGCATGTTTGGATAACTGATCATTTTCTGAAGCAATCTTAATGTCAAAAGAATAGGCAAAGAAGTGTCAAAAACCATGTTGCACAGACATATAAAATGAGGATGCCACTTTACCTCTTCCAACCATACACAAATACAGATTTAATTTCAGCTGACAGCACATAAAAATGAAAGCTGTTCACTGTGTGAAGTTTAAAGTGCAAAATATATTTAAGAGAAGGAAGTCAGTGTAAACACATCAGCAGGGTGTATGTAGAAATAGTGTGTAAGGAAAAATTACTTGATTAATGCTGTTATTGACCTTTTAAAGTCAGCTTTCTTTTCTTCAGCTGAAACTCTCTTGCAGTAGTTTAAGTAAATACAGGATTAAGAGATTTATACCTCAAGAACAAAATACGTTAAAGGACATGCATCATCTATTTTCGCAAGTCTCTTACCACCAGAATCTGGGACAACATTAGAAGATTTGTTTCCAAACACAGACTCAAAGTCAACATTAAGGCCAGCTGATGGCTGTGGTTGAGCAACAGGAGATGGAGTGAACCCTGTGGGGGAAAAAAAGAGAAGCTGAATGTTTTTATACAGCATTTCCCACAAATCTACCTTTATGCAAGACAAGACAAATAAATATGTAGATTATTTCAGTACTGCAGAAAGGCTCACAATACCTCAAAGCTTCAGATTACACCTGGACACTGAGCAATTTATTTGGTTCTTTATTTGAAGTTTTTGAGACAAAGAAAAGTTTTGTCTCCAAAACTGGACAGATGGGCTATAGAAGACACAGCCCTGCAATTTCTAAATCTCCGACTATTGACATTTTCCTTATTCTTTTCCCAAATGCTTACAGTAAAATTACAGAGGAAATAATCACCATAATTCTCTCCAGGAAAAGAAGCTGGCTAGGTACAGAATCCGTTTCAAGATGACCTGCCTGAAGATTATTCCCTCCATGTTTTATATTAGTGGAGCAGTTCTTGGATACAACTGGAGCAAACAAGGTACCTGACTAGTAATGCCTTTGACTAGATGCTCTTATAATACTAATTATTTTCCAAGAGCTTACTTAGATATTTTTGGACACATTTTGCAGTTGACCACATTTTTCAGGTAAATTTCTAGAAATTGAGGCAAGATGTGAGGAGTTTTATACAAGTTTCAACTCCTGTTTCTGTCTAAAATTAATCAATGCCTCCTATGTATCTACATATAAACAACTTCTTTCAACACTGAAAATTTATTCCAGTATAAACATTACATATGATGTTCAGCAGCATTAAGTTCACAGTTCAGTAATACCAAAGGGAATACTGATTTGTTTCGAGAATTTTTCAATGCTGTATGTGATCACACACAAACACATGCATGTACATCACCTTGATATTCAGGCAATGACAGAAGCAATTATTACTTTATATGAAAAGCACCAAGAAGAAAAGAAAAAGCCATCTTAAAAACTCCTCTGGTTTAAAAGCTCTTCTCATTTCTAAGAAAAACATGATGACACAGAGAAATAAATAAAAGGATCTCAAATACTTCAGCAGTAAAACACCACAGTGGGTAGAAATAACTGACAAAAACACTTGAACTTAGCTTGCTATGACAGTACCTCATTTCAATCTTACTGTTTTCCTGAAATAAGTCACATTTCACCTAAAAAAAAAATCAGTAACCAAAAGATGCTATCCTTGAGCAGAAACCTCACAGAAAAAAACCAAATTTGCATTACCTGTTCCTTTCTGTCTGTCTTAAAGGAACATAAAACTCCTAACTCAAAAGCATCCATCACTAAGAATTTAGACAACGTAGTTTTCATTAAAAACAAATCAAAGTAAAACAGCATACAACAAAACATGGGAAGCAGTAATGTGGGAAAAGATTGGGAGTAAATAATCAACTAATGATAATGAGTACCTTTATGACATGTACCCCATCAAGTTGTAACAAGCCATTTCAGAGACTGTGAACTGCAGATAGGAATTCCTTTGATGGGATGTTCTGCAACTCTTAAAACTGTGCCTGTACTAATAGAATAGCTCATATTTAGCTTTAGCAAACAGCCTTAACTGAACCATGCTGAGTTTCCTGCTCTCATGTTTTAGGAAGTTTCAAGCTTTACAAAGCTAATGAGATGAGATCAGCTCTAAGACAGAACAATACACAGGACTCCTTTGAATCAACCTCTGAAAAAGATCAAATCCTACTCCTGGTATCAGCCACCAGCCATGGGCATTTTGCTTAACATGGATGTTTTGAGAGGTGCAAAGGTCAGTATTTTTAATGTAGTTCCTGTGAGAGAATATACAGGCAAGACTGGACAGAAACTAATCATCCTGCTTTTTGGATATGGAACCGATTCATCAGTAGTACTTAACCTTTGGTTAAATGACTTTACCTTATTTCTGTTCAAAGACACTAAACTAAAATGTGACTTTATGGGGTGTTTAAGATCTAACCCTTCTATAAACCATTTACTGAAGGTATTCCTAAATCTTGCATTTCAGCAATGTTAATGTATCTTGTTCAACCTGGTTTATACAGATTATCACCTGTCACAGTTCACAACCTGTCTAGCAACTGTCAGGACAGTGCCCAGAACCAGCATCAGTAGGGGGGTACTACAGACATTACACAGCTGCACAAATGATTTTTTATTTTGATTTATTAATTTAATGCAGCAAATACATATTTCTCCAGTTCTGTTGCAAAGCTTAGTACTAGTTTAGTGCACTGTTTAACAGTAATATATCAACAAAACTGCCATAAGCAGAACGAACATCCCAATCCCTTAATCTTAAAAACAATGAGGTACATCAAGATGACAAGATACTTATAAACATGCATGTCTTTTGTGTGGTATGTGACAACGTGTAAACTACAAGAGATCCTGAAATGGGGAAATATTTATTTCACGTTTAGACTAAGTAAGTCTTAGTTTAGCACAAACTAAAAAATACATACCATTCGTGACCACACACCTGGCACAAGCACAGGAATAATAGTTGGAGCCGCTACAACAACACACTTCTGCAGCCAATAACATACCTGCTAGTTCTAGGCAGGCAACACATTCAAACTTCTGTGTCTGTGGTAAGGCTGTACCCCATTACCTACCTCCAAATAGACCAGCTACAGAAGAAGGCTCATTGCGGAAATGAGAAGCACTAGGGTAAGCTTGAGGACCACAAAAAGAATCTGATAAGGCGTATCACACAAGAGAGAAAGCCATGAAAGGAGAAGAGGGAGAGTTACAGAAAGAGAACCAAGATATACTATTTATCTGCTATTCAAAACTATAATTTTGGGTCAGTCTATAAATCACATATAGTCTAATAACACAGAACCAATGGAATGAAATCAATACACATCAGACATACAGTAAGAAACAAGTTCACACACTCCATAACACGAAAGGGGAAAGCACAGTTTCAAAGTAACAACTATATTAGGATAAAAACTTTTTTTTTCCAACCAAATGCCATGTTTTACACCCTTGGAAGAAATGAGTGTAAAAGTTTCAAGGCATTTTTCTTATACCTGAAGTATAAGGATACAGCCCAATAGTGGATTCATATTTGGTTGCCACAAAGGGATTTAGTTGAGTAAATGGATTGTAATGATCTAAAGAACCAGAGAGAGTTATTTTAAATCCACATTCACATTATTGTAGCACCTTGATTGTGCTACAACACCTAAAACTGCATTTGCATTTCACATATCAATCTGCCAGGAGGCCACCATTTGGTTCTAGATATATCCTTAGACCATGAGACGCTGGAAAAGGATGCAATGTATCAATGCCATCCACATCCAGAGACCTCAGGGCTGTCATGTGATACATACTACTCAGACCAGCGAGCAACACAAAAACCCACCAGGCTCCTCGAATGCAGCCTCACAATGCTGCAACTCTGTATGACTGCAGGACAAATTATTCAGAGGAAACTCATCTGACTAAATAATCACTCTACTAAAAAAACCAGCTATATTTCAAATAATTATTCTACATTCACATGAACCATGCAAATTTTATTGGAAGCATGGAAAAGACACATTAGAAGCACAGGGCATATTATTGCACAGTAGTACCAACTTAAAAGTATTTGTATACTACTGCCTAAGTTAACTAATGCTCCACAGGAACTGTGGAAAGAAGTTCACAGCAAGAATTCCTCAGCTTGATCTTACTTGCTTTCTCTTTCCACTAAAGGCAGACAAGCTAGGAAACTAGTTAGCTAACATGAAAAAGTAGAGGTGGTATGAGTATCTCTAAAGGCACCTCTTTGTTTTATTTCTGTCAACAAGTATCAGAGGTATAAAAGAACCTCTTTGTTGTAAGAGGCTGGATTTTTCTTTGATCAATTCTAGTAGGGTTCAACCAGCATAAAAACAGCTTGTGGTGTACAACTGTCTTTAAATCTAGCTTTGCTTATCAGAACTGACATGTAATTAACTGACTTTCAGTCTATGAAAGCTGACTGAATTCCCCATACTGAAAGGTAAGCAAATTACTATACAGCTGCACCTACACAAATGTTAGGAGGATTCCTAATGAGACAGCCATGCCAAACCACCTCTGAAGATGTTAGCAGTTATTAGTGAGTTATTACTTTACTACCTTGTAGGTAAACAGTCTGAGTAGATTATGCACCAAAATGGACATGGCTCTATCAGCTTGGTTAATGGCTGGGTTAAAAACATCCACTACCAAAAAGACCTCCAAAACCAAAACCAAAACCAACAACAAAAAAAACCCCAACACCCAACTAAGCTCCTTTGTTTAAAATGTAGTATTTTACATTACAATTCCCCAAGTATAAGAGACTTTGTGTAAAACTGCACTCGAGCAACTGCTTTAACTATAACTAAGCTCCTTTACATAGGGGTAGAATCCCATCAAGGAAGCCAAGCAAGGATTATTAACAACATTTTCATGGCACAGCTACTAAATCAAATTCTAACATAGCACAAAACCAGCCCCAAACGACCAGCTTTTAGTTTCTGAAAGGCCCCAAAAATATACTTTAGAAACTAAAATAATGTTAAATTTTTTTAGGAAATAGGAAATTAGTTTAAAATGGTACTTTACCAACAAACATTTCATGTGTGGGTGTCCTATTGGTGAAAGTAGATACATCAGAAGACACAGACAGATGAGCAGCATCGTTAGTTTTTGTAAGGAAAGGATTTAGGTTTGGAATGGCATCATCAACACTATCAACAGTAGCAGAAAAAGGATCTGTTCAATTCCAGAGAGCAAGAGAAAGAAGAAAAGGGAGATGGATTTAGTTACACACTGCTTCCCAGGTACAGAAGAGCAGTTAAGAAGAGTCCAGGAGGTATAAGTCTGCTCCTGACACCTCTAAGCTCAGGATGATCTAGCTAATTGTTGAATTTTCAAATTGTCTAGAATTACATATTTTCTACTCAAGAAAAATACTGCAGATATTAGCCACAGATTTCCTTTTTTTTTTTAATTTGGCTTTTGTGTTTTTTGTTTTTTTTTTTTAAATTAACAACACCCTGGTCTTATGAACTGCTTCTTCCTGAGTGTGTTTTATACTGAAAATGAGTATGTCACTCCTCTTTAAACACAATCCCTTTTAGTTTCTCTCAGTTATGTCCTGACACTTGCAACAAAGTCTCTGCAGCAGAGATTGCATGTCAGCACAACAGAATCCCAGGCATTATGTGAGGTTTTGATGCAATACCATTGTCAGGACAGCCTAAGCTCCAACAAAAACAACTGAACTGTACTTTTTCTTCTTCAGCTGTGTTTATGGATTTGTCTCTTACTGAGCATCATGAAATTTTCAAGAGCTATGAATATACCAAGGTAGCACACAGGACATAATCGATTTCTTTACTACCTGGGGCACTGGGAGCAATAAGCTTGTGGATATGCCATTAACCTCCAAGCAAGAAAAAGCCTATTCTGCTTTGAGGGACAACAGCCAGAGAGTTGTTACATGAGGAAAATGTTCCTTACTAAACAACTGCCCAACTTTACTGGGAATGAAGAAAATATGGATCTATACAAATGACTTCTCAAGACATACAGGAGAGTTCCCAGGTTTCCTGAGCATGGATGCAATTGCCAAGCTAAAATACTCCTGTACTTCAGGATCCAACAGATAAACAGGACAGGAAAGGCAGCTACAATAGGTGTTGACAGAAAGAGCTGTGGTTTAGCTGTCTGGTTTCAAAGCCCACAAATCCTTGATTGAAAACTCAGGAACACACTGGGTGACATGCACAAGTGTTACATCTAGCCCTATTTGTTTTATCACAGTGCCTTGAACTGCAACTTACTCTTTTTGGCAGAGCCACTACAGAGAAAAGTCTGAATAGTAATTAGAGGAGAGATTTCCTAAGTATTTCAGTTCCTGGCCACTTCTCTTTTTTTTTTTTTTTTTTACCTGCTTAGATTACAAAGTTATCGACAACTCTTGTAAATACTACTGTGCTGTGTGCAGCATCTTCAAAGCGTAAGTTATTTTCTCTCCCTGAATCTGACCTCCTGATTCTTAGCTATAAATCCCACACAGCTTGATAACATGTTCAGTAGTAGGCAAATCCTAAAGAAAACAGATGTTTGAAACTATAACTGCACTATTCTTTGCAGGCTCAGTGCATGCTTTGATTTCCTGCAAGCTCAAGTCATCTTATTAGGTTAGACCTGACTTCTCTCCCATATTGTCTCGCTACATTGCAAGAATAAGCAAAGTACCTTAAAAGACCTTTTTCTAAATCATTCAGTCAGCAAAATAATAGACTGAATAAAGGATAAGCAGAATAAGCTAATTTAGTATTTGTAATATATAACAGCAATACAAAACTTTGTATTGTCTTACGTATGTTTTACATGGTGGACATGCCGATCAGCCAGTCCCACCTGAAACTGAGCCCTGGCTTTCACGTACTCCTCAGAACTGTTGTCTGCTTTGAATGCTATTATAAAAGTTGCAGAATAAACAGATCTGACAATAATCCCTTGGTCAGCTCCTCCTTGCTTTTTCTGTTGCTGCTTCACATTCTTCTGATTCTATTGGTTCTCCTTTTAATTAGAAAAAATCCAAAGTCATAGGTCAAAACATTCACTTCCACAGTGATACATCTGTTTTGCTTCTGAAGATTTGGTATAAATTGGTAACTGGCAAACATATCAGACATAGCTGGAATGGTCTCCAAACAATCCCTATAAACAGCCCAGATAAAGCAATATGGAAGAAGCTAAGAAAGACAAAAAGGTTTTAACCATTTGTCTAAATCTACTGTCCACTGAAATTCTTTTACACATACACTCAATAGGAAAATTCCTACAAAATACTACTTTCTGTTCTCAAATCCCAAGGTTGTATATGGAGTTTGCTGTGTTTTGACTAGTAAGACAATATAATGCAACTTTAGATAATCAGGATTTCCTCAGGAATGTAATCTGTTCTTAGACTCTTTGTTCATCTGCCTCATCCTAATTCTAGCCAGTGTATTCAGTCTTTTATGGATCTCAGAACTTGCTAATGCTAGTGACAAAGGTAACTGAAAATTTAATTAAGTTTGGGTAATTTATATCCTTGCATATTCAGGTTTTAAAAATTGCTGTCGGTCTTGACAGCAACACCACAATGTTTCTAAAGCCCAATTTCATCCCTGAATACACATGGCACCTGTTTGTGTGGATGCAATCACTGTGCACCTGCATGCTATCATTAGGCATTAATGATTCAGGTGCATTTAAAAGGGTAGTTTGAGTTTCATAAACTTCTACCTTAAGTTATCCAGCTAGGAGTCTCTTACCTGAAAGAACAGTGACAAAGATTTTTCAGTGGAATCTCTTACAGTTTAAAAAAAGTAAACTGAGAACATACCAACCACAGAACCCATTCCCCAGGAGTTTAACCTCATTAGTTTTAACATTTTTGGAAGCACAAGACTAAGGGCAGCAACCCAAATTATAATGCTTCTGCAATAATTTACTGGTTTATTACATACTTAAGAGCTGCTGCATAAAATTTTTAACAGTAACTGATTTTAGGCGATTTAATACTCTTCTCAAAGTCACCAAATACACCAAATACAAACATCATGTCAGAAAATTACCTAAGGGAGGGTTGCTGTGCAGTGGTTAGAGCACAGGACTGGAAATAGCTCAGGTTCCATTCTTGGCTCTGCCACTGACTTGCCGTATGACTTCAGACAAGTCAGTTAATTGCTCAGATTTCCCCATCTGTAAAATGTGGAAAGCACTTCTTATCTACCTCACCTGTGTGAAGTGAGTGTTCTTGTCTGTAAAGCTGAAGAGTTGGGGGTTTTTGATGAAAGGTAACAAAAAATGGTGATCTCAGAATTCTAGCCTAAAATTTTAGCAGACAATCCAAATTCTTCACCGTTATTAAGTATTTAGAAATGTGTTGATAGTAAGCAAATATATCAATGACTATTACTGAAGACTCATACCATGAGTAACATAACATTGAACAAACACAGACATTCAGGCTAAATTTTCAGGTTAATAAAGAAATGCTAAATTGTGATGTGACCTTTGAGAAGAAGACAATTTCCCCTTTTACCTGTCACCCATGAAACAAACAGGACTAGCTGAAACAGAAGACATTTTGCAGAAAGCAATCAAGATGATCCAAAACATTTTCTCCATTTCTAAACTCTAAGCCCGTTAAGTGCTGAAATCTGTATGCCTAACTCCATACACTCCTCACTGCATCTTTCTCAAAAGATGCTCTGCTCAGCAAAACTAAATGACAAGTAAACCGCTTCTACTTATTTTAGATGCTACCAGATATATTAGTATTGCATCTGTCACTCAAAATTGTGTCATTTCCCTACAAACAAACATGAGAAGGTACACAAAACACAAAGTACACACCAAAATGCAAATAGGAGAGTAGAACACATACAGTGCCTAGTATGAAGATATATTAGATAACTGGAAAGACGTTAAGAAGAGCTACAGCTCATAAAAAGAAATAGGGAAGTAAAAATTTAGAACAAGGTTGTTCTGATGCCTACAATACTTCCTGAAGCAGCAACTGCCAATATTTTGCATCATAAAAGAAAGCATTTTTGCAAGCACCTAATTAAAACAACACAAAAATCTGGAAATAGCCACATAGTTCAGGGGTTTACTCATTTTTTAAGTGTCATTTATGTAGAAAAGTAAAAAAAACAAACAAAACCAACCATCTGTTAAGAACATTTTTAATCCTTTACCAGTATAACCAACAGTGCAAGCAGGCAATATGTTACTTTATCTCAATGCTCTAGCACTCAAAATTATCCTCAAGCAACATTCATGACTTTCTAGAAGGCTCTTGTTTGGCTCCCTGGTTTGAGGACTTGCTTGTATCAATACGATCATCTTGCATCACATTCAATCCATCCTAGGAACTCAGCAGAACAGTGATTTGTGTGTTCTGAAGTAGATTTCAGAGGGAAGAGCATAAATTTAACCTCTCACTTAAGAGATCTAACTACAGCTTTTTCTAATTTGCTGTTGCAGTTAAATGAAATACAGCAGACTATTTGTAAAGATGAGCCTTATTATTATTTCAGTAACTAACTCTGCCTTTTCTTTCTATGTAGTTGTCACAACTGCCTCCTTTCAGGCCTCATCCAAGTTCTGCTTTATCATCAGCATATCTGATTTAACACCAGACAAAATTTAGAATATTTATAAAAAAAATTCTGCATTCCAGTTCCCATGTATGCAGCATGGGCTACCTGGCAGATGTCTTCACAGAACTGACTTCTCACAGCCAAGTTTCTGCAGCTTGTTATGTGCCTCTTGAAGACTGCAGTTATGAGCTGGTCAACAATTAAAGTAACTTCTCTGATAAGACCTCCATTATCAAAACTATTTAGAATCACCACATGCTGCTATATTATTTTAATTCATACCCAAATTTTACTTTTTCCACTTCTTTCATCCACTTGAAGCTTGTCTTTGTAGCATCTCTCTTTAAGGAAGAAATAGCTCCCAAACTAGGGGAAACATTTAGAGGAACATGGCCATAGCAATTAGAACCTTAATCCAGCTCAGAATTCTTACCTCCCCAGGTACTTCCTACTTGTGGAGCAGCAGCAGATATAGGATGTACAGACGGATGAAAAGTTGGCTGCAAATCAAGCAGATCATTTGGCAGCTTTGAAGTGCTACAAAGATAAATTAATACAACTGTTTGAACTACATCACAGTTTTCAATATAGGCAAATGCTTGTGACTGTCAACAGTAATGAAAGCTTTGTTACAAAACGGTTATTACAAAATGGATAGAACTAAGTCAAAATCAGAAGGGCCAGTGAACTACATACATTCAGTTTTGTCAAAAAAGGGTTAATTTAGCAAGGCAAGTTGTATGTTATGCCAAGCGACTTTTGTCAGAGCTGTCTAAGACAGAAAGACAGGCAGTCTTCTCTTCTTCCACACAGTCCAGCACCAGGGCTAGAGTATGTTATGTTCACTAGTCTTCAGCAACTTCTAAAATCAGCTCATGAAAGCCCTGCATTATGACAAAAACAGACTGACAAAATGAACTATAATGGGCTGCACCACCAAAACGTTACATCTGAATTTCACAATTCACATCTCACCAATATCAACCATTGCTGAGAAACTGCCTTACATCTATGAACTATTACAGAATTTCAGGGAAAGCAAAATACAAGAAGCCTTGAAACACTTGATCAAATCTCAGGCATGTGAAAATTCAAGCCCTTTAAAACCAAATTGAGACCTAAGAAAATCAAATGGAAATGTAGAGTGAAGGCTTATATACAATTGCTGCAATAATTTAAAGGGTCTAACAGGAACAGTAAAATTCATCCACTTGCAGAGAGTTCATTTCAGACTTTAAAGAAATCGTGGGGAAAACAAAAAGAAAGGACTACTGGTGTTCTCCCAGAACTTTTTAATACACAAAATGAACCAAAATTTGCACATATGGCTGTTACTTCTATGGACAGAAGCTGATTCACTGTGACATCCAAGTATCTCTCAAAATGAGACCAGCATAAGTTTCATGGCTAGTAGAGATGTCCTAAATCTCTGTATTTTCTTGCTGACCCAATCACTTGCATAATTCACAGTTTTTATTGTTTCATTCCAACAGTGATTGCAATCACATTTTGCCTCCATGCTCCTATCAAAAGGCAGCATGGCCTAGCCCTGCCCTGTAATGTGAGCAGCTGAATCAAGATAATTTTCAAGGTAAAGCTTGCTTGAGGTAATGACAGGGATTAACCAGACATGTTGCATTTAACAGCAAGCAACTGAACTTCTGACCCAGCATATCCCTTGCATGACAGTTCCCGCTGTAAAATCTGTTCTTCACTCATGGCAGTCATACAGCCAGCAACTGAATTTAAACATGAAGAAACACTAGCAGCATTGGGTTTTTTTAGAAGAAAACGCTCTTGTCTTTATTAAGCGACATTTCTGTCTGTCTGATGAAGTTTTATCAGATGATTTTCTGTTTCAGACCTCTTAAGAAGCAAGACCAGATATTCAAGTTCATATATTCATTTCAAATTTCCTGGCCTCTAAAAAGCAATTTAAAAGAAAATCTTTTTAACAAGCAAGTCTTACAGTTACTAACACTGACAGATTCTCTAGCTCCTTATATGTGATTCAGCTATTTTCTACATATTTCACGTCAAGTAATTTCCTACAATAGCTTCCTAATGGGAAGAGAAAGCTGTCAAAGTGCTGACTACTTCAAAAGAATAATAGATTCTTACGTGAGCTCTAACAGAACAACCAAGCAATCCCTTATGTTTAGATCACACTCACAGCAAAAGTGCTGCCTTCAGAGAGCCAATTCCTTCAATACTGATAAAAGCACTGTACCTTCTGCTGTTGCTTAATTTGACGGTATTTTACAGAATGAAGATCACACACTTGCTCAGACCAGCAGCTCCTGCTACTCAAAGATCAGGATTAGCATGCAGTGTCTTCACGGGTCCTTGCAGGCAGAGATGTTCCAGATACAAGGCAAGACTGCAAAATCTACCTCTCTTATTTCAAACCCTGGATCCTTTTTCCGAAAATCCACCAAGATATTTGTCGCCACTCTACTTTTAAAGATCTAGAAACATATTTTCCTTATGACCTCTTAAACAGAATTTTTATTTTACTTTTCTCAAATAGACTTAAAAGGTGCTTTGGGGTCAAAGAGTGCTTTTTACATGGACGAATGTGTTTTACAGTCCCCACCATCTGGCTGGCTAAGAACCACTACAAGTGTTGTCAGCATTGGTTCATACCAGAAACTATTCCACAAACAGTGATAAAAACACACTTTTTATGTTATTTATGGCAATAGGTTATTTTCCCATAGCTTTACCCAAAACATCATTTCCTATCAGATCCCTAATGTACTCTACAGCCAACCAATCCTCTGCTATATACACTCTGTCGCAGAAATTTAGAGGAGATCCTTGCCTGCAGTGAAGCATTCAGCATACCTGTTTGAGGAGCTAGGGGTAGAAAAAATATCAATGGCTGGTGTAGTCATTATGCTTCCTGTTGCAGTAGACACAGGAGAAGCTGCAGTTGTTAAAGAGGTATGAGGTTTCTTTGCAAGTTCCTTTAGACGCTGCTCCTGTTGGGAAAGTAAGCTGGCATAAGAAATCCAGAAACAACATTTGTGTATATGACATTGGAGGTAAATAAAGAACCGAAGAATTGTTTTTATTTATTCCACACACTAGTGTATAATTACAAGAATCAGGGGTTGCACAAATACTTCAGAAACTATTTCAACAAAGCCTCTGCAAGGTGTATCATTTAAGCACACAAGATTCTACTTTTGGCACTTTGCCGACAGTACACGTTCAGTATTAATACCTCTGGTTTTCCCTTTGCTCCTTTAAGAATCCTAATATGCTATCAATAAGAACACAGGAAAAGCATTTTGAATTAAAAATTCATATGCCTACCTTTAAAGCTTTTAAGCGAGCCTGTTCTTCCTCTAAAGCAGCTTGTTTTTCCCTTTCATCCACTTTTGTGAGAGACAGGCCAGTGCTTGCAAGGGAAGAGACCGCATTGGAAAGGGTGGTAGCCCTAAAGTAATTGGACAGGAGAAAAGCTGGCTGTTAACAGATGGCACGTGATTGGAGCTTCTAAAGAACACTTTGCTTGTATCCACCCAGTCTCCTTCTGAACTCCGTAACGCTGGTTATATCTTACACTGCACACGACAAAGTGGTAGGTTTAAATAAGATGCATAATATGAAATGCAAAATGCCCAGAAATCAGGCTATCTACTCTTGCACACTGGCTTTTGGATTTTCCCCCTTAAATCTTTCCCCTCCAAACTGTATCACAAAATTCATGTTTGATTTGCCCCTTTCCTGTTTGACTAAGATGGCACTATTGGCAGACATACAGACATCTCCAATAATCCTGGCTTCAGTTCAAATTGTTGGTAATTTAACAGCTTTCACTAACAACCTACCAATGCTACTTGTATGTCCCAAAGAAGTTTGCAACTTATCATGATGTTTAAGAGCATGCAAAAAGATTTAAAACAAACACTAAACTTTTAAAAGAGTAATCTTACAAAATAAAGCAAATATTCTAAAAAACAGCTAACAAAATAGTGCCATAATATGGCCACTACAATAAAGAACTTATAAAATATTACTGCCTCATTTTTTGAACATGTAATAAAGAAGTGCTGTTTAATTTTGATGTCACAGAATCGCAGATCATTCTGAGCTGGAAGGTACCCAAAAGGGTCATCAAGTCCAACCCTTAAATGAATGGCCCAGATCAAACCTGCAACCTTGGCATTATTAGCAACACATTCATTAATGAACAGAGTTCTCATTTAAACAATCAAGTTTGTTGTGTAGAGGACTTCTCCAGATTGCATGTTGTGTTTTAGAAAGTACTGAAAATCATTTAATATCTTTTACCATATACATTATGGCTTTAACCCCCAATTACTTTAAAGACATTCTTAATGTATGGAATTCTGGAAGCATTTCCTTGTTTTTGACAAAAAAAGGGATTAAAGCTGAGATATAAGAGTCTAAGGACATTTATTTATTTATTTATGCTGCATATCTTACAGAAGTCTTAATTATACACAAAATCTTAAAATTTGCAGGCAGTAAATGAAAGAAACTTAGTTTCTCTCCAGAAGTTGAGGATTAAATGTCAAAAGCATAAGTAGGAATGCTAGATCAAATCCTTGCAGTTCCTTAGATCCTTGTTCTGTTGACCTGGAAGAAGCTGTTTTAAGTATTCAGAAAAAGCTATGATAAATTGCTACTCAATAATTGTTCACACTTTTTTATCTTTACCAAATCCTACTCAAACCCTCATTTATTATGAAATTGAAAATAACTGATTTAACACTCAATCTGACAATTGCTCAGAAGGACAAGGATATAAGCACCTGCTTGCAGCTGTGGAATCTTTGATTTTCTTCCCCTCTAGAGAAGCTAAATGTTGTTCCAAAGCATCAAGAAGGCTACTCGGTGCCTGCAAACACAGACATTTAGAAACAGATTTCAATAACTCAATGGTTAAAATACTTTCAAAAAATGCAACTGTAGGGCAACAGGTACAACAGCTTTTACCCCATCTTGGCCCTCTGCATATTCAATTACTTAAAGAATCAGGTGATGTACTCTCCTCACTACATTACTCCATCATAATGATTCATCAGTATATGTCGAGAGATGTTAAAATTAACAGCTGGGAAACAGCAAGCAGACAATCAGAAGCAGTCGATATTTCAAGAGACACTGAGATGGAAATTGTACCTAAGTCATTTTTATGTGAAAGCTCTGAAAGCCTTCACATTAATTTCACCAAGCATATAGCCAAAAGCAAGGCTGCTAAAACTCAGAGCTTCATAATACCATAAAAGTTCCATTATGTGAACTCATAGATATAAATTGCATCTTGAAGCATGAGAGAAATAAGGTTGTCTTAAAACTCAATTAGAGAATGACAGAAACGATATATAATATTTTACAACAGGATCACTGAAGACAAAAGCCAGGCTCTGACAGAGCTTGGATTTAGTCACAAACTTAGAAATAACTTGGTGACAACATATACAAGAAAGCATAAGTGAATGTCATAACACCAAGTTTTTCTGATTATGCAACCCCAAACACAGACATGCAAACACACAGAGGTTTATCTACCTGTGAGAGATCTGGTATGTCTCCTCTGTCAATTCCCACTTGCTGTAATCAAACAAACAAGCTTTAGAACCTGTTTGCTTTTGTTGAAGGCAGAGATGCTCAGAAAACAAACAACATTTAGATGAAGTAATGCAAAAAGCACAAACCTGTTCAATATATATTTTAAATCTCCACAGTCTGATCGCTATAGTGGTTGGTTATAATAAATTCTTGTTAAATGTATACACATTTGAAGTAGGAGTGTTACAAAGATATTTCAACTGATAGAACCTTAGAAATAAAAGAATAAGCATCTTGTGTTTCAGAACTCTAGGGCTGGAGAAGTTTGTCTATCTCACAATTCATGGGGTAAACTCTCAGACCTACTGATACAGAGGATATATTTGCTAAAACAAAGCACCTTTGAAGTTTTGTAAAGAAACTGTTTTCTAAAACGCAGAACAAAGTTAGGATGTTTTGTGGCAGGACATATACTGTTACAACAGAAAGATTAACACTCTCGACTTCAGTTGATATGTGTTATCAGCTGAAGATTGCTGAAGACTATCTCTGATAGAGATACTCTGTCAGGACAGACAGCAAGCTAAGCTTTATGGCCTATTTTCTTGTTAGGAGATATATGAATATGAAGGAAATAAAAATAAGGAGTACATCTCAACTGAGGAATTCCACAATACCAGGACATCAATTCAGTAAAGTTCAGAAACAAGAATGCAACAGACTAAACACATTTTTTTAAAAAAAAAACACCAAAACCTAAACATTTTGCAAAGTAATTGCTTTTTCCACTATGAACACACCTACAGCCACGAAATCTTTAAGAAATCACATGTTCATTTACTTGTCTCAGTTTTTCATCAGTAAAATTGTTATTCCATCTAAAATTTATGGCAGAATTGTGGGTTTAAAACTAGAGTACAACTAGAATCATAGCAGATCACCATGAAGTGACTTTGTTTAAAGCAAGGCTGTTCTTCAAACAAAGCTCACAAGTACTGTACAACCAAGAAAATTTTAAAATGCACATGCATACATCCTCCTTAAATAAAAGAGAAACCAGGAGTACTCCACAGTCAGGTTTTCCAATACAGTCCTCAAATGAACTAATCATCAGCATAGCAACTGACAAGATGACCCTTGATAGAAGGGCAATTAAGCAGGAAGAAAGGAGTATTTGCTATATAACAAAATAAGCACTTCATAAGATCTTTCAAATAAAGGGCAAAGTTGACTGACTCAAGTTTACCTCTGCAACTTTAAGGAACTCTGAGATCCGCGTCATTCTAGTGAGGAACTTCTTATATATATCAAGGCCTTCTTTGCACTGGTTCTTTTTCATATCAAAGTATTTTTCTAGAAACAGTAAGAATACTTGCATTAAATAATAAATCACCATTCTGCAAAGGCCTGCAGATCAGTTATTATGGTAACTGCAGAAGTCACTATGCTTAACTTGCACCCAACCACAAAAGCTCTGTCAAATGTAAGCTAATGGTTCCATGCATGCAATTACACCTTACCTTGCAGGTACTACATCTCACAAAAGCATAACCACCCTGAAGAGGATAATCAAGTAGGATAAGAAAAGTAAATTCATCTTCTTGGGAAAAAGAAAAAAAGAAAAAGGCAGCTTTACAATCTGGCAGTCAAATATCTACTCTATTCCAGCGGCCAGATCTCAGGCAAGATTTTGATCTTCTCTGACAGACTGATGCCTCTTGCTATGGTCTGGTGCAGGGAGGTACAACTGATTACAAAACACCAATGCGGAAAGCAAGAGAGTCCAAACCCTGTTTAAAAAGCCCTTTCAAGGCCTGTTTCTGTATTAACCTTCACTCAAAATATGAGTGAAAGCAACTGCATTCCACCTCTTACAAGAAGAAAAGCTGATGGGTGTACAGACTGGAAGACTGACTCCAGATTGTCCCTTACTGACTTATTCTGGATTTTGCTTTGCATTTTGCAAGCACTGGGTAATGACAGCAATCAGGTAGCTTGATCCAATCACAGAATACAACCAAATCAAGCAAGTCAACAGACTGCTTTCAACTTAATTATTTTCTAAATTTAGGCTCCCCTTCATCTCCAGTATGTGCAAGTGAAAGGGCTGGGACCCTCAATCTGTAATTCCCCTTAAAATATAAGATGTGCTCTAGGAACATAAAAGAATCAATCATTAAAACTCAGCAACATTAAAGTTTCAATAGCCAAGCAATCACAGATGTTGTGACTGCAACTTTCTAACTGTCCATAACTTATTCCACTCAAAATGAAACACAACCTGATCTTGTTCCTTAAAAAAACCCCATTAATACAGTGATTCAGGTTTGCCATGCAGTTCAGTAAGACCAAAAAATGCACACACAGAAAAAAACCCACATCAAAGCAGTGAAAGACAAAATTAAGTGAATAAAATCTTGAATGGCTTTGCTTTCAGGTTTTACCCGTTCATGTATACAATGCAAGGAAAAGTGAAACCAGACAGATAAACATTTGAAATTAACAGTAAAACCTTGAAGTTTTACCATAAGACTATTTCAGTTTCTCAGAAAGCAGCTGTTTTCAAACATTCACTGAGCTCCATCCCCAAAGCTGAACATTGCAGAAAGAAGTTATATTTACCCAAGAGGTTAATAATCCCTTCGTTATATGCTGCAAACAGTCTAATGGCATCTTTGAAGAGGAGCATGAAGGCAGCATTAATTACACCATTTGTAAGTTCATTGCTATTAACCTAGGAAGATCAGAAAAAAAGTTAATGTAACTGAACTGATGTCTTACTGGAAATCTTGTAGTTGAACTACAGTACTCTATCCCAAGACTTGCTTTCCACTGGCTGTTAGTGGAAAGTAGCACCACAACAAACCAACAGAGGTTGTCTCAGCACAAAATTAGATGAAATCATTCTGGCAGACACTTCTGTTAACCAGTGTTAATGTTAACTAACATAACTAGAAGACAGAGGGCACAAATAATCAGCTTTTAAAGGACTAAGCAGCTCTTACATAAGGTACACAATAAACAACAGTAATTTAGCACAAAGCATTCTCTCCATTGAGCATCATATTTAATTTTCCTGATTTCTTGAGGGTATACCAATGAACAAAATGATCTGTATTCCTTTAAGCTGTGCAGATAACACGGAACCAAGTTCAAGACCTCTCATCTTGATCTATTTTACAAACTTGGGCAGGTTTATACAGCAAAGTTGAATATATGTTAGAAATGTACACGCTGCTAAACTTACATTAAAGTCAAGAAGTGCATCCATTTGATTTTGTATAATTGGTACAGTTTTTAGAAGTTTTTCTGTGCTCATTGTTCTCATCACTCCATCAGCTCTGTTGTGAAAAAAAAAACAAAAGAAAACTCTTCATCTGAATTTTGAATTCTTGTTAGTAAGAAACAACATAGAAAATACATCAGGTCATCAGAGAAAATGTTTAAGTCTTTGCCATTCACTGCAGGCCTTTTAGTGTTTAAGAATGTTGTCTAGACAATACAAGTGGCAGAAAGCCAACAACTTTTATTTGGTCAAAATATGAACAGGAGATGAATTTTTAATGAGAGGAAATTAAACTGATAGTGCTCAGAAATATAGAAGAGCTACAATGCATCAGGTAACAAATAAAAAATGCCCTGGAGGTTATTTCTGAAGCAAATTTTTACCTACTCTTTTTCCATTTATCTGGTTATTCTTTTATGTTAATTTGGATTATTTTCTTTTCAACTTCAAGCAGTAAGAAAGAATAACAAATGTAGCAGTATGTTTTTCAAGATTTTTCAGAAATATTCTAGAAATTACTTGAAATTTCCTTTTAATTGCTGACTACGAGTATTTGGTTGTTTATTAATTGTTCAGATTGAGTAACTAAGATTGGATGCGTATTTGAAAAGAAATAAGCGAATACCAAACATATCCAAGAAAAGCAACAACTGAGGAAGAGATTAAATCACCTCAGTGACATGAAACAACTGCTTTCTGCAGGAGAAATCAGACAGCCTTTCAGTTCATCAGCATGCACACAGCAAACCAAATGTTTCCTGAGAGTGCAGATCTCACAGTGCATCTGTGCAGAAAAAGGCCGTGGCTGTTCTCCAGGCTGGGAAGCAGTGGGGAGCACATTTCTTCCAGCTCCCTACTCGTGCCGTGTGCCTGCTCCTAACAGCAAACAGCAACTGCAAGGAACTTAACGGGGAAGCAGCCCAGAGAAAAACTGAGGTGTGGAAAAGGCAGATTGCTGCCACCAGAACCGTTATTCCTACTGGCTCACAGAAGAACCTCAAGGCGCATGTTATAGGCTAAATAATTCAACTCATGTGTATCTCTCTAGAGTAGCTGCAGCTACCTAACCCTACACAGATCCTAGACATGAAAAATGCTGTTTTATTTTTTTGGAACTCTGAGCATCTCTAAAGCCAGAAGGAGCAAAAGGAGCCCAAGCATTCCACTTCCCAACAAAATGGACTCTTACAGTGTTAGCAAGGAAGTACAAGCAATTTGAAGAGTGTTCTGAGGCCCACTGCAAATGCTTTTGCAACATTAATGCAAGATATCATTAGACAAACCATTACTACAGTTAGTTCATTTAATAGTATAAAGTTGGGATTTTTTGCGGGTTAAGAATTAAATCTTTAGCTTCAATATAATCTGAGCATGGATGATATAGCATGCCTGAGATTAGCTCAGCTGGTTAAAACTTGGTTGTAATAATGCCAAGGTCATGGGTTCAATCCCCTATGTGGGCCATTGACTTAAGAGTTGGACTCGATGATCCTTGTGGGTCCCTTCCAACTGAGAATAGTCTCTGATTCTGTGATGTCAAAACTAATACTATGCTTTTAAACTTTAAAAAGAGGTAACAAAGATGGAAAGACTTTTAACCGTGATTGGTACCTCCTCTCCATGCTTCCCAAAAAAGAGCTCCAGATTAATTCCACCATTCACTATAACATGCAATTTACCCAGATACTGGTGCTATGCACTGTTTCACATGTGAAGAGGTATCTAGTCTCAAGCAACTTATTTCCTTTAAATGAGCACACTTTCCAGGGAAAATTTTAATTCCTACAGACAGACTCAGGATAGCACCTACTGCAATGTTCTATTAAAAGTACAAATTGCACTACCTTTATAAAGGTAGTAAACTTCATACAGATATTTTGGGACAAGAATACAGTAACACCAGGAAGGACTGCAAGGTGTTTTACTTGTTATTAACCTTTAAGAGGTAGAAGCACAAATAAATTGCACAGCCCTCTATTTTACATAACAGGCAAAATATGTGACATACTGTGAAAGATTTGTTTAAACTTCTGCTTTTTTTGATGCATACCATTTAATTTCTTTACATGAACCTGTCATTGTTTAAAGACAAAAAATTACAACAACCGAAGTAAAATATTTTTGCAATATACATGACTGGGGAGTTGAGCCTTTGTGTATCACAGGAAATATTCAACTGAGAAGGAGTCATTATTGACTGTATTAAGCCAGAGCCAACATCACTATTTTTCACTTGAATTAGAGGACATAAGACAAAACCTTAAGATAAACAGCAGAAAATACTGTCCTTACCCTCTCTTTACTTTTGTGAAGTCAAAAGCCACTTGTCTATAGGAAACTGCCTTTTCATTCAGATACCTGCTATACCGCCTGATAAACGTTGACATGTCATAACCTGAAGAACAAGTTTCAAACACTTATTACTTAAATACCTAATCAATTAAAGAACAAGAATGTTACTCTAAATTAAGTGCAAGATATTAACACAAGACAGCTCCATTAACTATGCAAATCAGGCAAAAATACAATCTGATAAGAACCGTGTACGTCATTATATTCACTATGTAAATCAAACAGACAATACCACAAATATCTAGACAACCTCAGCTACGTAGAAGTTTACACTTCATTTCCTAAGGAAATTACTTCCAAAAGCATAACTAAGTAATTTTTATGCAAGTTCTCATACTACAATAGAAATTACTAGCAAAAAAATTTAGCCAGTGCATTCAAAAGATGTTCACATCAGCTCCACAACACATTCTCTCATTTGCAACTGAATAGAAAAGGAGGCATTGAAGGATACATTTAGATATGACAGAAATTTTTCTATGTTAAGACAGCAGTTAGAGGAAATATTTTGATAACTGTCAATCTAAGGGTATAGACTAAGAAAAAGATCTGTTCATAGTCTGCATTGAGAACGTGGAAGTTAAGACTCAATAAAATGACACAATTTGGCAGAGACTTGGTTATCCCTGAGGAGGTTTTTGTCCCCAGGCAACCACTTTGGCCTTCTGTTTCAGTACACCTGTGGCAAAGATTAGAAGCAGGCAAAACACAGTGCAGAAAGAAGTAAGCACCTCAGGAGAAAAAATGATGACAGCTACATGTATGGTCAGAACTGCACTGGACTGCAGCACAACAGTTTGGAAGGGTATGTCAGCTGAAAAATCTGAACCAGACCAAAACTTATTTGCCCATCAAATCAGTCTTAAAGATGGATGAAACAGTCTTTAATCAATTTCCCAAAAAGATAATTTTTACTTTTTTCAGACAGTTTTCGTCTCACTGACATACTGTATTTGCTGCTCAGTTGGTTAAAACTTGGTTGTAATAATGCCAAGGTCATGGGTTCAATCCCCTATGTGGGCCCTTGACTTAAGAGTTGGACTCGATGATCCTTGTGGTCCCTTCCAACTCAGAATAGTCTGTGAATATCTGTGAATACATATGGTGCATTTTTAAAAATTTAAGTTACTATCAAAATATACCTCTCAAAATGAGGCAATCTCTTCAGAAATAAGAAGACTACTAAGCTGGATCTGTTTAACTGTGGAAGTCAGAAGCATTTAAATAAGCCTTTTCTAAAAGATATCAGCAAGTTCCTACAGCAGACGTGTTCTGCCACACCACGACAGCATTTTGAATTAAGAAATGTGGTCTGGGGTAAAACTGATGGAAAGTTATTTCTTAAAAGACATGGTCCATTAGAGTAACAAAGTTGTGTTAGTATCCCCCAGCACGCTACTGACTCCTAATTAAAAGAGAAAACATCTTACCTTGCAATCCACTTTTGTCTAGGAAATTGCTCAAATTAAACAATGTGTTTCTGGACGCCAGATACTGGATAAAACGCTGGATGAAAGAAAAAAAATTGAATGCTTTTACTATGTTGCCAAATGAGATGGAGTAAGGTAACAGGACTAGAAACTTTTTATCCACCTTACGAAATCAAGCTTTTATGTTTCAAGATTGATTTCAAATCTGGAAACTATTACAAAAACTCAGCTGAACTATCAGATTAAGGCAGTTCTTTTTTAAGAATAAATCTGTGAACAAATCCAAGTCACGTGGATATTGCATGCAGGACTCTGACTGAAAGACTGTTTATTTTAGGTCAGAATATGGAACTGTATCCTACTGAAAAAAATCCCCCCAAACACATTCTCATTTTACACGCTCACAGTTGTTTCACTGACCTCAATTTTATAACAGCTGATTTAATTTTACCAATTATCCATCATACAATTGTAATGGTACTTAGCGTAAATATGAAAAGGAGGTGATATAAGTTTGCTTATAAATCAAATATCAAATAAACATAAGAACCCAGACATTTACACAGTATCACACTTAGCACTTCTCATTAGTTACATATAATTCCAAATTATGTTTCACAAAGGGAATGATGCTATTTTCATCTTGTAAAGACACATATCAGATCACTGATCTTAATTTAGTAGGACAAATAATAGTAGGCCACACCAAATCTTAATTTAGTAGGAAAAATAGTTTTCTTATGAATGACTGTATAGAGCTGCTTCAAAAATAAACCAATCAATCACTTGCAATAATATTTGACAAAAGAAAGATAATTCTGATTAGCGTAAAATGTATTACTTCATTATTTTCATTAGCATACATAACCTACATAGGAAAAAGACTGGAGAAGGGTAAAGGCACTAAGTACCAAGCTATAAATGAAATAAGCAAAAGCTGGAGGATCAAACACTTTATGTTTCCTCCTAAAGGGAGTTACAGCTTCTCGATAAACTCCTGGACACTCTCATAATTTCAAGCACAGGAACAGGCTGCCCAAGTAAGTGGAAGAGTCACCATTTGTGGAGGTATTTAAAAGCCACATGGATGTGGCACTTCAGAACATGGTTGAGTGGTGGACTTGGCAGTGCCAGGTTAATGGTTGGACTAGATGCTCTTGAAGGACTTTTCCAACCTAAATGGTGCTCTAAGTACTCAATTTCCATGCTCACTGTTCAAGTCCTATTTCTATCTGTGAAACATTTCATCTTGAACAGCAATCTTACACTCATCACTTCTGTACATTTGCCAAGCAAAATTCGTTTTCAGTTCTCCTCTTCAAATGGAAAGTATTTCAGACAGCAGTCCTGTAAAATACCTTTAATTACTATGAACTGCATGGTATCCATTTAGAATTCGTATCACTCAGAGAGCAAAGTGTATAGACTGTGTTTAGGAAAGTGTCAATTATCCCAGTGACAAAGTTTAAAGCTTCAAGTCAACAACAGAAGTTTGCCCTCTTGTGGCTTAGTTAGCGTCACAGAACAGATTTTCACCCAGACCTGCAAGAGAAACCAGTACATTTTTTAAAAACTTAACCTTGCACCCCAATCCAGAAAAGTCAGCCAGAGGAAGGAGTCACGTGACCTATAAAAACTCTGAATGCAACCTGAAAAGTTTTGCTGATTTTCTAAACCTACCTAAATTAATTCCAAAGTTCATATAGCTTACCTTATTCTGATTGTTTGCAGTAAAAAGGAATGTTTGCAAACATTTTCTAAGAAAGCCTTAAATAGTTTTGTTTTTTTCTAAATGCAGAAAATTCAAGCTGCTGCTATGCTTGGCATTTTGAAAAACAAGGCCCCATAGGAATTCAAGTTGTGAAACAAAACAAGGTTATTCTTTGGGGGGTAATTTGGGGTTTTGTTTGTTAGATTGTTCAAGGGTACTTGGTATTATTTAGATGTTTACACTAACCATCTTACAGGCACACATCTGTCTTCACTGTAAAAGGATGGGGGTGATGGTAGAAATCAATTTAGAATCAAGTTATCTGGGAGGAAAGAGGAAAGAATTAACTATAGCATGAGCCTAAAAATGCTTCCATTTTCAGCTTTTAGAATCCCATGTGAGTTAATTTGTGTTGGCTTTGTTTATTTGTTTCATCATTACAATAAGAACATTAAAAAAAGATGCCTCCAGCACTCCGAATACTTACTTCTGATTCCAGAAGACAGACAGAAAATGAGACCCATGTTCATGCAGAGTTAGACACAGAGGTAAAATTAAAGATTTTTTCACAAAGAGAATTAGTGGAAGCATTTAGCTGATATTTATAGGAAGGAAGGGCAGCAACTGCTCTCAAACACATAATTTTCTGTATTACCTCATTTCCATACACCATTAGATGATGGGTTGTGATAAGAGATTTGAAGACCACCACCCAGCTACTGTTGGTTGTTCTTTCAAACAAACTGTCTGCTAGTTGTGGGATGTTCACATTCATCTCATTTGTGCACTGGATTAAATCTGCAATACAAAAAGTTCTATTGTTATTATAAGTTCTGTGAAGGAAGAGCAATAAAATTTTTAAAAAAATCAGTACATTTATTTTATATACTAATATTTTCTATGAAAACTGAGGGGCTTTCAAGTAAAATAAATAATTTATTGAAAAACACAGTGGCACTTGTCTACCAGAACTTTGTAACACAAACATCACCCTGCTCACTGTCAAGATTCCTGGTCCCCAACTGCTTTTGCAGCTGCCTTAGAAGGCCCTGGAACAGAAGTACAATAATGACTAACACTATTTCTGACTAACACTTGCCAGCTTTCAAATAGCTACAAGCATTAAACAGCAAAATCGTTATTGCATAGTGCCATTTAATTAAGTTTTACTGGAAGATCATGACTAGAATTAACTATAATCTCAGATTTCTGGCCTCTTAATGGACCAGTAAACCCGTTTAGACATTGGTTCCACGTGAGTAATAAAAGATTCAGATACTGCTTAGTCTTGAAACAATGCAATCAACACCTTCAAAAGGGCAGAGGAAATGTTAAGTGAAAAAAGGAGCCTCTGGCGATGGTGCCAGGAGCTGACAGATGAATTCAGTTAAAACAAAATGGGTTGTTAACCAGAAAGATGGTTAGAAGCACAACAGAGCTATCCAATCTCTGTTCAGCCTGGACTTACAGTAGACAAAACCTAGTGGATCTTCAAAAATTTGTTGAAAAAAGGTTACCTTTTCTTCTAGATTTGCTACTGTCACACCTGTATAAACACGGGGAGCTACACTTAGAATATACCCAATAGAACAATATATTATCAGCCAGTAACGTGTTTCCAAATGCTGCTGAAGAAAGATAATGACACTCTGTTGACACACACAACAGGAACAAATATATTAACATCCAAATATGACACAATACAGCTTGCTATTATTTAATGTGAAGTATAACTTAATGCAACACACTACTGATGACATTTTACTACTATTACCACCCCAGAAACAAAACAGTAATTTTCACTGACAGCCCTGCTAAAGGCCACAGCTCAATAAAAATCAGGACTTCAGTAAGTCCTACGCCTGCCAGTCTAAGGGCTACTAAGATACACTGGAAACATCCATTTAATCTTCAGGCAAACATTTAACCTTTGAAGACAGTTTTATATCTTGCTATGAACAATCCTGAAGGACTCCTGAAAGACAGTTCCCTCCTTCAGCCAGAGCAGCAGGTAAGTGTGGCTACCACATACTCAGAACTAGAATGGTCAGAACTGAAAGAGCTGCTATTTCCATGTTTAAGTATTAAAAGGAAGCAAGCAGGAAATGAGTTCCACATTCATAAATGTAATGAGACAGAGAGATATGCCATTCCTTTATCTACAAGTAAAACTGTGATGACTACAGGCATTCATGACCTCATTTTTAAGTCATGGTTATCTATTATTGGATGATGATTTGGGGCTGTTAAGACAATGCCAGGATATTACTCAGCAAGAGATGTGCTCTGAGCTAGATCATTAAAACCAAGCCCTGCAGCTTCTTGATCGTCAGGTCTTCCCACCTAAGTATTAACACGAGCAGCTTTGTGCAAGGCTGTCTGCCAGGAACACACATTAAACACAAAGGTATGCACATCACCGGATGTCAAGGCATGTATTTTGGCATAAGAGGTGCAAGTGCTTGTTAGAAAGTGAGAACTTCTATTCTTAGATGCAACATCTGTCAACACGTCAACAGTGACCAAAAAAGAAAAAGTGGCACTTGAAAATCTATTATCTAAAATAATTTTTGAAACCCCAAACATGCCAAATAAATATACATTGCAGATTGTATTTTGTGCTGGGAGAAATGGTTTTTGAAATGCCACTGAACTTTCAAATCATGTTTTGGTATCTGTTGCAGTGTGTAAAAGGAAACAGGCTCTGTAACCCAGCAGAAAATCACCCCTCACAGAACTGATGAGTGTTTACGTGGAAAGCATATGAATTAACTTGGGGGGGGAAAGGGGACAAGGAGAGAGAGAGGAGGCACATTAGGAAGAAGAACCAGTAACCCGCTGGGAGAGAACACAGGCAAGAAGAGAAGCACACCAGCAAGTCTGGCCTTGAACGGAAGGAAGTAAATTTGCAAACACCAACAAGGGAAAGAGTCACAACACCACAGTTACTACAAACTAAGTTCAGTAAAACATGAAAGTACTTCTACCAAATGCAGGTTGAACAACACAGATGCTCAATAATCTGGTACAACTTAATACCCCAAAGTACCTACATGATATACATGTCAGAAAAATTCCGTCTAAAGGGTTCTTTGAAAGTATTTGCATAAGCAATGCTAAATAGGTAAAGAAGTATTTGCACAGTTACTCCCAAATTAGATCAGCAAATTTTTTGCCAACTATAGCATAAGCAGCATAGCACAGATACAGCAGAAGACGTTACTCTGCATCCCACACTGCTGCACTGTCATATACTGTGTTCCTGCTTGTTTATCCTATTTCCACAGACACCCTTCATTAAAGAAGACGAACAAATATGTAGTTATTTTCACATCCTACACTTAACACAACTCGTCTCACACCCACCTATGAAAATACTAGCTATGTGTTTTGAAACCTAAGGGCCCCAAAGCAACAAATCTCAATGGTGCCATTCCTGGGTATTGGCCTGAGCAGCACCACGGGCAGGTGGGTAACCAAAGGGTATTGGCACTGAGGGGAACAGCTTTCATCTTAGAAACGAACAAACAAAAAATAATCAAGCAAACAAAAAAAAGATAACCCTTGGTAGAACTGTGATGCCTGTGCCGTTCAGCACCTTGTCACAGGACTGAAGGAGTACTGAATCCTTACTGCCCAACAATAATACAGAAAGGAAAGTAACTCTCTGTATTGACCTTCTGCATTAACGCCCTCAACACCTCGTAGCAGAGAGAGACTCTCCTGGAAAATACAAAGCACCTAAAGTCATAGATTCTATGGTTTTATGTTTCTAAAAGTTGCTAAAACTTTCACACCATAAGACACACAGCATTCAGAATTAAACACTGGTCGTTGTTCCAAAGAAGGCAGCAGTTAGCAACAAGAATTTTAAGCTAAGCCTGCAGCTGGCTGAGAGATCCATGAGGAAGCTCAGGTAGATGAATGCACTACAGCCCATAAGCAGCCATATCCATTAACATCTGATGTAGTTTTAAGCTGCAGTTGATTAAAAAACCTTCTGAGAGCCCTTCCAACCTAAAGAAATCTATAATTCTATGCAATGTCTGTGGAAAGAGAGTAAGAAAATGGAGACAGGCAAAAACAGAGAAATTACTTAAGTCTGAAAGAATAGTCCAACAGTAGTATATTCCTAAAGATTTGGAAACCTTACACTTGTTTAAGTAATTGATAATGCTTGTTCTGAGAACACCATTTACCTACCTGCACTAAACCATGTATTAAATTTCAGCAGAGATATCAGAACTGTATTTTCCAAGAAAACAGTCTAGTTTGTTTTTAAATATGGTTTAGATTTTATTTTTGTCATAACAGTAAAACTTTCACTGCTAAGCGACTTCCACATAATTCAGTTTTGTTTGGGTCTATAGGCTTTTCCAACAAAGCAAAGATTTTGCAAGGAATCATAACAAAGGTTTAGTCCACAGACATTTCACTAAGAATCGAAGATTTGTAACTGCATCTATACCAAAGCAAGTGTGGTGCCTAACTCTGTTCAAGTTAACTACTACAAAACACGCAGTAAAATACTGTATAATATATACCAGGCTTAGAGAAATATCTGCACTCCCAGCCAAAACAACTATAGCCTTTCAATTGTTCAGTCTTCATTACAAGAAAGAACCAAATGATCCATTGGTTTTAACAACTGGTAACTATTGGATGAAAGAGGCATAAAGGTAAGAAGCAGAGTAGTAGAGCAAGACAGAAGATTCACACCCAAGAAACAAGCAGTAATCATTCACAAGGCTGGTGAAGGGACTGGAGCACAAGTCCTGTGGGGAGAGGCTGAGGGAGCTGGGGGTGTTCAGCCTGGAGAAGAGGAGGCTCAGAGGTGACCTCAGCACTGTCT